>CM046328.1:26480449-27080449 GCA_025403435.1 Artocarpus heterophyllus
AACGACACTTCATCAAGGAAAAGATTGAAAGTGGATTGATCTGCATGTCTTATGTTCCTACAAATGGTCATATGGCTGACGTGTTCACAAAAGGATTAAACAGCTCAACCTTCCAAGATATTACTAGCACGCTGGGAATGGAAGACATTTATTCTCCAGCTTGAGGGGGAGTGTTGGAGAATCTCGGATTCTTTGATTGTATATGGTTGTAAATAGCTAAATGACAACAAATAACTCAAATTTAGGCTGATTATAATCTTCCTAATTTAGCTAATAGCTGTGATTCTAATTAAGGAAGATTTAATTAGTTTATGCCTGATTAGTAGTAATTAGTTTTTTCTCTAAATAGGACATTGATCTTGTACTATATTAATGTATTCCGATTATGATCAATGTAGAGAAAGTTTTTTTCAGAATTTTTCTCAATTCAATGAATGTTGAAAACAGGAAACTTGGGGAACCTGCTCCTTATAATTGTGCCTGCAGTCTGTAAGGAAGATGGCAACCCATTTGGTGACAGTCAAGTTTGCAGCTCTGTTGGACTCTCTTACGCATCCTTCTCTATGGCGGTAATTCAAAAACCTAATTTTACCATATGCTTAGCCGATGCAGGAGGATACTTGAACTTGGAGCACTCTACGTGGCTTGGGCCCTGAAAAAGTGCCGAGCCCTCTTTTGAGTATGCCCATGAAATTGTAACGGATTTCTTGAAAACCCAATGAGTTGTAACTTTACAGGAATTGTTGCGCCACTCTTATATCATTAGCTATTTAGTTTCTTTTCCTATTAAAATATGACATCAAAACCAAAAAAAAAAAAAAAAATTATGTAACTTCTAGACATCTCAACTGATTGTTAATGACAAGCTATTTGTGGTTTGCAGTTCGGGGGTGTATTCATCTGGAGTTACACTTATCAGCTGATGCGAACTTCTTCTGTGAAATACAAAGCACTGGAAGGACTTGAGGAGGTTCCAAAGATTCCCAACAAGGACTCGGATGCTGATAACGAAACCCACCTTCTTCAGCCACAAGATCAAGACCATCTTGATATTATAGAGTCATCAGCCAAGGACATTGAAGCTGATACTGAAAACCAGCCCGTTGTAAGTACACTTGGGAATAGAGTTTTTGGAGGAAGCCTGTTGTGTTTTTTAAGTTTTTTCTTTATTACTAAGCGGAAGAAAAATAAGACATTTACGTTTCACACCTAATATCCCCTGCAGATAGTAGCTGAAGAACAGAAAAGCACTTCATTCTGGAAAAGACTTGTTGAAATTCTTGCCCAGATAAAAGAGGAGTTATTGGCACCTCCGACGCTAGGCACGGTGAGTCTCTTCAGCACTTATTGTAGTCACCATTGACTCACTAGTCCAAAATCTACAATGTTTGAGCTTTTCCTTTTATATGTGTGGTCAGATATTGGGATTGATCCTTGGAGCAGTTGAATGGCTTAGAAATCTAATAATTGGTGACACTGCCCCATTGCGGGTCATTGGAGACTCGGTTCAATTACTTGGGTGGGTATCAATACTCTGTTATGCTTGTATGTTTGTGGAAAATAAACTTACCCGGAATGTAATGTGTAGGGATGGAACAATTCCTTGCATCACCCTCATACTTGGAGGCAACCTCACTCAAGGTAAAAATTCAAGCCAGATAGTCTTAGAAGGTTTTTTCAAAAGAAAAATACAATTTATTGTCATTTTCATCATCACATATGTAGTAATGCATCGTTTGCATGGGACCCAACAGTTTTTCCTTTTCTCATGTTACAATTCTTTGTGGTGGTGTACCGCTAACGATGAATGGCAAAAAGGGACAGGCATATTAACAGTTGTGCTAAATAACTATAACAGGCCTACGTGCGTCAAAAATGAAACCCCTGGTAATCATCGGAGTCATTGGCATTCGGTACATAGTACTTCCGGCTATTGGCATTTGGATAGTAAAATTGGCAAACCATCTAGGGTTTCTGCCACCGGACCCCTTGTTCAGTTATGTCTTGATGGTTCAGTTCACACTTCCCCCTGCCATGAATATTGGTGAGTATCTCAATCATACCGAGTGTGCGAATCTGATTCTTATGCCCCATAATTTGGCAATTCCTCGAGAAGACGAGACTCTTATCAAAGCTCTTTTGCAATAATATTGTTCACTGATTACGCACAACAAATGCAGGCACCATGACTCAGCTGTTTGATGTGGCTCAGGAAGAATGCTCAGTCCTTTTGATGTGGACATACTTGGTTGGAGCCCTAGCACTCACCTTTTGGTGCACTATCTACATGTGGAACTTGTCTTAGATGGCCTCGGCCAGAGGATGCCGACAATCACCAACCATCAAAACCCAAAAAAATAATAATAATGATAAAAAAAAAAAAAACAGAGGAGGAAGAAGAGAATAGGATGGCATAACTGGCATTTTGTTCATTTTTTATCTCAGTTGTTGAAAGTTGAAACACAACGCTTGCATGCATTATATCAAAGTTCGATATTAATATTAAGAATCCCTCCTAGCAAAAAATTGCTTACATAATAAGTTCAAGAATCAAATTAACTCAATCAAGTTACACACAAAGCTGTACAATTTTCCTATAATGCACATTTTAGATTGCAAAATTCTTCTACCTCAATAATCTGAAACCAAACATTACTCTAGCTACAACCACCCAAAATCAATCTCTCATCTGAGAGGTTGTAACGTCCCGAAATTTATTTAATGTTAATGTACTATAAATGATGAATTAGTGTGCCATAATTAACGTTTTAACATTAATTAGATTATTGGGTTGGATTTTGAATTTTTGGTTGTTTTGTTAAATTGATGTGTTCAAAAGATTTCTTATTGTTTTAAAATGATATTTTGAGTTTTAAAACACAACAATTTGTAAAATGTTAAAAATACCCCGTTTTACAAAACCGTGGGCGGCCTATGGTTTTCGCACAGTAAAACCGCCCACCGATTTTCTCTATTTATTTCCTTTTTCTCTCTCTCTCCTCACTCTCACGTTTCACTCTCTCTCTCTTCCCTCCTGTGGTTCTCTCTCTCGGCAACTCTCCCTCTCTCTCAATTCTCTCTCAAATTTTTGAACTCTATTTCGAATCCAAGCTTCGGGATAGCAAGGAGGAAGCTCGGGGACGTGATTCGGCAACCGAGAACGCGGATTGAAGCTTCGATTCGAGGTTAGATTCGAAATTTCTAAACTTTTTACAAAATTTTCAATTTTACGCATTTTTGAAATCTAGGTTTGTTTAAGCTTAGGAAACCTGGTATTTGAGTTAAATGAACTTAGAACAACTAGAATCTAAGCTTAGATTGAAGAAAAACGGATTTGATTCAAGATTTTTCATTTTTCCCCTCATTTTCTCATTTTTGGATTTTTGAGGATTTTGAGTCAAAATCTTGTTTAAATGAGGCCAAACATGTTTTAGTATGTTTTTCTATCATCTATGAACGTTTTTCATGCCTGGGAATTGAGAAAAACAGGTTAGAACCAAGATTTGGATTTTGGGGATCGAGAAACCCGTGGCTGGGATTTCTGGATTTTTCCAGTTCGGTAGGCCGAAGTGATGATCGGCAGGCCGGTGTTCTTCCGACCGGCAGGCCGAATCTGGGGAAATGTTTGGCCGACCGAACTTTGCTTCCGGCAGGCCGAAGCAGGGCGTCCGGCAAGCCGACCGAGGCATGGAAATTTTTGTGATTTTTACCCGTTTTCACTGTTTTGAACCCAGATTTAAATCCCAACCTTATGGAATGATTTTAAAGGTACAAATGGCACACTAGGACATCATGAAATGATTTAGTAACATAGAATGTCTCAAACTAGATATTGATCGACTTAGTTTGTATCTAGGATCGTTCGTGGTTCCGTGGAGCTAACGTATAGCGGACCGGGATTACGGTGTGGGGTACCGGCACGAGTATTGAGGTAGGACTTTTATCCTATTTCTTTGGTAGCCTAGTTTTGAAATGATTTGGCTTTGAAAATGATTTCTATCAAAATGTTTTCAACGGTTGTTTGAAAATGGGTTTATCGGTTATATTTTAATATACCGTGATCTGAAATGAATTTCATAATAAATGTAATTGACAACACTCGGTAATTGGATTTTGAATGATAATGATAATAAACACATGGGCATGATGCCATATCAGAGATCGGGTCATGTAGCGATCGACCTTGGAGGCAGGTCCCGAAACCCAGCTGGGCCACTATGGTGGTGATATCATGGTTTGCCTAGGTAAAAGTAAAATGGTGTTTTGATTTGACGAGTGGACTGGTCTGTGACATAACGGTTCTACTCAAATTATTTATTTATTTAAGTTTCCTTTTGAATAACTTCTAATGATACTATGTTTCTTTGCATTAAATGATTTTATAAAACATAGTCCTACTGAGCCTTTCGCTCACGTTTTATTGTTTTAAATTTCCCCCCTCTAGGTGGTTTCCCATTTAGGTTTGGAGAAGATTCTTCGGACCGAACTCAGGGACAATAGGAGAATTTATTTATATTCTGTATTATTAATCAAGGCATGTAAGACTTTAACTTCATTTGTACCTGGATTGTAATTGTATTTATGATATTGTCAGAACCATGTGTGTGCACAAGTTGTGGGTTGTGGAACCCATATTCGCGGTTTTTATTTAATTTTTATTGCCTGCTTAATACTTATAAATTCTTTTATAAAATCTGGTGGAAAATCTTCTTAATTTTTATTTAATTTGATTCTCCAACTCTCGATTTTTATTTAAAATCTTGTTTAATTAATCTAAATATTTCGCCACGTTACCTCCCGTACTCCGGGGCATGACAGAATGGTATCAGAGCTCAAGGTTATGAACCTTGGGAATTGTGCACACATAGGTTTGATAATGAAATACCTCTGACAGTCCAAATTTTGTTTTCAGAAGTGAGAGAATGGCACCTAGACGTCGTTCGACAGCTGACGCCGAGTTCGGAAATGATGAGAGCCTGATGAGGTCTATGTTTGCGGCTTTTCGACAGATGGCAGCCAGGGCTAGACCGAAAGACTCCAGTGTTGGTAGTCGGCATGCTTTCTTTAAGGAATTCCGGCGGGCGTCTATTCCAACTTTTGATGGCAATGGGGATCCGCAGTTAGCAGAGTATTGGTTGGATTCGATCTTGAAGCATCTGGATACTCCCTGGGGAGTATCGTGTGGAGTTTGCGGCGTATAAGCTCGAGGGTGGCGCCAACACCTGGTGGAAACAAACTAAGCGTCTGGAGCGCGGTGGCGATATCAGCTGGGACAAGTTCGAGGAGCTGTTCTATGATCGGTATTTTCCGTAGGGATATAGAGACCAGAAGGCAGCTGAGTTTTATAGATTGCAGCAGGGTGATCTTTCAGTCCGGGAGTATGAGGCAAAGTTTAATGAGTTGGCTATGTTTGCTCCATCAGCTGTGGCATCGGAGCGTGAGAAATGCATCAAGTTCCAGGAAGGGCTCAAGGCTCCTATTTGGCGATAGTTGGTTGCTCTGCGGCTTAGGAGTTTTGGAGAGCTTGTGTCGTCGGCGATCTCCGTGGAGAATGATTATGTGCAATATTGTGAGGACCGAGCCAAGGCTTCAGGAGGACCGTAGAGGAGTGGCAGGAAGAGCACCAGTAGTCGTCCAGCTCCGGGGAAAGGCAAGCAAGGCGGTGCGACCAGTGGCAGTAGCAGTTCGTCTGGCAGCGGGCGCAGCAATCCCTACAGCTTTCATTGTCATTTCTGTCAGCAGCCCAGACACATAAAGAGGAATTGCCCGATCAGGAGTGCTCGTCTTGGATCTCAGACCGGGGAGGATGCCAGTCGTTCGTCTCAGCCTCAGCCTCAGACCCTACCTCTGCCTCCGCAGTACCCGCAGTTGCAGTATCCGTAGTTCTCTCCTCAGCAATTCTCATATCCGGCACGGGGGCAACAGCCGCAGCATTTTCAGAGCAGTGTTCCTCAATATCGAGTGCCGAGTATAGGTAGTGTGCAATCATCTCCATCTCAACAGCATAGGCCGAGTAATCCAGGACCCAGTAATGTCGGTAGAGGAAAAGGAAAAGCGCCAGTACAGGTTCATGCAATGGCATCTGGAGGGTCAGATTCTCAGACTGGTAACGCGGTTGTTGATGGTATGATTTTGGTTTCCAGATCCTTAGCTCGTGTTTTATTTGATACTGGTGCCTCTCATTCTCTCATTTTGAGTTCCTTTGTACATGCCTTAGGATTAGAGGTAGAAGAGTTTAATGAACCCCTAGTCATAACTTCTCCCTTGGGATGGGTGTGTGTAAATTCTGTGTGTAAATCCTGTAAGATAAAGATTGGGGATGAGATTTTGAAAAGTGATTTGATTATACTCCCCATGAGTTCCTATGATGTAATCCTAGGGATGGACTGGTTGTCCAGGTATAGTGCAGTTGTGGACTGCCAACTTAGAAAGGTGACCCTAGTGTCTGATAGGGGGACGGTAATCACTTACCAGGGTGGTGGTGATTGGTTAATGAGTGAGCGTCTCATGAAGTCGTGTCTAGGAGGGCGAAAGAATCTAGATTGTTTTGCTTTTCTTGCCAACCTGGATTGCGAGCCCTATGTTTCGAGTAGTAGTGTAGCGATTCCGGTGGTTGAATGTTTTCCCCGATGAGTTGCCAGGATTATCACCGCATCGGGAGATTGAGTTTGGTATCGAGTTGTTTCCAGGGACATCACCAATTTCTATGGCACCTTATCGGATGGCGCCAACAGAAATGAAGGAATTAAGGAAGCAACTTCAGGAGCTTGCTGATAAAGGGTATATTCGAAATAGCACATCTCCGTGGGGAGCACCAGTTTTGTTCGCTAAGAAGCACGATGGGACTCTCAGGTTATGTGTGGATTATCGGCAGCTGAATCGTGTTACGGTGAAGAACAAGTATCCTTTGCCCAGGATTGATGAGTTGTTTGATCAGTTGGGAGGTTCGCGATACTTCTCGAAGATTGATTTGCGTTCAGGTTATCATCAGCTCAGGATCAATGAAGAGGATGTTCCCAAGACAGCATTTAGGACTCGGTATGGGCATTTTGAGTTCCTGGTTATGTCGTTTGGGTTGACGAATGCTCCAGCAGCTTTTATGGATCTGATGAACAGGATATTTAGGCCGTATCTGGATCAGTTTGTGATCGTGTTCATCGATGATATTCTTGTGTATTCTAAGACTTGGGAGGAGCATGAGCAGCATCTTCGGATCGTGCTTCAGACTCTGCGGGAGTACCAGTTGTATGCTAAGAGGGAAAAATGTAAGTTCTGGTTGACTGAGGTCAAGTTTCTGGGTCATGTTATCTCGGAGCATGGTATTTCAGTGGATCCGTCCAAGATTGAGGCTATATTGGAATGGGAACGACCAAAGAATGTAGCGGAGATTCGTAGCTTCTTAGGTCTTGCTGGATATTACAGGAAATTTGTAAAAGACTTTTCGAAGATTGCAGCTCCGTTGACGAGATTGATCAAGAAAAATGTCAGGTTTGAGTGGGATGAAGATTGTGAGTCTGCTTTTCAGGAATTGAAGAATCGGTTGACTTCAGCTCCAGTATTAGTTATTCCTAGTAGTGACGAGCCGTAAAATGTCAGGTTTGAGTGGGATGAAGATTGTGAGTCTGCTTTTCAGGAATTGAAGAATCGGTTGACTTCAGCTCCAGTATTAGTTATTCCTAGTAGTGACGAGCCGTATGAGGTTTATGCGGATGCTTCAGGACGCGGACTTGGATGCGTGTTGATGCAGCATGGACGTGTGGTTGCGTACAGATCGAGACAGCTATGACCTCACGAGCGGAATTATCATACTCACGATTTAGAGCTTGCGGCGGTGATCTACGCGCTGAAGATTTGGAGGTGTTACTTGTATGGAGCGTCGTTTCAGGTTTTCTCCGATCACAATAGTTTGAGGTATCTGTTCACTCAGAGGGATCTTAATCTGAGGCAGCGCAGATGGGTAGAGTACATGGAGGATTATGATTTCGCGTTGCAGTATCATCCCGGGAAGGCTAATGTGGTCGCGGACGCGCTTAGCAGGAAGTCTTCAGGGGTTCTCGCTTGTTTGATTTTTGAGGACTGGAGCAGGGATGCGATAGTGAGTGAGTATCGGCTACTGTATCATGAAGATGGTGATCGAGTTTCGTTATATCATGTGGAAGCGACTCCAGCTCTTGTTCGGATGGTGAAGCAAAGTCAGTGGCAGGATCGGCATTTGCAAGGGATTTGGTCGCGGATTCAGAACGGGGAGCAGTTTGAAGAATGGAGCGTGCATGCAGATGGGTCGTTGTACTTCCGGGAACGCCTTGCAGTTCTAGTTATCGCCGAGGTGACGAAAGCCGTTCTAGACGAAGCTCATAGGTCTCAGTTTGCTATTCATCCGGGGAGCACCAAGATGTATCGTGATTTGAAGAGGCAGTATTGGTGGAGAGGCATGAAGAAAGATGTTCGCGAGTACGTGGCCGAGTGTTCGACGTGTCTTCAGGTGAAAGCTGAGCATCAGAAGCCTGCAGGTCAGCTTCAGCCGCTTCCTATTCCAGGGTGGAAATGGGAGTATGTGACGATGGATTTCCTCACAGGTTTGCCGAGGACGGAGCAGCGGCATGATGCAGTTTGGGTTGTGGTCGATAGGTTGACAAAATCGACGCATTTCATTCCGTTTAGGTCGACGTGTTCCAGGAAGATTCTCGGGGAGTTGTATATGCAGAACATTGTGAGGTTGCATGGAGTTCCTTTGTCCATCACCTCTGATCGAGACACCAGGTTTAATGCTAAGTACTGGAGGAGTTTTCAGGAGGCTTTGGGTATGGATTTGAACTTCAGTACGGCGTTTCATCCTCAGACTGATGGACAGTCTGAGCGGGTTATTCAGGTTCTCGAGGATATGTTGCGTGCTTGTGCGTTGGACTTCGGCGGAAATTGGAAGCAATGTTTGCATTTGGCGGAGTTCGTGTACAACAACAGTTATTAGGCGAGTATCGGTATGGCACCATTTAAGGAATTGTATGGGCGACCGTGTCGATCACCTGTGTGTTGGGCCGAGCCGGAAGATAGAGTTATTCTTGGGCCGGATGAGATTCGTGACAGCAACGAGAAAGTCGCAGTGATTCGAGGTCGGTTGAGAGCAGCTCAGAGTCGGCAGAAGAGTTACGCAGATAGGAGACGTAGACCCTTAGAGTTCGCGGTTGGAGATTTTGTTCTCTTGAGGGTGTCGCCTCGTAAGGGAACTATGCGGTTCGGAGTGAGTGGGAAACTCGCGCCGAGGTATATTGGGCCGTTCGAGATCACTCAGCGAGTTGGTGTGGTCGCTTATCGGCTTAATCTTCCGCCCGAACTTTCTCATGTGCACGATGTGTTTCATGTGTCGATGCTTAGGAAATGTCCACCTGGGTAGGATAAGATAGTTTCGTTTCGCGATGTACAGGTTCAGGAGGATACGACGTACAAAGAAGTGCCGATTCAGGTTATCGACCGGAAGGTGATTAGCTTGCGTCGTCGTGAAATACCGTTGGTAAAGGTCATGTGGCAGCATCATGGGGTTGATGAAGCCACTTGGGAGTTAGAGTCGAGTATGCGGGAATTGTATCCGCATTTATTTTGTTTTTGAAGTGAGTTGTAAATTTTGAGGACGAAATTTCTTTTAGGGGTGGAGAGCTGTAACGTCCCAAAATTTATTTAATGTTAATGTACTATAAATGATGAATTAGTGTGCCATAATTAACGTTTTAACATTAATTAGATTATTGGGTTGAATTTTAAATTTTTGGTTGTTTTGTTAAATTGATGTGTTCAAAAGATTTCTTATTGTTTTAAAATGATATTTTGAGTTTTAAAACACAACAATTTATAAAATGTTAAAAATACCCCGTTTTGCAAAACCGTGGGCGGCCTATGGTTTTCGCACAGTAAAACCGCCCACCGATTTTCTCTATTTATTTCCTTTTTCTCTCTCTCTCCTCACTCTCACGTTTCACTCTCTCTCTCTTCCCTCCCGTGGTTCTCTCTCTCGGCAGCTCTCCCTCTCTCTCAATTCTCTCTCAAATTTTTGAACTCTATTTTGAATCCAAGCTTTGGGATAGCAAGGAGGAAGCTCGGGGACGTGATTCGGCAACCGAGAACGCGGATTGAAGCTTCGATTCGAGGTTAGATTCGAAATTTCTAAACTTTTTACAAAATTTTCAATTTTGCGCATTTTTGAAATCTAGGTTTGTTTAAGCTTAAGAAACCTGGTATTTGAGTTAAATGAACTTAGAACAACTAGAATCTAAGCTTAAATTGAAGAAAAACAGATTGGATTCAAGATTTTTCATTTTTCCCCTCATTTTCTCATTTTTGAATTTTTAAGGATTTTGAGTCAAAATCTTGTTTAAATGAGTCCAAACATGTTTTAGTATGTTTTTCTATCATCTATGAACGTTTTTCATGCCTGGGAATTGAGAAAAACATGTTAGAACCAAGATTTGAATTTTGGGGATCGAGAAACCCGTGGCTGGGATATCTGGATTTTCCCAGTTCGGCAGGCCGGAGTGATGATCGACAGGCCGGTGTTCTTTCGACAGGCAGGCCAAATCTGGGGAAATGTTTGGCCGACCGAACTTTGCTTCCAGCAGGTCGAACTGTGCAGTTCGGCAGGCCGAAGCAAGGCGTCCGGCAGGCCGACTGAGGCATGGAAATTTTTGTGATTTTTACCCGTTTTCACTGTTTTGAACCCAATTGGCACACTAGGACATCATGAAATGATTTAGTAACATAGAATGTCTCAAACTAGATATTGATCGACTTAGTTTGTATCTAGGATCGTTCGTGGTTCCGTGGAGCTAACGTATAGCGAACCAGGATTACGGTGTGGGGTACCGACACGAGTATTGAGGTAAGACTTTTATCCTATTTCTTTGGTAGCCTAGTTTTGAAATGATTTAGCTTTGAAAATGATTTCTATCAAAATGTTTTCAACAGTTGTTTGAAAATGATTTTATCGGTTATATTTTAATATACCGTGATCTGAAATGAATTTCATAATAAATGTAATTGACAACACTCGGTAATTGGGTTTTAAATGATAATGATAATAAACACATGGGCATGATGCCATATCAGAGATCGGGTCGTATAGCGATCGACTTTAGAGGCAGGTGCCAAAACCCAGCTGGGCCACTACGGTGGTGATATCATGGTTTGCCTAGTTAAAAGTAAAATGGTGTTTTGATTTGACAAATGGACTGGTCTGTGACAGAACGTTTCTACTCAAATTATTTATTTATTTATTTATTTAAGTTTCCTTTTGAATAACTTCTAATGATACTATGTTTCTTTGCATTAAATGATTTTATAAAACATAGTCCTACTGAGCCTTTCGCTCACGTTTTATTGTTTTAAATTTCCCCCCTCTAGGTGGTTTCCCATTTAGGTTTGGAGAAGATTCTTCGGACCGAACTCAGGGGCAATAGGAGAATTTATTTATATTCTGTATTATTAATCAAGACATGTAAGACTTTAACTTCATTTGTACCTGGACTGTAATTGTATTTATGATATTGTCAGAACCATGTGTTTGCACAAGTTGTGGGTTGTGGAACCCATATTCGCAGTTTTTATTTAATTTTTATTACCTACTTAATACTTATAAATTCTTTTATAAAATCTAGTGGAAAATCTTCTTAATTTTTATTTAATTTGATTCTCCAACTCTCGATTTTTATTTAAATTCTTGTTTAATTAATCTAAATATTCCGCCATGTCACCTCCCGTACTCCGGGGCGTGACAGAGGTAGTATTAAGAGACTATGTTGAGATTCTAAATAAGGGTAAGCTGGAGTTTTGGCCTATTGGGCTGGGGCTCCACAACCTCCAAATGAATTTTAACAGCCTGCAGAACACCATATGAAACACTGCCGTCCATCTTTTTGATCTTCTGCTGCTGCTCATCTACATAGCATTCTCCACCTCCCTTGTCGCCTTTCTGGGTCAAGTATATGGGCCCTTCTATACCGTACCTGCATCCAAAGAGGGAAAGGAAAAATTATCCTCCAAATGCATATTTTGTAACATTAACGAAATAGTGTAACTTTTAGCTACGAACAGACATACTTGGGAACAAATACGATAAACCCGTTAGACCTTATCTTCACTATTCTACCTTCCGTGTCTGTGGGCCTGCATGAGAAAAAAAAAAAAAAAAAACATTCCATGCAAATGTGAGCAAGACTTGTTAAGACATAGATAAACAACAGAAGAACTAGAGAGAAGAGGAGGAAAAAAGAATTGGACGTACCGTTTTCTAAAATAGATAACAGTGTGGAGCTCTACTGAGGCCCGACTTGCCATCTGGGCGTTCCTGTGCCGATAATTTAAATCTGAAAAAATTGAAGAGAAGCAAATTGATGTTAAAGCTCAATATACAGCAAACCAATTAAACAATCACATATTTGAGCAACTCTAGAGAAAGGCTAGCTTAAACAAATCAAAATCTATCGTGGAAGATCAAAACAGCAAGTATATCCAACATAAGAGGAACTTTTGATTCAGACAATTAAAAATCAGCATATATTGCAGAACAAACAAATCAGAACTTATTAAAGCTTATCAAAATGAAAAATAGGCACGTATTAAGAAAAGATCATTGCTTAAGAAAGCTGATATTTTCCAAAAGCTGAAGATAGTATGATCTACAAAAAACCATATCTGCACTAGAATAGATGAAAATACACCAAAATTTAATAGAAATATTCCATACTGTCAGCTACACTGGTCAGTTGAGGCCTGTCTTGGAATATTGTTGGCAGCTTGTATATCCCCAAAGAAGCAGCAAGCAACCTGTGTACTATAACATCTGCAAGAAAGGAAAGCTGTGTATTCGAACAACAGTGCACTAACAACCAAGTTCAGTACCACATGAAGAGAATTGTTACAGACCTGCGTATCTTCTAATAGGAGATGTAAAATGAGTATATAGAGCCGACGCAAGCCCGTAATGAAGATATTCTGGAGGGCTAAGGTCCCCACTACAGAAATAAACTGCCTGGATTTAATCCAGGGAAAAAGTAGAATTAGAACATTATTGCAAAAGATAGAGTTAAGAAAAAAAAAAATTGTGAAAATTTTTTTTAAAAGGAACTAATGAGCTGCTCAAATACCTGTGTCATGCATCTGGTAGCCAATATACGGATCAGCTTATTAAAGTATGGATCATCACCCTGGAAAAGATTCAAGTTTTCATAAAAAATACCGCATGTGTGTGAGTGGTGACTGGAGGTCATAAATGGCAAATTGACAAGGATATTTTTTTTTGGGCTCTAAAAATTGAGATAAGACTTACCACAGCACGATCAAGTGAATCAGCGAGTGCTTTTGATGACGAAACGTCCAGGTTTAGACCAATCGCAGCAGCTGTACGCAGCAAAGGTTCAAGCATTTCTCTAGTTGGAGTAGGATGGCGCCTGCACAGGCAAACGAGTAAACAGACACAAAGAACATATTGACAATTGTATCCTTGTTATTAGAGGTACAAATCTAGAAAGAGATTGTCCTATAGAAAGAAAACAAAAGTTAAAAAAGTAAAGGACAAGATGAAATCTGCAGTTCACCTTAATAGAGAACACAAGGGAAAATGTTTGAGTATTTTTTCTGCAACCGAAACATTAGCTGCAAGCATGAACTCCTCAACCATTTGGTTTGCTTCCCTAATCTGGTACATACCTGCAGAAAGAATTAGAATATTTTTCTAAAAGAAAATTCCAAATGATTTTAACATGGTAAAAAAACCAAAAAATGAAATCGAAGATTATGTACATAACAACAGTTGCCATAACTGAAAAAAGGCACAGGATTTAAATCCGGCAGAAGTTAATATTAGGAATCATACAACCGAGTGGTCTATTAAAGTAAAACTTGCTGATTCTGTTCACAAGATTACCAATATCAAGTGGGTCATGAGTCTCGGTGTCAATTTGAAATTTGACTTCAGCAGAAGCAAGTGTTAAGGCTCCCCTCTCAATACGTCTTAACCTCATAGTCTGCAGGACAATATAACAAGGCATGTTTATACTCAAGTCCAAATAGATGCAAATCACACTTATTTATCTCGTGAATGACTAAATCTTAGCTCAAAATGTTAATACCTTTGCCAACAAATTCATGTTTCTTAAATCTGTGGTTAATGGATCCATCAATCGACTGCGGATAATATGAAAGCAATTAGAAGCTTCAATATAAAGGTAAAACAAACAAAAAAAACTTTTAGAGGGACATAAACATGATGCTAGCTTTTGTGCACTGAAAAATGAATTGCTGTTCATGTGTAACCATTTTGGAATAGAAAAACACCTGTCGTCCATTCTTGCCTGAGCTTCAATATAAGATAAAGCTGCACATGATTTTATAACACTCTTTGTATATTTTGTCGAAATAATCTCTGCTTCAGGTGTCATTTCCTGCATGAATGCCAATAGATAAATAAATAAGAACACGTAGAGGAATGCCTTCACCTATACACACAGGTGTGTCTAGGTGAATTCACAATCCCATAAAAACAAGTATAAATATCTGTTACGCAAAATGCTTTATTCGTATATGTGCTTAGAAAGACATGGTCATTGGAACTCTTGAAACAAGCTAGGTTGAAGCGTCAGGAAAAAAGTTTGCTACTGTAGCAGTAACTTAAACACAGCATAAATAGACGGCTAACACCAAATTTGATATTTGAGAGGTGAAAAAAAATACTCTCCAATGCAGTGCTATTTGAAGTAACAAATTTGCCATATGTTAAACTTTGTGACAAATTTGCCATGAAACATAGCATTATAGCAAATTTGGCATCCGACCTTTCACCAATCAAAATTCAGCATTTACTTACAAAAGTGCCATTATAAATTTAAAAACTCTAAAAAGTTTTTGAAACACCCAATGCAATTATTGGTTCTCCAGACCACTATTCATTGTTTTCTTCACTGCACTTTACTCTACAGTGACCATCAGCCCTTGTAAACGTTGGGTAGAAATGAAACGTTGTCTAGTAATGACATTCATTGATTATCGCAGTGAAAAAATAATAAAATAGTTTAATAGCATTTAAAATGGCATTGATGCATTGGAGCAAAAAATGAATACTAGTACCAAATATAACATTTTGACCAATTTTTGTGGCAAATATAACAATAGCATTGACACTTGCATTGGAAATGGAAAAGAAAATAAAAGTTCAAGATAGCAAATTGAGTCGGCAAATACCCATATGACAGAGAATGCGAGCCTTTCCACATCAGCTCGAAGAGAACATATATCTGCCAAACAAATGTATGTCTGTGTGAGCAAAGGAATGAACCATAATATTGTCATAGAATAACACACTTGTAACCGAACCAAAAAAAAAAATGAGAAACTGAAAATAAAGAATCTTACCCTCTGTTAGAGGTTTTGGAAGCATGTCAATCCGCCGTTCAACAAGGTAAACTGATGTACCCCTTTGTGAAGCCTCATCGTCAAGTGGGGTGCCCGGGTGCACAAAATTTGTTACATCAGCAATATCTAGTGCGTGTCATTAAAGATGAACCTTCAGGCTAGCTTCTTTTTTTTTTTTCTTTCTTTCTTTTTAAATATACTTGAAAACAAAAAAAAGGATTACTATTTAGTTTAAAAAATCTGACAATATTACGCATTCTAGAATGCAAAACTAAAATTAGTAATTTTTGCTGCGTTATTTTTTTTTTTTTGAAGGTAAGAAACATTGAAAATTTTATTTCATGAAAAGAAATTATACAACAAATTTCAGAGCTACAAAGTCAACATCAAAACTAAAATCAAAACCTGCATAATCGTGACAATTTAATGCTATATCTGTTCATAACCTATTTAATTTGTGCTGTCTGTAAATTGTATGAAGTAAGACGTAGAATTCAATTTACTAACACGGAAATATATAAACTAAAGAGGATACGGACTCCAACTTCAAAATTTCCATTTGGAAGAGGCGTACAATGCAGAGCATCATCAATATCCTTACATCCTACACAAGCCAGAAGCAAAGTATATCAGCGAGTGTTTTGAAATAACAAGTGAAAACACGCCAATACTAAATCACTTCGCATACCTGGAGGGTCCACACTAAAGGCACGCAAATGTCGAAGATCCTGCCGAATAGGATTCAACAAATCTTCAGAAGACACTGACCACGGTAAAGGAGGCAAGCATGCCAGAATTTGAGAGGAAAATGGCCGTGAATTTATATCATTCTCAATCAAGACAACCTGCAGGGAACACAAAAACTAAATCAGTTTGTTTCCTTCTTAACTTCACTGATCTGGTCCCCAAGACGGGAGTGGTCTCAAACAGTTTTTGGTTGACTTGAAAAGATCAAAGGTTACTCAAACAGATACACACACTAGAACATACCTCAGTTTCAGTATCTCTATCACCTATTTCTCCTATGGTCCGTACATAATGCCCAGAAGGGTATCGAGATTGACAGTCCCAAGAATCAACTGCCACAATTATTCTCTTGTTCAGAAGATTCTCCAGCTGTCGAGTTTGGATTCGAATTTTTGGAAATCTGTGATCTTTTGAGACAAACAAGGCATGAGCAACACCACCACTACCTGCGGGCATGAGCATTGGCTCCAGAGATCCACAATAACTGCATGAAATTTGGGCTTTACATTATGCTACTGAACCTATAACTAAGAAGTCAGCATAGTACTCAACCTAACGACAAAACTAAACAAGATCCAGAGTACACAATTAAATACTCTTTAGTTACGCAGCTAAGTCAAGAAACCATGAACAGTATAACGCTTTCTTCTTGATGTATGAATGCATAAAGTACAGTATGATAAGCATTGAATACAAACTAATTGCACCAAGATACGAAATGTTAACAGCTACACCATTGTAGCAGGTAACATAAAGCATATCATTATTAGTTATATCGTATACGGTGTTGACCAGACCTTCCTCAATTTAAGGAAAAAACATGGGCATTCAAAAACAAGTTCTAGTTCAGACTGTCATTCATTATTATAGCATCATAAAATACAGTAAAAGAATACAATACCTTGAAGATGGTAAATTAGAAACAAATATTATAGAAAGTATCATTTTGAACTCCAAATTGAGTGAATAATTAAAGGAACAAGCACCACCACATCTATCAACCATTTAATAAAGGCAACAACAGCGAGAAACAAAACCACCGCTCCTAAAATTAAACAACAGTAAGAACTCAAGTTAACTCACGAATGCCAGTTCCTCTTAATAATACCCACGACACAGCCAGATGGACGAGATGCGGCAGGAGCTGTTTCCCCAGAAGAACCTTGAACTTGGGAAGTAGTTCTAGGAGCATCATCGGCACTACCTGGAACTAGGTGAACATCTTCTTCTTCCTCATCCTCTGCAAGGAAGAAAGTTAGAATTCGCAATAAATAGATAAGCATGGATGGGAGACAGAGAGATTAATCATCAAAGTGTTAGAAGAGCCATGCACCCATTTACTCGCAGATGTTTTACTCTACCATGCTCCTAGGCATCTTCACATTTTCCTTGTAAGCTTTGGAACCAATCCTACCTACTCAGAGGCCAAACATTTTACACACAACAAGTTCACGACCTCCACTTGTTCACTACAACTCAGGCAAATAATGAAGGTTCCGGCAAAATGCATGGGTGGCAACCACTTAACACTCAACAAAATATAGAAAAAGGTAGAAGAAATGAATAAAAGATGTTCAAGGAAAAATTCACGAAGGCTGCCCCTTTACATTCAAGCAAACTCTGACCAAAGAATGGATTTTTTTTTCCCTTTTCCTATCCGATTCCGTAGACATTTTCATGTATAATATTATGTCTTGCACCTCCACCTTTTGGGGGCTTTGGTCAATTAGCATACCTTCATCTGCTATAGACAGAGCTTTCTCCTCATGCCATTGATCCATGGGCAGAAGTTCCACGGCCACTATGTCACCATCAAAAGCTCTATTCATGTTAGAGCGCCCATAAATTATTATTTCATCACCAATGCTCTCGCTCCCAACATATGCTTCGAACGGGTTGTAACGGTTAACGCGGAATTTCCCTTGATGATATATTCCGCGGTGCAAGCCAGAGGTAATCTCGGACATGGGCTTGTGCTAGAAAGGGTGCAAATAAGAGAGAAATATATGATTAAAATAATAAACTTTGTTTAACGGAACTTGCATGCCCAAAAAAAAAAAAGGAATTAATTCAGTATAAGAACCTCTGTGAAAATGATTTTCCTCTTGGAGGATCTCAAGTCTTCAACATCCTCCATGGCTGTGTCTTCAGACACAGGATGCACAAGCAGGTCAAGCAAATCTGGTCGGCCTAACGACTTGACATACGATTCGACTGAAAAAGCAACACAATAATACAATACAAAGTTTACAAACAAGTGATTTTTATAATAGTCTTTTTAATTAGAATCCACCAAATTTTCATACATACTTGTCTCGGCGGAAATTCCGTCGTCAATAGCCTTTCTCTTATTGTCTCTATCATTAGTAATGAGTAGAACTCGAGCTGCAGCACCAAGATGAGTTTGATACCATTGGGCAGCCACTCGAATTGCTGCCCTTAAATGTTAGAAACTAAAACTAAACATTAGAAATGAAATTTGCAGATAGACAATGATCAATTCAAGCCAATTTATGCCAAAGGCACAAACAAACCTCTGTCATTACGGTCATTTTTAGTTTCTCCTTCCATTTGCTTTACATATGTATCCCTGCGCAAACAGTACATAGTTGTAATGTTGTTACACAAACTAAACTAAGATACTAAGGCTAATACTAATACCAATACCAATTAATACTAACACTAATACCAATACTAATGCTATCACTGATACCGATGCCAATGCTGACACTGACACCAATACAGGCCCTGATACTAATACCAACACCAAGACAAAACCAAGACTAATATTAATACTGATACCAATACCAATACCAATACCAACGCAAATGCTAATCCTAATAGTCGTACCAATACCATATCAATACTAATACTACCAATATTAACGCTATTACCAACACTACTACTGCCAATATAAATGCTATGACTAATACCGATACCAATACTAATACTGACACCGATACCGACCCCGATACTAACACAAACACAAACACTAACACTAACACTAACACTAATCCTAATGCTAATTCTAATACTAATAAAAACATACTTGTGATGTTCATTGGAAAAAACGAAGAATCGCCTCAAAGGATTGGTGGAGAGAGCCCTAACTCGGTTGTAAACGGACAGGTTCCTGTTCTTAACCTCTTCGAGAACAATGGAGAGCAGAACGACATCGTCAATGGCGGGATTCTCGAGCAAATCAATCTGACTGAGAATGACATTGGTATCCAAGACGAGAATCGGAGAAGAGGAAGGTGAAATAAAGCGAGCATCTTTTTGGTTGCAGATTTTGCAGAAAGAAGCTCCGCAGAAGATGTCGTCGCGAAGATAGTGTTCTCTCACTACCTGGTTATGGAAGAAAAAGGAACAAAATTTAACCCTAACAAACAAAGTAGAGAGAGAGAGAAGAGAATCCATCGAATTGCTACGGTTTGAGAAGATGGAAGATTACCTTGGTGACTCTTCCGGTTTTGGATTTCTTGACAAAAGACTTGCTTTGCAACATTCTGGAAGATTGTTTGAGAGAGAGCTCTTTCTCTCTCTCTCTATGTCTATATACGTGTATATGTACAGAAATGAATCGAAGCCAAAGTCCGCCGCTTTCAAGCTACTTAAGATTTGCTTCTTTAATTGACTGGCGGCGCTAAAGTACCGCTCCTTACGGAATTTTTAGAGAGAGAGAGGAGAGAGAGAGGGAACTCGGAACAAACGACTCTTTTCAGTCAAGACTGAAGTTGAGACAGGGGGGAAAGTGCAATTTTGGAAAGCGGAGGGCGGCTTCTGTTATTTAGGGATAAAAAAAGGGAAATTTATTTATTTAGGGGTTCATTTTTATTTTCTTGAGGAAAGGTTTTTGTTTTTATTATTTGTGGTATTTTCACATTTATTTGTTGCTAGTTGAAAAATATTAAAAAATATACTTTGGAGTTTTTTAAAATATTATTTTAATATTGATCTTTTAGACATAAAATGGCTAAAAAAATTATATATAAAACTAAATATGGGAGTTTCTTCTTTTTTATTTTTAATGATGTTTAATTTATAAAAATATAAATTAGATCTTTTTATACCTCAAAAGCAGACTCAATATACTAAAAGTAAAAATTACAAAATACCTTTTTTTACGTATAAATTTTTTAAATAACAAGATACCAAATCAAAATTTGACGTAAAGATCCATGTACCGAAACCACAAAAAGCCTATTTCTTTTTTTTTTTGAGGGGACAAAAACAAGTGCAAGAAATATAATACCCAATAACAAAACCAAAAAATTAGAAATTAAGAATTAAAAAAGAGATGACGTCATATTAGTTTGACAAACAGATAGATACTATTACTTTTCTTCGTAGACGAAAACACCGAAAGCGCAAAGAAAAGAGAAAGGGAAAGAGGACAGAGAAGTAATGGGCGGGTAAAGCTTGGAATAATGTTGGTTTGCCATGGGAGAAGGATACGACCTTCTTCCTTTTCATCATCTTCTTCCCTGATTCTCATCCTGTCTACTTTACCGCATGATCACGATGATGAAACGCTGCCGTTTCATGTTCCTATGGCTGCTCATCTTCTTCATCCTCCTCGCCGGAATCTCCGGCTTAAACGACGGCGTATCCACCTCCAAAGGCTTCGGCTTTGTACCAGCACCAGTACTGTTATCAACGTCTCTCATGTCCCCTGCTCGCCGCTCACTCATGTCCCTTTCTCCGTCAGTCAGATATATATCTTAATTTATTAATATTGATTAATTTGATTTTATTGCTATTAAGAATTGGAAATTGAAACAGGCAACAACGCAGCAGCAGCAGGAGGACGACGTTGATAGCGGGAGCGGATGGCACGATTTTTTTGGTGGAGAGTAGGACGATGAGGGTAATATGGTCATTCTCTTCTGGGCCTCCCTTGTACACCTCTTACCAGTCTGCTGACTTTCTTCGACAAAAGAACTCATTCTATATTGAATCTGGTGATGATTGGCACTTGTACATCCACAACCTTCAATTTGCTACACGGATGGTATGCATAACATATACGGGTCAATTGATCAAGTTTTACAATTGCATAATTTGACTTTTCATCTATTCCTCGACCGGCAGCTCGTTCACCATGGCATGTTTTAGTTAATTGTTCCATAGTAGTTATAACAAGTTATTGCTACGAATCTCGAGATATTATTACCCAAAATTTAAATTTTAGGATTACTGCTTGCTTCTCCACAGCGCATGAATTTTCTTTTGAAGGTGATGATGATTACAGCAAAAACAAACGTGTATGTTATAATAGCGGCACATTAAAGCTACCACATTATAGAATTAGAATGGGACAACAAGTAAAGTTCTCTGTTTATAGAATTAGAATGGACATGCCGTGGCAATACTCTTTCTTTATTCTTTGATTTGTTTGCTTTTGTACCTTTCTTTTGTCGTCAATGAGATGATTAACTGTTGCACTTGTAGAAACTTCCACACAGTATCGAAGATTTCATAAAAAGTACGCCGACCATGTCGGATGAGGGAGCAGTTACACTTGGATCCAAGACCACTACTGTGTTTGAGGTTGACCCTGTGCTCGGGACCCTTATTCGCACTTATTCCTTATCTAATCTTCCATCCGAATCCAATTCGACAAAAGTTGAGAGTTTTATAAATCCTCATGCAACTGCTATGAGTAACAATCAGTTGGTCAATTCCAAATCTACAAACCTAAACCCTGCTAAGATGCGTCTCCAGATCATGAGGACAGATTATATGCTGCAATCATTTGCCCCTGACTCAAATAAGGTTTCTTGGAATATGACTATTGCTGAGATTGGAGCTGCGTTACTTTGTCAAGATGTTCATGATGATCCACCTACCGGTACCCCCTCCACCACTGAAGAAGATATTGCTTTACCGTTGTCATGTCAATCTCAAGCATTCATCTTTCGCCACCGAAATCATGTCTTGTTAGAACCGATCGCCCCTCAAGGACTAAAACATGATGACACTATTCTCATGATGCCTTCTTCTGAGGGTGAAAAGCCTTCACATGTTCGTCAGCATCATGAAAAGATGCTTCCGGAATCTGTGATAACTAATAATGATTCAGATCTCAAAGATGACCAGAGTGTGAGAATTCATTGGAACAATATATTTGGCAATTCAATTGGTTGGTCAATGGCATTGTCTCTAATATCAGTTGGTATTCTCATGGGCATTGTTGTCCACCGATATGCACTACCGATTAAAGAAAAGGTTCTGTTACATGAGCAACCAACAGATTCTGATTCAAAAGATTCACCTTCGAACAAAAAGAAGATTCAGAATTCTGAGAAGAGTAATGGCATTGTTAATAAAAAGAATAAACAAGTATCATCAGAAAATCAAGATGCTCTTGGAAACAGCAAGTGTGATGACAAAACACAGTTAGACGTAAATAAGCTCTTTGATTGTGGTGCTGATGGACGCAGGATTGGTAAGCTCACTGTCTCCAATACAGAAATTGCAAAGGGGAGTAACGGTACGATTGTGCTTGAGGGAATTTATGAAGGTCGGCGAGTTGCCGTGAAACGCCTTGTCCAAGCTCATCACGATGTGGCTTTCAAAGAAATTCAGAATCTTATTGCTTCTGACCAACACCCAAACATTGTGAGATGGTACGGGGTGGAACATGATCAAGATTTTGTTTATCTTTCGCTTGAGCGTTGTACTTGCTCCTTGGATGATTTGGTTCAAATATATTCAGATTTTTCTCAATATCCGGCATCTAGCAAGGACCATGCTACAATTGAGTATAAAGCCCGCTTGGAGTCGGTGAAGCATGTCATGCCAGCTGTTAATTTGTGGAAACTTAATGCCCAGCCATCGCCTCTATTGCTAAAATTGATGAGGTTAGTCAAGAGCTCTACTAATGAAAATGCAATATAACTTGATAATTTAGCAGATGATGGTCTTTCTATTTACTTAAATGAAAATGAGTCTAGCATCAATTTAAGTTTGTCTTGTAGCTCAACAATGATCGTGTTTTCTCATGCATCCCTTGATAATCTTTATAGATAACTTTATAAATCTTGCTCAAGGTTTTCAAGGTGCCATAGCTTATGCTTCAAAGACATGTTGTCGCATATCGGTTTAGCATTTGTGAAACAAGTATCTTCTATATGTCATAAAATAATGATTTAGGTGTGGTTAGGAAAGTCTTTGAAGCTAGCTTGATTACTAGTGTAAAGTAATTAGTAATTAACACTGTTTAGTTTTTTGAGTTTTCTATGTTTTATCTAATGCATGGCGTTTATATTTCATCTTCTTGATGTTTTTTTTGCGTCTGTGTTTGTGTGTGTTCTTGTATGTTCCACAGGGATGTTGTTTCCGGGCTTGTGCATTTGCATGAATTGGGGATTATTCATCGGGACTTGAAGCCTCAAAATGTTTTGATAACTAACGAAAGATCTTTCTGTGCAAAGCTTTCTGATATGGGCATAAGCAAACGCCTTCTTGAGGATATGTCTTCCTTGGATCATCATGCTACTGGCAAGTGCCTGTTCTTCCCAATTAACTCTCATACACATTTCACAAACTGAGTTGGTTATGTTGTCGTCTAGCTATCCTATTTGTGTCCAATGTCCTCTTCTTCTTTTTTTCCTTTTTTTTTTCAAAAGAACTTTTATCGTTGATATATGCTGATTTTTGTATGCTTTCAATCATATGCTCGAGTTAATTTTAGGTTGTGGCAGTTCCGGTTGGCAAGCCCCCGAGCAGCTTCTTCATGGACGGCAAACAAGAGCAGTGGATTTGTTTAGTCTAGGTTGTGTCCTCTTTTTCTGCATCACCGGTGGCAGACACCCTTTTGGTGACCGTCTTGAGCGTGATATAAATATTGTAAAGAACCAGATGGACCTCTCCTTGTTGGAGGACATACCTGAAGCTTTTGATCTTATTTCTCGTTTGCTAAATCCTGACCCTGAGTTGAGGTTAGAATATACTATCCTTCAACTTGAATGCTTAGTATAGTTCCATAATATTGATTGTCATTGTGTTTAATTTATTTAGTATCTAAAGTAGATTCTTTTTCTACCTTAATGCAAGTTGGTTTTTTCTTATCCTTTTTAAAAAAAATTACATCGACAAAACAATCTTGTTTTTTTTGTCAGGCCAAAGGCATTGGAGGTGTTGCACCATCCTCTATTCTGGAACTCAGAGACGAGACTTTCGTTCCTTCGCGACACTAGTGACAGAGTTGAACTCGAAGATAGACAGACTGGCTCTGGTCTTCTGAAATCGATTGAAAGTATTGCACACGTAGCTTTGGGTACAAAGTGGGATGAAAAGATGGAACCTGTATTTATTGCTGACATTGGCCGTTACAGGCGGTATAAGTATGACAGTGTCCGAGACTTATTGCGAGTCATGCGAAACAAGCTGAATCATTATGGAGAACTCCCAAAAGTAATTAAGGTTAATCATTATTTTATCTCACACTAGTCATGTTGTTCTTCGGTTTTGACACATGTAATTTCGATAGTCACTCAGTTTAGCTTCTTCTATAAAGCAGGAACTTGTAGGGCCAGTACCCGAAGGTTTCAATGGCTATTTTGCGAGTCGATTCCCGAGGCTCCTGATTGAAGTATACAAAGTTATGAGTCAATACTGTGAAGAAGAGGAAAGATTTCAGAGATATTTCGGAAGCAATGGGGAGTAGTAGCTTAGCTTTGTTGGCTCAATCTTGTTTCTTGCGATTTCTATTGGTATTCAACTAATTTCTTACCTGCCGGATTGTCTGTAAATGTAGATATAGTTATAGCATATTGTGTATACTATAAAAATCCGTATAAAATTTGTATTGATTAATGTTAAATAATACCAATAAATGTTGTCAGCAAATTCCTTCTTTGCTTTTTTCTTCTTTTTTTAAATTGACTTCTGTCTGCCAAGAATGTTTGGTCTATGATTATTATGAACATTATATACAAATTAAGAAACGACTTGAGGCAGTTTTTTGAGTCCCATTACAACGTCTGTTTATGTTCTCTTTTGATCATTCCTTTGTCCATGACCTGCCCATTAATAGGTTTGAAAACAAAGTGTATCTGAAATCTAACCAAAATCGAGAGAGAGAGAGAGAGATTTAGCAGCTGCTTTATAATGTTTAACTGAGTTTATCAATTTGTTTCTTTACATCACATAAACAACAATTTGACCAACGAATTGATGCTCCCAAGATCCCTAGATAGAAAAATAAGCATCTTTAAACAAGATGGAAATAGTATGATTGTCATATGAGCTCCAACGACACTGCCAGACCGGAAAGGGAATCATTCGCGTCATTTCATCTCAAATTCTCACATCTATAGTGGAAATTCAAGGGCCGAAATTCATTTCAAACTCCATCACTACCTGATCCTGTATCCATACCAGATCTCTCCATGGCAGAAATGGCAAGACTTGGCCTCTCACTACTGCTTCTCTCAACCCTGCTAGTTCTCAACATGGCTGCCAATATGGCAACCTTCGCCAACACAATTCCCAGATCACCATTGTTTCCAGACCTTGCATTTTGGAGGCGATGGCTGCAGTGAGCATCATTGTTCACATCAAACTTGTACTAGGAATACATAGCAATTAAAAGAAACAAAATAAAAGTAAAATAAAAAAGAAAGAAGAAGACCATAATGAATTGATTTTATTCCTTGAAAACAGTAATGAATACAAGCGAAACTTACCGGCATTCAACAAAGTGCATGTTCTACACTCCCACATAGTAGTTTCCTCTATTATCTCGGTATCATCACAGCTAATCATGGATCCGGAAGACGTCTTGCAAGACAAGTCCACAAAATTGGATCCTAAGTGGCCATTAGTAGATTGAAATTAAGAAAATTTAATTGATTTACGACTTATTTTCCAAAACATCATATTTGTTGCAATGGAACCTTGGAGAGCAACTAAGCTTTGAGCTTCCTTCTCCATTCTTGACAGTTTCACCAGAAATAGAACCATACCAAAGATCATCCTGCACTCTCCTTCTGCAGCTATTGCAGCAGCTTGCATTCTACCAGGAGCAAACATTGTAGAAGAGATACCACCCAGGATTGCTTTTGTGGTACAGAAAGTGCTGTTGCACAAAGAGAAGAGAGAGATGGTTGGCAGGAAAACCCACCCAAATGCCTCCTGAGAAGATTGAATCCCTCCCCCTTGGCCATCAGCTCCTTGCATTCCTATACACAAATAAACAACTTCTTTGTCTCCCTGAAAAAGATGCTCTTTTCTTCTTTTCTTTTCTTTCCTTTGTATCTCCTCAAAAAAGAGCTCACCACTAACATACTATTAACGAAAGAGAAGCAAATTAGAAACCCCTCTTATAAATTATGTACTGTAGCAAAAAGATATAAATTCTGGTTAAACGTATGAAACATTTGGGGAAGTAGAAAATGCAACGAATCACTCACTTTTTCAAATAGATACAAGCACATGTGTTGTGAAAAAAGTGAACTTTAAATCCATACACAGATTACTACCACAAGACAAATACAAGTCTCTTCTAATGTAATACATTCCACACCAACAGAAGAACAAACCAAACAACAAAACAATCAGAAATTTAACATAATTACATCATAAAGGATAACAAGAACAATAAGGAAAAAAAAAGAAGACCTATCTAAGTTCATACCAAAGCTTGTAGAAGCTAGCATTACAAGAGGCATGAACATTGTGACAATGCTCATGAAGCATAGTATCAAGAATTTTGATCGAAGGGGAAGAAATCCCAGTCCCTACTTGGCCTCCGAAGCCTGAGCTTCACCTGAACTTCTCCTACATGCTCCTAAAAGAGATGTATTGTTTAGGCTGCCCTTCATGAATTTTCCGACCCAAAAAAAATGTCACCAAAAACAGAACTACAAAGCACATGTGAGCTTAAAAAGGATAAGGAAAGTGAAGATCGAAAACCCGTTGTTAAAAATCAGAAAAATATGTGCTTTATAACAGAAACAAATTTAACTCTTTCCACTTAACTGTAAAAAGGAAAAAATTCAGCCTTTTGACGACCTGAGCCAAAAGGTGATTGTTGGGTTAATAAGAATCAGAGGGGATACCAGAATTCAGAGAGAAGCTTGACACGCCAATGCGGTTACACATAATGGGTTGGACTTGTTTGGCGACTCTCTCCATAATCTTCTTGGCTTCCTCTTCCCCCTGGCTGCTTCTTCAAGGCCTTTATCTCCCATGCCTTGTTCAAGTCTCCCAAATTCATGCTTTCAAACAGAAAAAATAAAAAATAAAAAAAGAGTTGCTAGCAGTAAAATAAAAGCAACTACTATGCAAATTATTTCATTCACTCAATTATCATGCTATAAGCTTCATATTAAGTGGCAAATTAAAACCACCTTAAATGTTGAATTGAACAATTAAGCTAATTTTAAGTGTATAGCTTTTTTGAAACAACAAACAACTTATTTGATTTAATTTAATTTAATTTTCTAGGAAGAAGTCTTGGTAGTCATTAACATGAGAGAAACGCAAGGACTAGTGACTTGTAGAAAACATTTCATTCGAACATGAACCAAACATGAAATTTTTAATTAACAATACATTCATAGGAGAAAACTTATGATTGAAGCCTATGAACTTGCCTAGAATAGAAACTTGACAAAAGTTATGAACTTTCTCTCTCTTAAATTTGCATTGTAGGCCCTTCAAAAAAAAAAAAAAAAGAAAGAATCTGCATCGTAGGCAAAACATAAACAAACTAACATACACAATTGAAACATTCAATCAAAGCAATCTTCAAAATTATCTTCTTCCAATGGACTATAAAAATAAATCCTTAACTTACTGAACATCGAATGTAGCCAGGAATATTAGATTGATTCAAAATCAAATTAATTTTTTTTTAAGAAATAAGGAAACAAAATTTGAATGCAAGTGTTAATCTAACAATTTGAAATTGCAGGTACAAATATAAAGAAAAATTAAAGTTGACTGACCTGTTGACTGGGCTTCGAAGGGTGAAGCAGAACTCTATCACTCTCTCTGCAGTGCTTCTCCCTTTCAAAATTTTTCCTTTTCTAAAATTTGATTAGTTAAAACTTTTAATTAAATTCTGTTATTCGATTTCACTAATTAATTCTGTTTTTCAATTAAGAATTCGTTAATTATATAATAGTTAGGAATTGACAAAATGGTTAAAAGTTATTTGACCTGCTGAGTTAAAAAAAATAAATTAAAGAATTATTGAAATAATTTACCAAAAAAAAGAATTATTGAAATAAAAAAATTAGAAAAAAAGTCATTTTATTTATTTATTTATTTATTTTTGTGCTAAGTACGGGGGATTTCTGACATATTATACACATATTTTTGGGTAAGAGAGGTGCGAACAAAACTCATAAAAAAAAAAGAAAAAAAAGGTCAAAAATTGAGCTGAAAAGGAGATCACAAAAAGCTGGGAAGAGAAATATTTGATTGCCATGATTAATTGGTTCGCATTAACACCAAAGACGGTCCTTTGTCCCACTTCCCCATCCCCCTATCGATTTTCTCGTTTTAAAACTGAAAACCCGTCTTCTTCTCTTCACCTTCCTTCTCAATCAATAACTTTACCTATCTAGATATATACATACACACGTATATATAGGCGAGAAAGTCAAAGGCATAGTTTGCGTCTTTGATTGGTTTGATTGTTGGTTTGTGTTGTGGGTTTGGATTGGTTTTTGCTTCAGAGAGTTCAACAATGGCGGGAATAGCTATAGTTTTGGATCTGTTGAGGAAAAACCCAAGCTTTTGCACTTCTCAGAGCGTTCACTCTTGTGGGTTTTTCTCCGCCACTGCTGCTGCCGCTTCCCTCGCCGCCGGCACACCTTTGGCCTACAAGGCCTTATTTGGGTACCCTCTCTCTCTCTCTCTCTGTCTCTCTCTCTCTCTCCCTCTCTACATATATATATATATATTATATCAATTTGTGTGTTTGTTATGGTGGGTTGTGGTAATATGGACTAATCAGGATATGGGAATGTGCAGATCTTGTTTTGGTTGATGGGTACTAGTCTTTGTTTAGATATTTTCGTATTCGTGTTTGTTTTTCTATTGGGGTTTTGCTCATATGGAAAGCTGTGTTCAGTTTGGGATTGAGATGATACTACAGAAATTGATTTTTGTAATGGTTTTTAGACCAAATGTTTTGTTTCTGTTTTGTGTCGGTTTTGGTCTCAAAACCAGGAAAGCACCTTTTCTTTTGGCATCAATCTCTCGTCAACTAAGAAGCAGCAAATTTTTTTTTTTTGGCATCAATTTCAGGGCTGTTTGTAAGAATGGACTGATTAAAAAAACTTTATTAAAAAATAACTAAAATGACTTCAGAGCGATTCCGTCAGTGTAAATATGAAAATGGTTTTTTTGCTTAATTTCACTTCGTAGGGTAGTCAATTTAGCCAACTTCCCCAATTTTCCATCTTCAAAGTTAAAAAATTGATGGAAGCTATGGCATAAGCTGGGCATTAATTAGATTGAGTGTTGCTTTTTTTTATCAATCGAATAATTCTTATTTCTTTTACCATTTGTTTTGGAAAATTTCTCTCTCTTTGGCTGAACTTAGACCATGTACTGATTTTTAGCTATTGTTGCGAACAGTAATTTCAGGATACCGGTTGCTCATTGTGATGCTGGAGCAGCATTGTCCGAAGATTATGTTTCTAGTTTGCAAAGTGCATCAGCAAGAATCTTTCAGAATGATGCTATTAGATACAGTACTAAGGAGTACAATATTGAGTTAAAGCCTCTATTCTCGGCTTTTGAGTTTAGGACGCTTGCTTTGACAACTTTGAGGTCTTTTTTGCTGTTCTACTTACCTCTTATAGAGCCCCATACAAATTTGGAAGAGGATGATGAAGACTTTCTGCAGGAAACCAATGAAGGACAGAGTGTAGATTATGTTGCTCCTTTCAAAAAATCTGTCAAACAAATCTGTCGTGAGGTGGGTTGTTTTGACTTTCCATATTATCAATTTTATCAGGATAAGATTTTCTTTGTGCCTATCAATTATGTCCTTTATAGGTTTGAACTGAAATTTAATTTTTTGTTAGAAAAACATTGTAGCAAAAAATGGGGTCTTAGCAACTTTGATGTTCTGCTCTTTGAGTTTTTTCATCTCAAGAGGCATGTTATATTCATGTGATGTGGTACAAGACCACTTTGTTTTGGCTGAGAAATCATGAAAAAATGGATGAAAAAGTGGGTTTTCTTTTTCTTTTTTTTTCACGACAGTTTTCTACAAAGGTTGATAACTCAACTAGGATCTTATGCAGATTTAGTTAACCAAATTATATTTTGCATCTTGTCATAGACTACCGTTGTGACTACTAGAAGAATTTTGGAAAGAATGGTTGTACACTATATCTCCCAGCAAATTGCGTGGAAACTTTTGAAAGGTACTTGCTTTCCCCACTTTGTTTTTAATTTTGTTTCAAATAATCTTTACAAAAAGAATGAATGAACGAATGGTCTTACAACAAACTTTTGGATGTGATTAAATTCCGCAGATGTTCCAAAATCAGCCACACGCAAGGCTGCAAGAGGAATGCCTACTTATGTTTTCTTCTTCAGAGTTAGCAGAACAACCTTCCGAGGTTATATTTTAATAAAACAGATTTCCTCCTTTTATTCTTTTTTTTTATTATTTTTTTGTTTATTTTTATTTTTATTTTTATTTTTTTTGCTTCTGCTTAAGCTCTTGAGCATACCATGTTCCAATATTTTTGCTTAAGCAGGGCACTTTCTAGGAGTTGCAGCATCGTGGATCGTTCAAGTTGGCATAGAAATTTACCGATTCTTCACTCGCCTGTTACATTCTAAAGAAGAGGTTGATGAAGTTGAAACAGCAGAAGTCAAAAATCTCGGGAAGAAGATTTCAGGTACTACCGTCAGGTGCGGAGCATCACTAATTTTTGCTTCTATTGGAGCGGGGATTGGTGCCACCCTTTTTCGCCCTTCAATTGGCCAATGGCTTGGTAAGCATATTTTTTTCTAAAATATCTTTATGATCCCTTGGGTCTTGAGTCTTAAGCCAACCTAATCTAAATACGCATCTTTCTGCAGGCTGCGCCGTTGGTGATTTGGCGGGACCTATCATTGTATCGTCTTTCATTGAGAGAGTCTTTCATCTTGAAATTTAGGTGAGAGATCTAATTATTCTGAGATATTTTGTGCTTGCTTTAAATTTGACTTATGTACTTCCCAATTTTTGAAGCATTTTTTATGATGAATTTCGGGAAAAAAAAAAAAAGGAATCATAAAGGGATTGAATCATTTCTAGCCAGAATTGATTTGAGCAGTTGTTGGAGAAGCCATTTTGATATTTTTTAGAGTTTGTAACTTATGTAGACGATTGAGATTTATTAGAGATCATGTTTTTCTCTAGTAACAATTATGACTGAAGGTCGGTGAATAAATAATAACTTTCCTTAGCTATGAACTGCGGCATATGTTAAACCCAACTCTTCTACACTTGTGTGATTAACAAAGAAGGGGAAAGAAAAAGCCTCTTCTACTTGTATTGGTTGGGAAACGGGTGATTTGTATTATTATGTACTAAGTTGTTCTTGCTTGGTACTCAACCACAATTTGCAATTGGGATTTGTCTTATTTGGTTGAAATGTATCTGCAAAAGTAACTCCAAAAGCTCGGCACAGTCTTATACTTGTTACTCATAATATTGTCTCTTCTGGACACCTAATGGCTCAGGGATTTCTTCGCATCCCTCAACATTTGAACTCAATACCTCATTCCTTATCAAGTTCTTAAGTCAAGTGTTAATATCAATTGATTTCAACTGTTATAATGTAAAGCTCTTACAAATTCCAATGTTTAAGTTCTAATTTTAAGTTCTAACTTGGTTTTCAAACACTATTAACGGATAAATGGATTTTTTAGCACAAATGGTTCGTACTGTTAAGCAAGTGTAACTTGGTTCCTTATTTGGCAAAAGCATACCAGAACTCTTAAAGTGGTTACAAATAAACCAAAATGTTACCATGCCTTTAGAATTACTTTCCATAATGCTCAAAAGAGTAATAATGTTATGAACATATATATGTATCAGAGGATGGAAGAAGACCCACAACAGAGCCAGACTTGCATTAAGTTAATAACATGATTAAAAATGGGCAACACTTAACGTGAAATCTAATTGCTATTTCTCTTTTCTTTCTTTCTCTTTCTTGTTATATGACCTTTAAGCTCAAATCACCAGTTTAGCACAATAATGGTTTAAACTACTAGTTTATCCCTTTAGAACTGAATTAAGTTGTATGCTACATAAAAGGGTGGCTGGCAAGGCAGTGATGATCATCAGCAGGGTTTGAGTAAAAAGAGTTTTAAACTCTTACATCTAAGTAGTTTATGGTATTATCTTGATGAACTACTCTATTAGAGGCTCTCTCGGTTCGCCGTCTCTTGGACTGGCTCAACGACACTTCTTCCTTCTCGTTGAGGAAAACAAGAAAGGAACGAAGGCCTGCGGATTGAGAGTTGTTGCGAACGGAATGCTTGGAGAACTGACGCAGCATTTTGATGAGATATAAAAGCAGTGCAACAAAGCAAGCTAGCCCGCTGAGGAGGAAGAGTCCCCAAAAGCTCTTGATCTGAAGTCGGTCCACATCTTGCTTTGCGCCTTCTGAGCTGCAGGCACTTCTCATTAGCCATTTGTCATGAATCCGCTGAAGAATCCCATTCTCCGACAATTGCAAGATGGCTGTCGACATGTCAATTGCCAATGGCGAGTCCCTCGGAAAGGCCTGTTAATCAGGAACAAGATAAAAATGTAGGAATTTATAACAAGGGTTTGGTTAATTTAATCTCAACGTTAGCTTGATTTTATCTCGTTGTTATGTTTTATTATAGAATTTCCTTTTCATGAGTTCTTGTCTCTCTTGGTTCTACAACAATATGATAGTAATATATCATTGAAGAGACAAGTATTATGTGTTAAATATGGTTACTAGACATGATGAGAGTTTTTATGTTACTTACAAAGCCCCAACCCATCTTGGTGAATTCTTGACCAACAATGCTAAACTCGCACCGCGTAGAGAGGAAAAGCTCCATGTAGGCACGCTCATCCACAACTGCTGCAACGCCACCACCGCGGGGGCCATCCTTCAAGGCTTTCTCATATTCTTCTTGCGAGTTGAGAGGAACAAGCCTTGATCTATGTATGTTGAGCTCATCAGTTAAGTAATTCTCAGCAAACGAACCCTTTAGGAAGCCTACCGGTTCACTGCTTGTCACTAAGCTCTCGATGCCTTTAACTGGAGAAGAGAGTTGTTCCACCGTGAGGATTGAGGTCAGGCTTGCAATGTAACTGGAATTCAACACCAGAACTACGAAGAGCCAAATGATTAGCACGAAGCGGGCCAGTGTGCTGCCCGTTTTTTCTCCTAAAAACATCAATACTCATCAACCAATGCAATCAAAATAATATCAAGTAACAATATTCTTGTGTCAAGATAACTCTTGTCCAAATGTTACCAATTTTTTGAATAAAAGAAATGAATCAAGCTAAAACTATAGCTGGAGAGAGTCAGCATGATTTTCACTTACTGTGTGAAAAGAACAAAGTTGAAAAGCTAAACCTGAAAATCCAAGAAAAAAGAAAAGCATAAGCAATTGGGAAGATTTGTAAAGACATGACCTTACGTCAATGGCAACTACTTTTTTTAAAATGTTTCAAATTAAGGACTCACCACATGATTGTGACGAGTTGTTTTCTAGGAGGCCCTCGGAAATCTTCATTCGTCCGGTGCTCCAAGATCCAAACAACTACTCCCACAATGAGGAAGAAGACACCAGTGACACACCACATCATGGGAGTGAAAGGTCTAAGAAAAGCCCAAGCACTTGAGTTGAGCTTCCTAATTGGGGCAACCACCACTAGCCCCGACTCTATGTATGGCTGCGTGAAATCTACTATCTTTGTTCGGCTGGTCGTGATTGTGACGTCGCCGACCACTGCGTCGAACTCCTGCATGAAAGTTGTGGGAAAATGATACATAGCCATGAAAAAACAGTTTCTCACTGTATGTCATGAAGACTAAAATATGAAACTTGTTGGTTTTTTTTTTTTTTTTTTTTTTTTTTTCAAAAGGAACTTGGGACAAAAAAAGCAGTTTCAGTTTGTACATAAAACCGTATCATTGGCTTTTCATGATGTGTATCATTGGCTTGTACATAAAAGTGTAATAGTTCTGTATACGTTGTAACTGAAAGTACTTACCCCCTTTGTGATCATGCGCAGAAGATCTATGGTGGATGGATTGGTACGGCCGTCCCCATGTGAGATAAACTTATACGGGACACCGTATTGCAAGTGTTCCAGTGCGGCAGTAAACACATCTATGCAGAAGCCGGTGAACACATCAGAGCCCTCGGAAAGCGACACAAACTCACGAAAACTAATTCTGTTGGGGACACCGATTCTCAACCGCCTTCCATTGTTGGCGAAGACCCAGCCGCGGGGCCTTTGCGTTGTTTGTCCAGGCCATATGACACTGTACAGTCGTTGGCTTGAGTTAGAGCCTTCAGTAGGCATGCTTCGGTGTTCCTCAGGCCTCAGAATTGACAAGCTAGAGGAATTAGACCAGAAACCAATCCTCCGAGTGCCCGTGCCAATCACGTTTATGACTTCATAGGCAGGATCAATGAGGTCCATATCAGAGTTGAACACGATTGGACCGGTCACGCCAGTTGTGTTGATATATTTAATACTTCGAAGCAGGAGCTCGCCTCCATCAGAGATGCTCAGCGCATCAAGCTTCATGTTCCCTCCGTGCAACTCGGCCAAGCTTAAGTCATCGGAGAAGGAAAAATTTCCTTTCTGATTGAAGAACGATTCGATGGCCCTGGCAAGAAGCCAAACCGAGTCATAAGCATACAAACCGTACGTGTTTATCCCGAAAGAGACATTGCCCATTTTCCCGTTATTTGTCAAGTTGCTCCATCTGGAAAGAAATCTAGTTTTGAGGTTAGAATCCCGTGTGTAAATACGCAAGGTAAGAACCCCTTGAATGTCATCTGCTTTCTGTGAAAGGATTGAAGAGTCTGTGTCCAAAATAGTAGACAGCCAATCCGTGGCAATCCACACATATCCGGCTTCCATCATTTGCAGATTCTTCGCCACATCCAGTACTTGTAGACCCCAACTTGCGTAAATGTGCAGGATAAGAATCCGAGACTCCAAATCGCTGACCTTACTCAGTACAGTGGTTATCTCACCCTCGGTAGCTTTCGGGCTTAGAGGTGCTTTATAGGAGATTTTACAGCGCTTCTCGTCCAGCTTGTCTCCCAATGCAGCAATCCCATTTCTCCCAAAATCATCATCTACGTAGATGGCGACGACATCTCTCCACTCATAGTAGCCAATGAGTTCAGCTACAGCGGCCATTTGAAAGGCATCACTCTGTGTTGTCCTCACAAAGTAAGGGAACTGAAGTGGTGCCAGAGTTGAGTCTGTGGCTGCAAACGACAGCAGAGGCACCCGCAGCTCATTTGCTATGTGGGAGATCACGTGAGCCGTGACCGAAAACTGTGGCCCAATTATGGCCACAGTGTCATTCTCCATAAATTTCAAAGCTGTGGAAAGAGCAAAAAGAAAACCTGGTTAATCTTTGTGGTTCTTTTTTACGCTTTTTTTTCGTGTTTTCAATGTTTAGAGGCGAGAGTTATACGTATGTACCTTCGACGATACCAAGAAAATCACTGGTTTTAGTGTCCTGCATTGCAACTTTGAGCTCAGTTCCTTTGAGAATTGTCGAGTCGGAATTCACATCTTCCACTGCAGCAAGTATTGCAACTTTAGCAACACTGCCAATCATGGAATCGAAACAAATAAGAGCTCCAACATTCACAACATCAGGTCTCGTTGATATGTTGCCACTCATCTTTGTCGCATTGGATGAAATCCCATTGCAAAAAACCATCAACATCACAAGCCAAACTGTGTTCATATTGGTGGATATTACTCTTTAACGCTGCAAAGCATCCAAAACAGCCTAGTAAAAAATTTAAAACAAAAAAGAAGAACAAGCTGCATAACCCAATACATGCAAAAAGTGCAGGCATCCAAATATTGCCCCCGAACTATGGCCATCCTAACACTTTGCATTCTTAATATTTGATAACGCAGGTTCCCCTTGAAACTAGATGCTGTTTACTAATTTCGCCCTTCTGTTACTTTGAGTGATGGAAGGAAAAAAATTGGTAATAGAATATAGATCAAGGGAAACCGATGTTACAAGTACAAGTTTGGGGACAAAGCATCAAAAGGGTTATAGTTCTAGGGAATTTTGGTGATTCATCTTAAAGAAAAATATACCCATGACTGTACCAAGGTAATGTAATAAACGTGAAAGACACATACACAACTTGCTTTGTGAAGTCAAATATCTTCTTCTCGGATAAAGGGCATTAACTTAATCTAGATGAGTTGGAATCGTGTGTTTGAATCTAAATACTGATATTCTTGACGAAATAAAAAAGAAACAGGACAGAAGCATAGTATTTATTGACCACCTCAAAGACCCAAAACTAAAAGAAACCGTACCCAATAAATAAAAATGGACAAGAAGTAACTATATATAAGCACCAAGCACCAATCTCTAAGTTATAAGGAGACAACAGCCTACCCCATTATCTAAAAAACTAGCAGGTGTGAACTGATGTACTCTTGGTTAGATATTTACAAGTGAAAGAAAAAGTTCAGATGACATAATTATGGAATTAAATAAAGTTGCTGCTCTATTTATAAAAAGCATCTCAAATGAAAGTTTTTTTTTTTTTTTCCCTTTCTTTCTTTTGCCTTTTGTGTAGATACTTTGGTGGTGCTAACTTACCCGTCAATCTAGTTTGATATTTTCAAGGTTCTTTTTACCTTTTTATCCGGAAAAATAACACCCCATATATCTCTAAATTAAGCCATAGATCCAGAGTCCCAAACTTTTTTCTTTTATTTTTGAATATGAATTTTTTATAAAACTGATATCTCGTACTTTTAAGATTATGCTCTATTATATTTCATCCTCTTAATATTTTATATTTTTTTATTTGTTTCATCTTATCAGTTCAGTCACATCTTTGTCCTTTAACTAATTTTTGTAATTTCACTGCTATATAGGCCGCTTAGAAAATGGTTTCCTCCAGCAAATCAAAAGTAATAAATGAGAAATCAGAGTTACTTTGAAATTTGTGACCACGACCTACATTTGTCTTTGACAGCAAATTAAATAAAAGCTTATAAGTAACAACATCTATCTACAATTCAGAAACAATTAAGCAACATGCAATATATGTCTTTGGAATTTACCAGGAAAGTAAGTTATGAATGTGAAATTTCCATTGAAGAATGACTAATGATTTTTAAGTGGTAAATTTCCTAGAAGAAGATGTGGTGGGGTTAATGATGACAGTTGAGCATGTTCTTTTAGCAATAGCGTTCCGTGCCTTAGATACGCAACCACTATTGTCAAAGTTGACTCCATCTAATGGCCACTTCCAACTCCATCTTAGTAACTGGTCTGTTTAGTTTGTTGTGGTTTGAAAAATATCGTTTAAAAAGTAAGTTTAAAATGTCCGGGGAAGGGTTTTAGATTTGAAGCTCTCTTTTTTTCTCACATTGTCAAATCAATAGTTCAAATTAAAATTTACTTTTCTTTCCTAAACATCAATATAGAAACTTTTGGTTCATAGTTTTAAATTTAAGAGTCTTATTTTACTCAAACGGTAAAATCAGTGGTTTAAACTAAAATTTACTTTTCTTTTTTAAACAGTAGTTTATAGGAAATTTTGGTTTGAAGCACCTAAACCAATGAATCAGATGGGGCCTTGTGTTGTTGAATCATACAAGACAATTTTATCTCCTAAGGTCGTCTTCTACTCATTTTTAATCCTCGTGATACATCACTATATCATTTAATGCCTAAAAGTGGAGTGAAAAACAGTTGGGGAAATTGAGAGAGAGAGAGAGAGAGAGCATTATGATCTGCTCGTGATACATCACTATATCATTTAATGCCTAAAAGTGGGTGAAAAACGGTTGGGGAAACTAAGATAGAGAGAGAGAGAGAGAGAGCATTATGATCAGCTTGGGCAGAATCCTAGCCCCAACGTGTTTTGGCATGGGGCATGCATGGCAGTAGAATAAGGAAGAAGTTAGCCGTCAGACTTGAAGACTCAACCAAATCACAATTAAAGATTTTGAGCTTTTCAGTCAAAAAGAGAGGGCTATTGAGTTAAAAAACATGTGTGTAAGGCTAAGACCTTGTAACGCCTTGAAATTTATTTAATGCTATTGTAATATAAAATGATGAATTAATATGCCATAATTAATGTTTCAACATTAATTTGATTATTTAGTTGAATTTTAAATTTTTGGTTGTTTTGTTAATTTGATAAATTCAAATGATTTCTTATTATTTTAAAATGATGTTTTGAGTTTCAAAACACAACAATTTGTAAAATGTTAAAAATATTCCGTTTTACAAAACCGTGAGTGACATTTGGTTTTCGTACAGTAAAACCGCCCACCGTTTCTCTCTATTTATTCTCTCTCCTCTCCCTCTCTCTTCACTCTCAGCTCTCTCTCTCTTGCCCGTGAGCCCCCTCTCTTCTTCTCTCTCGGTTTCTTTCGTTCTCTCTCAATTCTCTCTCAAATTTTTGAAACAAAATTCGAGTCCAAGCTTCGAGTTAGCTAGAAGGAAGCTCGGGAACGAGATTTGGCAACCAAAAACGTGGATTTAAAGCTTCAATTTGATGTTCGTTTTGAAATTTCTAAGCTTTTTCCAAAATTTTCAATTTTGTGCATTTTTTAGATTTAAGTTCGTTTGAGCTTAGAAAACTCTTGGTTTGAGTTAAATGAACTTAGAACAACTAGAATCTAAGCTTAGATTGAAGAAAAACGGATTGTATTCAAGATTTTTCATTTTTCTCCTCATTTTTTCATTTTCAGATTTTTGAGTTTAAATCTTATTTAAATGAGTTCAAAAGTGTTCTAGCATGTTTTTCTATCATCTATAAATGTTTTCCATGCCTAAGATTTGAGAAAAACAGGTTAAAATCAAGATTTAGATTTTGGGGGATCGAAAACCCGTGGCTGGAATTTCTGGGTTTTCCCAGTTCGGCAGGCCGAACTATGTGTTCGGCAGGCCGAATTCAAGGGATCGGCAAGCCAGACTGCATCGTTTGGCAGGCCGAACCTGGGGAATGTCCGGCCGACCGGACTTGGTTTCCAGCAGGCCGAACTGCACAGTTCGGCTGTAGTTCGGCCGGCCGGGCATGCAAAATTTTGTGATTTTTCACCTGTTTCACTGTTTTGAACCCCGATTTAAATTTCAACTTTGTAAAATGATTTTAAAGATACAAATGACACACTAGGACATCATGAAATGGTTTAGTAACATAGAATGTCTCGAGCTAGATATTGATCGACTTAGTGTGTATCTAGGATCGTTCGTGGTTCGCGAAGCTAACGTATAGCGGACCGGGATTACGGTGTGGGGCACCGGCATGAGTATCGAGGTAAGACTTCTACCCTATCTTTGGTAACCCAGTTTCAAAATAATTTGGCTTTGCAAAGAGTTTCTATAAAAATATTTTCAATGGTAGATTGAAAATGAATTTACCGGTTATATTTTAATATACCGTGAACTGAAATGAGCTTCATAATAAATGTAAATGACAATACTAGGTAAATGGGTTTTGAATGATGATGAAAATAAACACATAGGCATGATGTCATATCAAAGATCGGGTCGTGTAACGATCGACCTTGGGGGCAGGTCCTGAAACCCAGCTGGGCCACTAAGGTGGTGATATTCTTATGGTTTGCCTAGGAAAAGAAAATGATATTTATGGTTGTTCGAGTAAATTGTTTTGGGTAAGAACGGTTTTATTTAAATTTATTTATTTATTCAATGTTTCTTTTAAATAATTTGATAAAATACTGTCCTACTGAGCCTTTCGCTCACATTTTCTCTGTTTTTTTTTTTAAATTCCACCCTTCTAGGTGGTTTCCCATTTAGGTTTGGAGATGATTCAACAGACCGAACTCAGGAGCAATAGAAGGATTTATTAGACTGTTTGTATAAATTAAACAAGGCATGTAACGTTTTTAACTTTCTTTATACTTGGACTGTAGTTGTATTATTATATTGTCAGTACCATGTGTGTGCACAAGTTGTGGGTCAATGGGACCCATACTCGCTACGTTTATCATTTATTTTTCATGCAATGGTTTTCTTGAACCTTCACATTTTATTATTTAATTTAATCTCTAAAATTCTTTATTTTAATTAAATTCTCTTTTAATTAATTTAATTAACCTGCCACGACACCTCCCGTACTCCGAGACATGACAGAATGGTATCAGAGCTCAAGGTTATGAACCTTGGGAAATGTACACACATAGGTTTGACAATGAAATACCTCTAACAGTCTAAAATTTTGTTTTCAAAAGTGAGAGAATGGCACCTAGACGTCTTTCGACAACTGACGTTGAGTTCGAAAACGATGAGGGCATGATGAGGTCTATGTTTGCGGCTTTCCGGCAGATGGCAGCCAGGGCTAGACCGGAGGATTCTGATGTTGGTCGTCGGCATACGTATTTTAAGGAATTTCGACGTGCGTCTATTCTGACTTTTGATGTTAATGGGAATCCGCAGTTGGCAGAATATTTGCTAGATTCGATCGTAAAGCATTTGGATACCCTTGGTGTGCTTGAGGAGTACCGTGTGGAGTTTGCTGCATATAAGCTTGAGGGTGGTGCTAACACTTAGTGGAAACAGGCTAAGCGTTTGGAGCGCTGTGGTGATATCAGTTGGGACAGATTCGAGGAGTTGTTTTATGATCGATATTTTCCGTAGGGGTATAGAGATCAGAAAGCAGCTGAGTTCTATAGGTTGCAGCAGGGTGATTTGTCAGTTCGGGAATATGAGGCAAGGTTTAATGAGTTGGCCTGGTTTGCTCCATCAGCAGTGGCATCGGAACGTGAGAAGTGCATTAAGTTTCAGGAAGGGCTCAAGGCTCCTATTCGACGATAGTTGGTTGCTCTGCGACTTAGGAGTTTTGGAGAGCTTGTGTCGTCAGCAATATCAGTGGAAAATGATTATGCGCAGTATTGTGAGGATCGAGCAAAGGCTTCAGGAGGATCGTAGAGGAGCGGTAGGAAGAGCACCAGTAGCCGTCCAACTCTGGGAAAGAGTAAGCAGGGTGGCGCAAACAGTGGTAGCAGCAGTTCATCTGGTAGCGGGCGCAGCAATCCCTACAGCTTCCATTGTCATTTTTGTCAGCAGCCAGGACACATCAAGAGGAATTGCCCGATCAGGAGTGCCCGTCTTGGATCTCAAACCGAAGAGGATGCCAGTCGTCAGTCTCAGCCTCAGACCCTACCTCCGCCTCAGCAGTACCCGTAGTTGCAGTATCCTCAATTCTTCCCTCAGCAGTTTTCATATCCGGTACGAGGACAGCAGCCGCAGTATTTCCACCGTAGCATCCCTCAGTATCAAGCGCCGAGTGCAGCTAGTGTGCAGTCGTCTCCATCCCAGCAGCATCGGCAGGATAATCCCAGACCTAGCAATGTTGGTAGAGGAAAAGGAAAGGCACCAGTGCAGGTTCATGCTATGGCATCTGGAGGTTCAGATTCTCATGTTGGTAACGCGGTTGTCGATGGTACGATCTTAGTTTCTCGATCTTTAGCTCGCATTTTATTTGATACCGGTGCCTCTCATTCTCTCATTTCGAGTTCTTTTGTACATGCCTTGGGATTAGAGATAGAAGAGTTTAATGAACCCTTAGTCATAACTTCTCCCTTGGGGCGGGTGTGTGTGAATTGTGTCTGTAAATCTTGTAAAATGAGGATTGGGGATGAGATTTTGAAAAGTGATTTGATTATACTCCCCATGAGCTCATATGATGTAATTCTAGGGATGGACTGGTTGTCCAGATATAATGCAGTTGTAGACTGCCAACTTAGAAAAGTGACCCTAGTGTCTGATAAGAGGATGATGATCACTTACCAGGGTGGTGGTGATTGATTAATGAGTGAGCATGTCATGAAGTCGTGTCTAGGAGGACAAAGGAATCTGGGTTGTTGTGCTTTTCTTGCCAACCTAGAGTGCGAGCCCTATGCTTTGAGAGAAAGTATAGCGATTCCAGTGGTTAATGAGTTCGAGGATGTCTTTCCCGACGAGTTGCCAAGGTTACCACCATATCAGGAAATTGAGTTTGGTATCCAGTTGTTTCCGGGGACAGCACCAATTTCTATAGCACCTTATCGGATGGCGCTGACAGAAATGAAAGAATTGAGGAAGCAACTTCAGGAGCTTGCTGATAAAGGGTATATTCAGAATAGCACATCTCCGTGGGGAACACCGGTTTTGTTTGCTAAGAAACATGATGGGACTCTCAGGTTGTGTGTGGATTATCGGCAGCTAAATCGTGTTACAGTGAAGAATAAGTATCCCTTGCCTAGGATTGATGAGTTGTTTGATCAGTTGGGAGGTTCGCAGTGCTTCTCAAAGATTGATTTGCGTTCAGGGTACCATCAACTCAGGATTAAGGAAGAGGATATTCCCAAGACAGCTTTTAGAACTCGGTATGGACATTTTGAGTTTCTGGTTATGTCGTTTGGGTTGACGAATGCTCCGGCAGCTTTCATGGATTTGATGAACAGGATATTTAGGCCGTATTTGGATCAGTTTGTGATCGTGTTCATCGATGACATTCTTGTGTATTCTAAGACTTGGGAGGAGCATGAGCAGCATCTTTAGATCGTGCTCCAGACTCTGCGGGAGCACCAGTTGTATGCCAAAAGGGAAAAGTGCGAGTTTTGGTTGACTGAGGTTAAATTTCTGGGTCATGTCATCTCGGAGCATGGTATTTTTGTGGATCCATCTAAGATTGAAGCCATAGTGGAGTGGGAACGACCAAGGAATGTAGCGGAGATTCGCAGTTTCTTAGGTCTTGCCGGTTATTACAGGAAATTTGTAAAGGATTTTTCAAAAATTGCAGCTCCGTTGACGAGATTGATCAAGAAAAATGTCAGGTTTGAGTGGGGTGAAGAATGTGAGCTTACTTTTCAGGAATTGCAGAACCAGTTGACTTCAACTCCAGTGTTGGTTATTCCTAGTAGTGACGAGCCGTATGAGGTTTACGCAGATGATTCAAGACGCGAACTTAGGTGCGTGTTGATGCAGCATGGACGTGTGGTTGCGTATGGATCGAGACAGCTACGACCTCACGAGTGAAATTATCCTACACATGACTTGGAGCTCGCGGCGGTGATTCACGCGCTGAAGATTTGGAGGTGTTTTTTTGTATGGAGCGTCGTTTCAAGTCTTCTCCGATCATAAGAGTTTGAGGTATCTGTTCACTCAGAGGGATCTTAATTTGAGGCAGCGTAGATGGATAGAGTATATAGAGGATTATGATTTTGCGTTGCAGTATCATCCTAGGAAAGCTAATGTGGTTGCGGACGCCCTTAGTAGGAAGTCTTCAGGGATTCTCGCTTGTTTGGCTTTTGAGGACTGGAGTAGAGATGCGATAGTGAGTGAGTATAGGTTACGGTATCATGAAGACTATGATCGAGTTTCGGTATATCATGTGGAGGCGACCCCAGCTCTTGTTCAGATGGTGAAGCAAAGTCAGTGGCAGGATCAACATTTACAGGAGATTTGGTTGCGGATTCAGAACGGGGAGCAATTCGAAGAATGGAGTGTGCATGTAGATGGATCGTTGTATTTTTGGGAACGTCTCGTAGTTCCAGCTATCACCGAGGTGACGAAAACCGTTTTGGACGAAGCCCATAGGTCTCAGTTCGCTATTCATTCGGGGAGCATAAAGATGTATCGTGATTTGAAGAGGCAATATTGGTGGAGAGGCATGAAGAAAGATGTTCGAGAGTACGTGGCCAAGTGTACGACGTGCCTTCAGGTGAAAGCCGAGCATCAGAAGCCTGCAGGTCAACTTTAGCCGCTTCCTATTCCAGGGTGGAAATGGGAGCATGTGACGATGGATTTTCTCACAGGTTTGTCGAGGACAGAGCAGCGACATGATGCAGTTTGGGTCGTGGTTGACAAGTTGACGAAATCGGTGCATTTCATTCCGTTCAGGTCGACATGTTCGAGGAAGATTCTCAGGGATTTGTATTTGCAGAACATAGTGAGATTGCATGGAGTTCCTTTGTCCATCACTTCTGATCGAGACACCATGTTTAATGCTAAGTACTGGAGGAGTTTTCAGGAGGCTTTAGGTACGGATTCTAACTTTAATACGACATTTCATCCTCAGACTGATGGGCAGTCTGAGCGGGTTATTCAGATTCTCGAGGATATGTTGCGTGCCTGTGCGTTAGACTTCGGTGGGAATTGGAAGAAATATTTGCATCTGGCGGAGTTCACGTACAACAATAGCTATCAGGCGAGTATTGGTATGGCACCGTTTGAGGCATTGTATGGGCGACCATGTCGGTCACCAGTGTGTTGGGCCGAGCCGAAAGACATGATTATTCTTGGCCCCGGATGAGATCTGTGATAGCAACAAGAAAGTCGCTGTGATTCGAGGTCGATTGAGGGCAACTTAGAGTCGACATAAGAGTTACGCGGATAGAAGACGTAGACCCTTAGAGTTCACGGTAGGAGATTTCGTTCTCTTGAAGGTATCGCATCGTAAGGGAACTATGCGATTCGGAGTGGGTAGAAAGCTCGCGCCGAGATACATTGGGCCGTTTGAGATCACTCAGTATGTTGGTGCGGTTGCTTATCAGCTTGATCTTTCGCCCGAACTTTCTCATGTTCACGATGTGTTTCATGTGTCGATGCTTAGGAAGTGTCCGCCTGAGCAGGGTAAGATAGTTTCATTTTGTGATGTGCAGGTTTGAGAAGATACGACGTACGAGGAGGTGCCGATTCAGATCATCGACCGAAAAGTGATTAGTTTGCGTTGTCGTGAGATATCATTGGTAAAGGTCGTGTGGCAGCATCACGGGGTTGATGAAGCCACTTGGGAACTAGAGTCGAGTATGCAAGAGTTGTATCCGCATTTGTTTTGTTTCTGACATGAGATGTAAATTTCGAGGCTGAAATTTCTTTTAGGGGTGGAGAGTTATAACGCCCCGAAATTTATTTAATGTTATTGTAATGTAAAATGATGAATTAGTGTGCCATAATTAATGTTTCAACATTAATTTGATTATTTAGTTGAATTTTGAATTTTTGGTTGTTTTGTTAATTTGATAAATTCAAATGATTTCTTATTGTTTTAAAATGATGTTTTGAGTTTCAAAACACAACAATTTGTAAAATGTTAAAAATATTCCGTTTTACAAAACCGTGGGTGGCATTTGTTTTTTGCACAGTAAAACCGTCCACCATTTCTCTCTATTTATTATCTCTCCTCTCCCTCTCTCTTCACTCTCAGCTCTCTCTCTCTCTCCTCTCTCTCTTGCCCGTGAGCCCCCTCTCTTCTTCTCTCTCAGTTTCTCTCGTTCTCTCTCAATTCTCTCTCAAATTTTTGAAACAAAATTCGAGTCCAAGCTTCAGGTTAGTTAGAAGGAAGCTCGGGAACGAGATTTGGCAACCAAAAACGTGGATTTAAAGTTTCGATTCGAGGTTAGTTTTGAAATTTCTAAGCTTTTTCCAAAATTTTCAATTTTGTGTATTTTTGAGATTTAAGTTTGTTTGAGCTTAGAAAACTCTTAGTTTGAGTTAAATGAACTTAGAACAACTAGAATCTAAGCTTAGATTGAAGAAAAACGGATTGGATTCAAGATTTTTCATTTTTCTCATTATTTTCCCATTTTTAGATTTTTAAGATTTTTGAGTTTAAATCTTGTTTAAATGAGTTCAAAAGTGTTCTAGCATGTTTTTCTATCATCTATGAATGTTTTCCATGCCTGAGATTTGAGAAAAATATATTAAAATCAAGATTTAGATTTTGGGGGATCGAAAACCCGTAGCTGGAATTTCTGGGTTTTCCCAGTTCGGTAGGCCGAACTACGTGTTCGGCAAGCCGGATTCAAGGGATCGGCAGGCCAGACTGTATCATTCGGCAGGCCGAACCTGGGGAATGTCCGGCCGACCAGACCTAGTTTCCGGCAGGCCGAACTGCACAGTTCGGCCGGCCGAAGCAGGGAGTCCGACAGGCCAGCCGGGCATGGAAAATTTTATGATTTTTCACCCGTTTTCACTGTTTTGAACTCCGATTTAAATTCCAACTTTATAAAATTATTTTAAAGATACAAATGGCACACTAGGACATCATGAAATGGTTTAGTAATATAGAATGTCTCGAGCTAGATATTAATCGACTTAGTGTGTATCTAGGATCGTTCGTGGTTCGCGAAGCTAACGTATAGCGGACCGGGATTACGGTGTGGGGCACCGGCATGAGTATCGAGGTAGGACTTCTACCCTATCTTTGGTAACCCAGTTTCAAAATGATTTGGCTTTGAAAAGGGTTTCTATAAAAATGTTTTCAACGGTAGATTGAAAATGAATTTACCGGTTATATTTTAATATACCGTGAATTGAAATGAGCTTCATAATAAATGTAAATGACAATACTCGGTAAATGGGTTTTGAATGATGATGAAAATAAACACATAGGCATGATGCCATATCAGAGATCGGGTCGTGTAACGATCGACCTTAGGGGCAGGTCACGAAACCCAGCTGGGCCACTATGGTGGTAATATTCTTATGGTTTGCCTAGGAAAAGAAAATGATATTTATGGTTGTCCGAGTAAACTGTTTTGGGTAAGAACGATTTTATTTAAATTTATTTATTTATTCAATGTTTCTTTTAAATAATTTGATAAAATACTGTTCTACTGAGCCTTTCGCTCACATTTTCTCTGTTTTTTTTTTTTAAATTCCCCCCCTTCTAGATTGTTTCCCATTTAGGTTCGGAGAGGATTCAACGGACCGAACTCAGGAGCAGTAGAAGGATTTATTAGACTGTTTGTATAAATTAAACAAGGCATGTAATGTTTTTAACTTTCTTTGCACTTGGACTGTAGTTGTATTTTTATATTGTCAATACTATGTGTGTGCACAAGTTGTGGGTCAGTGGGACCCATACTCGCTATGTTTATCATTTATTTTTCATGCAATGGTTTTCTTGAACCTTCACATTTTATTATTTAATTTAATCCCTAAAATTCTTTATTTTAATTAAATCATCTTTAAATTAATCTAATTAACCCGCCACGTCACCTTCCGTACTTCAGGGCGTGACACCTCGTGAGTGAGCTTGAGCTTCTTCCTTTTACATGTAATAAGCTTGACCTTATTGGTGTGAAATTTCGAGTTTAGTATCGATATCTTAGAAGGAAACCTAAAAAATCCAAGTGTAGACTTTCCCATATTATTATTATTATTATTATTATTTTGGAGAAAAAAGTGTGTACAAGTTGTATATTTGAACAACAATTGTGTTCCACCAACTGCTGTGCTTGATTTTACAGTATAACTAGTGAAAAAAAAAAAAAACACATGATTTTGCAGATTTGTTCTGGACAACTTCAGAAATTATATTTAAAAACCATAGCATTTCGCGTGTAGCGCATAGGATGATACTTGATAGTGAAGTCAAAGTAAAAAAGAATAGATAAACAAAGTGCAAGCAAAAACTTGCTCAAGGAATTTGTCCTTTGGTAGTTGGAAATGACCATTGCCCACTTTCTATGTTCTTACCACCACCACCACCACCACGAGCATTCTCCACTGACTTCACTGGTGTTAGCCTCATGCCCTGACGCAACTCTCAACTATCATTGTGTAGTGCTTAACAAAAAAAAATATAAAATGGATGATTATTATTGGAATCCCCTCCACAACATCTGCATTTGTATCATCCATTCATTCATTCCGTCCAATCTCCAATTTGTTTGTTGTTGTGTCCATCATCTATTCAGTATGACCCTACCCTTGTTGACGAATCACTTTTTTTCAAACTTAAGAGGCCAGAGGATTCGAACTCTAGATCTTTATATCGGAATTACCGCTCAATTAAACTAATGACCACGTTAATGAGTCTTCCTAATCCTCTTTAATCGAGAATAATTGGCTCGTTTTTCCTCTGCAAGAGTCAAGATCAAAGTCATGGTACCACCACCAACTAAGGGAGGGGAGGACAGACACGGAAAAATGATGTTTATCCTGTCCGTATGCTTGTACCACAACACGTGCAGAACATGTTCCATCTTCTACCATTCTGTTGTGCTCTGGTCAGGAGAGGAGGACAATACAGCATACAAATCCTAAAAGGGAATCACTTTTAGGAATGAAATATGAGGCTATTTTAAAACAGTGCAAAAAATTACCATCCACCAATGAGATAAATGAAGCTCTAATAGATGCCAATAAGATTACAGCCACTTTTCTATACATGTATGATCAAACCCTGACGAGGGTTGTCTTCAATTTATTACTAGTAACCATTAGACAACAAGACCTTACTGGTCTTGCAGCACTTGCAGAAATTCATAAAATGAACATGCTCAAAATGCATAGAGGAGAAGGGGTCGAAACAGAAACAAGAAAAAGAAGGGAAGGTTATCAAATTCTGAAGATATCAAACTAGATCACCATTTTTGTTTAGTGGAAGAGTTAGTGGTAAAGCAGAATAATGGATTATTAATAAGAGTGTAAATTAAAAAAAAAAAAAAAAAAAAAAAAAACAACAACAACAACAACAAAAACAGAACAAAATTGTTTCTTTCCCAAGTAAGAAAAAGCAAAGAAGCTTTGGGGTTCTTCCAAAAAATGAATGGACGAATTGTACGTTACATTTTCTTTCATTGGATGAATAAGAATAGTATCAACTTTCAAGAGTATGTGGATTTTCCCATCAATCAAACTTACGTCATTTTGATTCAACATAAAAATGTCTAAATTATAACAGATAAATTAACAAAGAAAAAAACAGTGTTCTTTTCTTAAGCAAAGCCCCAAAGTTCTTATAAAAAAGGATTAATCAAAGCTAAAACAAGAGTACCACAACACTCCCTCTCCAACACATAGCTTGAAAACAAAAAAAACCAAAAAAAGGGGGAGATTCTTTACTAATGAAACCCTAGAATTGAATCATCAAAGCTTTACAACAAAAAGTATTCTCATCCATTGCAATTCCAGAAATTCATGAAATGGACAGTCAACTGAGTGTTTTTAAATAGACTCAGATTTTCTCATCAAACAATTCTTCTGCACTAACCAAACCAATAAAGGGAGATTATTTCCTAATAAAGCCCTAAAATTGAAATTGAATCATCAAATCTTCAACAAGAAGTATGCTCATTCATTGCAATTCCAGAAATTCATGAAATGAACAACGGAGTGTTTTCCAACAGTACGTGAGATTTTGTCATCAACCTCTAAATTTTCTAAAACCTATCGCAAAGGGAAATTTCTTCCCCAATTCAAAACCCTAGGCAAATTTCTTCCAAAAAAAAAAATTGAACAAGCAATTGGATGTCGAAATCTCAATCAATCAACCGTCCAAGTGATTAACGACCTTAATCCCCATGGTATTAGCCGTCGCGATGATTGACTTGCATATGGACTCCAACGGCATGTACTGGCAGTAAGGATCGGACTGCTTGATCTTGGCGATCTCGTACACGTGCTTCACCGACAGCGTCGCCGCCTCCACGTGTCCCGGCCGGCTGCTCCCGCTGTCGATCCCCGCCGCCTTCTTGAGGTACCAGCTGACGGCGGGAGACTTGACGATGAACTCGAAGGTGTTGTCCTTGTAGGCCGTGATTGTGACCGCCATGGGAGTGTCTGGCTTGTACTTCTGAGTACGGGCGTTGAAGTCCTTGCAGAACGCCATCAGGTTCAGCCTGTACTGACCAAGCGCCGGGCCCACCGGTGGCGCCGGCTTAGCGCCGCCCGCCGGCACGGTTAGCCGGATGCTGGCCGCCACTGGCCGCCGCGTTAGGATCTCCTTTAGGGTCGCCATTGAAGATTTGATTGCCCTCTAACTTTTTTCCTCTTATGAGCCGGGAATTGTTTGATTGATGTGGGCCTTAACCGCGTTGTCTTGTCTAAGCCCGTACTTTTATGGGCCGAATATGCATCCATTGTAAAAGGGAAAATTCTGTTTTTATTTTCATTATTTATTTATTTATTTTTTGAGAGGCATTGGTGGAGTTGAAATATAGTAAAGTTTTTAGAATATTAAAAAAAATTATATTGTAGTTATTATAACGATTAGGGGTGGCAAAACGGGTTGGCGGGTCTGGTTCGTGTCGGGTTGGAGTCAATTTTTACAAAAATTAGGTCGACATTAACCCGACCCGTGACACGAACGGGTTGAGAATTCTTAACCCTAACACGATCCGTTTTGATACGGGTTGACACGAACACGACCCGTGTCAACCCGTTCTTTATGCATAGTGTCAAAAAATAATGACCTGCGACTCATTTTTGACCCGTAACCCGATTATGACCCACAACCCGCGTATGACCCGCCTACATTAATATATATAATATTAAAAAAAACATAAAATTAGAAGAGTTTCATATCACTTCAACAAGAAGATGAGTAATAAGAGAGGTATGGTTTGATATTTTAAGGGTTTATATTATGTATGAGTTGACCCGAACACGACTCGTTTTTTGACGGGTCATTTTCGGGTCGACACTAAAATGACCCGTGGTCAAATTTTCTGACACTAACCCGCAAAAAAACGTATCGGATTCGTGTCGTGTTGTCGTGTCGCAACCCGTATTGTCGGCCCTAATAACGATGTTACATTTTGTGTTGTCCAATTACATGTTGATTATTTTTATATAAACTATTAATTCTTACTATGTTTATTATATTACGAAAATTTTGCTATTTTTACCGTTTCACTATTGAGACATTGAGATTTTGTTATATGTGTAAAAATTTGGCCTAGTATTGGAGTCTCCCATATTTGGTATTCTCCCTCATCCTAACTCTGATTGATCATATTCAATTTCAATATTATTGCTCTGCTTTTACTTGGTCATTACATTCATTTCATATTCTTTTTGTTAATGTACACTAACACTATTATATTCATTGGGAATTACTATGCCTACGTCAGTAAAGATTAATGATTAATAATGCTGAGTTATTTGTTAATTATTAAGTGTCCTAGCTGGGATTTTTTTTTTAACTTTTAACTTTGATTTTTTGGTTGTATAGTAATGGCACCAAGGGATAACTTGGTTGGTTCCATTTTCAGCTAAAAGTAACTCAATTCACACTCAATATTGGAAGTATAAATTGCATAGGAACAGTATATATTCATTTAAAAATAACAATGCATATGCATTTGAATAATGTATCATGTATTATTCTACTGTATGTATTTTGAAAGAAATGAAAACAAGATTCATTGCTGTCACAGATAATGGGCCAGAAAAAAGCCCAAAACTAGGCATTGGTTTGGGTGGCCCTTAGTGGCCCAATGTGGGAGAAGGTCTTAACCTTTTTTTTTTTTTCATAATCAGATATATAAAACCTTTTTTTTTTTTTTACTTAATTCAAATACGGCTGAAAAAGAGAGCAGGTGGATAACGTCCATCAGACATCAACCATCAACAAGAAATTTGATTTTGAATAATCCACTCCACCTAATGACTAAAAGAGAAATGATTAGAATAAAGGGCAGAAGTGGAAAACAAAAAGTTGATCTAAAAAAATTAAGGATTGGCAAGGTAGAGACAACATTGTCTCATTTTTTTCTATTTATTATTATTATTTTTTTATTGAATCTTGAGTAATACTATAGATCTTCGTCGTATAGTATTTATCGTTAAATTCTGCTAAATTGACAACTTTTTGTATTAGTACAAATAACTTAATAGCTTATACTTTAAACAATCTGAACATACCAGTACAGTATTATTTGTCCTTTATTATATGACCTTCCTAGAAATAAAGGGAAAAAAAAACATCGCAAAGGCTAAGGAAAATAAAAAGGGAGAAAGAAAGAGCCAGCAAGGAATGGGCAGCAATGAGAATGAAGAGTGGAGCCAGAATTAGGCTTTAGGAGGGCCACCACCCACCGGCACCTAAAAAAAGCAAACACCCAAAGCCAAAGCCTTCATCCATTTTTGTCTCAAAAGAAAAGAAGAAAATTATCACTTTGACTACACCACCTCCACGGCCCTTAAACACCACAACTTACATATGGCGATAACTATTTATGAGCTCTATATTATAAGATTCACCCTTTATTAGTTCGTAGTTTTTGATATTGAGTGTACTTGACCACTCCTTGAAAGTTAGAACAGTTTAATTGCTAACGTATGAAAGTTTTACAGTATAGCCTACTACGATATTGAAGAAGTATGGTTAAAACTATAACTTTTGAACTAAAAATTGTAACATATAAGAGCTTATATTTTAGCTCTTTTTTTTTTCTGATCACTGTAACATGTGAGAGTTTTATATTGTACTAACCAAAAGTTTTGGTTGATAATAATTTTGCAAAACATTCTTTACTTTGATTTTACTTTGTAGCATATGAGAACTTTATAATGTAGCATTTAAAACGTTATATTGTAAATGACGTTGTCAAGTCTCACTATTGATGTCTTATATCATTATTTTTATCGAAATAAGACACTAATAATTTAAGCACGCCATTACACACTAATAAAAATTAAGCTTACAATGTACAACCTAAAAATAAATTTATTTTTTATTAATTATTATGCCTAATTATAGTAAAAAATAAAAAAATAATAAAAAAAAACCGAACGATAGCTTTCATTTCCACAAAAAAAAGAAAAAAAAAAGCACTTAAAAGAAAAAGAGAGAAAAGCGGAGAAAGAGATGTGTTGAAGGCCACGACACCAAGTAACAAAGAGAGAGAAAAAAAAAGAAGAGTGGAAAATATTCATGTGTTGCGTAAACTTCTTAAATCTAAAACACACAAACAACACAATACTCATGGACAACGTCATCCAATTAATACCCCTTTTTTCTTTCCATTTTTCTTCTTCTCCTTTCTTTCTTTCTCTCTCTAAATAATATCACCGTCGTCGCCGTCACACAGAAAAATTTCATTTCATCATTGGATCGGATAGAATCGAATCGTCGGAGGATGTCGTGCTCGTCATCGTCGTCTGGATCGGAGGAGGACGATGAGGGAATCGACTCCTACAGGAAAGGAGGGTACCACGCCGTCAGAGTCGGCGATCAGTTCAATGGCGGACGATATGTCGCTCAGAGGAAGCTCGGTTGGGGTCAGTTCTCCACCGTCTGGCTCGCCTACGATACCTCCTCCTCTGTACTTTCTCTCTCCTCTCTCTCATCTTTATTATCTTTGTTTGTTTGATCAAAGAACTGATCTTTTTTGCTTTTTTCGCAATCGGTTTTTTCCTATTGATCGATTCGATTTCGATCCCATCGTCCAATCAATAATGCTCATGAACATTCTCAATTTTTTTGTTGAAATTGAAGTTTTGAAATTTTAAATTTTGTTGATTTATGGATGGATTTTTTTTTTTTTTTTTTTTTTTTTGCGTAGTGCAGAAGAAATTATCGTTATTTATCGTTGTTTTTGGTTTCCGTTTTGATTTATCTCTGAATATTTGGTTGTTGTTTTTTTCCTGACCAATTATGATCCTTTCCTTTGTCTGTATATGTAAAATTACAAAATCCTCTCTTGACCTTGTATTCTTGTGAAATAGAAATTATCCCTTTGTAACCGTTTAGTTGAACTTTAATGTCCTAAAATTTTATAAATGTTGATTAAAAGAGGGACAAAATTTTATTTTTTTTTTAAAATTTTATATCTGTTTCGATGAAACTATCCCTAATCTCAACACTTACGTCCAATTGAGAACAAATCTCACAGTAAAGGTGAAATTTTTAAGGGATCGGTATTAGAAGTGACACTTGTAATTAAATTTTTTTTATTTGATTCCATAAACTTTTCCCTAGTCTTAATTCACATGTCCAATTGTGAACGAATCTCACATAAGTTGAAATTTTTAAGGGATTGATAATCAGAAGGGATACTTTTGTAATTAATAAAAATGCTATGGTTGATTGTGGCATCTTGCTTGAACAGGGGAGGATTTTTTGAATTTATGTCTATATATACACACGTTCATTAAGGGTGTAGCAAATTACTTTGAAATTTGATAACTTGTGGCGCCTGTTTAACGGTGAAGAAAAGTTAAGAAAGAGGTCATTAGGATCTAGAGATTTCTGTGATATGGATCTGATCTCACTTGGATCAGATGAAAGTTGGCATTCTAACTTTACACCTGTTGCCAGCACCGATGTCACGTGAGAAGTTCCTTTCACTAGGAACACACACGTGCAGTCATTTATTTGCAAGCTTCTTCATCAAGAGAAGAGAGTGCTCTTTTAAAAGATTTAGTTTTATTTTAGTGACTAGTATTTCCTCAAGCATACATGTGAACTAATAATTGAGAGAATATAGTAGAAAATAATGTGTTGACTGCAGTATCATATTGTCGCGTCCTTATTTGTTGTGTTTTGTGTTTTAGAGGTACGTTGCTCTTAAGATCCAGAAAAGTGCTGCGCAATTTGCTCAAGCTGCCCTTCATGAGATCGAAGTCCTTTCTGCCATTGCTGATGGCGACCCGTCAAATTCTAAGTGTGTTGTGCGACTTATCGACCATTTTAAGCACACAGGGCCGAATGGCCAGCACCTCTGTATGGTCCTTGAGTTCCTCGGTGATAGTTTACTCCGACTGATTAGATACAACCGCTACAAAGGCATGGGATTGAATAAAGTCAGAGAGATCTGCAAATGTATACTGATTGGTCTTGATTACCTGCATAGAGAACTTGGTATAATCCACACTGACCTGAAACCTGAAAACATTCTTCTGTTTTCCACCATTGATCCCACCAAAGATCCGATTAAGTCTGGCCTCACCCCGATTCTTGAAAAGCCCGAGGGAAATCCGAATGGTGGAATTACCATGAATATTATTGAGAAAAAGTTGAAAAGGAGGGCAAGGAGGGCAGTTGCTAAGATATCTGAAAGAAGAGGTTCTATGGGAGGACAAGCTCCAAAATCTGAGAGAAACCTTGATGGGATTGATCTAAGGTGCAAGGTTGTGGACTTTGGTAATGCATGTTGGGCTGACAAGAGGTTTGCCGAAGAGATTCAGACGAGGCAGTACAGGGCTCCTGAAGTTATATTGCAGGCTGGGTACTCCTACTCTGTTGATATGTGGTCCTTTGCTTGCACTGCTTTTGAGCTCGCTACTGGTGATATGATGTTTACTCCAAAGACTGGACAAGGCTTTAGCGAGGATGAGGTAAAGATGGGTTTCCATATAACTCATTTTCAGTAATTATTTGCGATGTAGAAGAATGCTGTTGCATTTAACAGGAGTACCCTAAAGGAAGATAATCTAACATACAATTGGAATTTATAGTTAAGGGAGAGAGAATTTTGTTTGAAAGATAGATTGACATAATAATTTTATTTTATTGATCTTTGAGATAATACAACTACACGCTGAATTATAGGCTTCTCAAGGTTATTTTGGAACAATGTTTATGAAACTCATTGAAACGTCAATGTTTCGAAAATAGATGTAAATCTTGTATATCCGTAGATGTGTTTATACTGGATTGTCAGTTACTGAACTGTGGATGGATTGATTTCAGGATCATCTTGCTTTGATGATGGAACTCCTCGGAAAGATTCCTCGGAGGGTAGGTTTGATTTCACTCATTTTTCCCACTGTTGTGATCACTTTGATTTTCATCTGTCCATATTGTTGTTGTTATTGTTATTATTATTAATAATTTTATTTTCCTTGCTTGGATGCTTGCGTTCACAGGTGGCTGTTGGAGGAGCTCGCTCCAAGGATTTCTTTGACAGGTATGGAGATCTAAAGAGAATTCGTAGGCTAAAGTACTGGTCACTGGATAAATTGTTGATCGAGAAATACAAGTTTTCCGAGGAAGATGCGCGAGATTTTGCAGATTTTCTTTGTCCTCTTCTCGATTTTGCACCAGAGAAGAGGCCAACTGCCCAGCAGTGCCTGCAGCACCCGTGGCTTAATCTCAGCAGTTCGACCCCAAGTGCGACAAAGAACGAAACTAATGTGGAAAAGCTGAATATCGGGTTGAGCAACCTTCGGGTTAAGGTGGGCAAGTGAAGAAACAAGATTTACTGATTGTGATTACCTGTATTTGACTATATTGATTGTGATTTATTTTGTTTATTACACTCCTAATAAGATTTATTTTTTGATTAACTATATATATGAGATGTAAATTAGTGATATGATTCTTGTGAGAAATGATATCAGCAAAAGAAATTTGACTTTGATTGGAGACACCCTCTTGGATTTTGCCTGGCAAACTAGCTAGCCACACGGAATTCCTCATGTTTTTCCGTTGTCGTTCTTTTAAACGAGTGATTTCATAATTATGATCGCATTATAGAGGGAAGTAAAAATGCTCTTTTTGTGTGTGTGTGTGTTTTTTTTTTTTGGGAGGATAAGATGCATGCATAATTGCAAAATAAAGAGAAACAGAAAAAAATTATGAAAGAATTTGTATATTAAAATATTTTCAGTAAGAGAGGACAGAATAGTTAAATTGGTGATAATGTAACCTCAAAATACATCTATACTACAAGGTCATGGAGATTAGCTCTTGGTTAGAACTAATTAATTCTAATTAGCAAATAATATAAAGCTTTCAACAGCTACAGTAAAAAATAAAAAGCAAAAAGTTGGTACGGTGTAAAGTTTTCACATGCTACAGTGTTGTTAACCAAAATAGGTTCAAATTATTAGTTTTAATCATATTTTTCAAATAGCCAATCGAGTCGTGACTATTTTTGTAGTGATTATTATGTGTAAAACTTAGTACATCAAATAATGTCGTTTCCAAAATGTCTTCCCTATGTCACTGCGTGTTATGGCTACAGATACTGGGATATTTTGGCATCTTGGATTAGTGTTGTTGCACTCTGCTTAATTTCCTTAAAATAAAACGTTTAATTTCAGGTAATTCTGGCCTTTTCAAGGAAGTCTAACAATTCATTTCCTTCTTTTCTTTTTATCCAAACTAATTCAAAAGAGTGCTATGAAACCTGAAATACCAACACACAAAAGAAAAGGATGACCTTGTAGAGCTTCCTTCTTCTAAAACCTTTGATCACAGAAATTGTCTGAATCACTTTCTTCAAAACATTTTTGTGAATTGATCATCACATGCCCAATAGCCACTTGACAATCTACTCAGATCACTTTCGGATTTATTTACTTTCGAGGGACATTTAAGTCTTTATCTTCACACTTACAATGTTAAAAAAAAGTTCTGTCTATTCAATATCTTTATGGGGTAGAGAAGAGAAAAAGTGGATTAAAAAAAATTTTCGCTTATTACCTTTATTAACAATGAATAATAATAAAAGGACTTCTTTTTTTTTTTTTAAAAAGAAATATCGAATTAATAGAAATGTAAGAAGTCTGAGGGGTCCTATTATTACTATTTCTAATTTCGGTACTAAGAACATTTTCTCGTATCCTCATGAGTCAGACAATACTATGCTATTTCCTATGCTTGTATTAGGTTTCTTTACTTTGTTCATTGGAGTTATAGGAATTCCTTTCTTTAATCAATTCAATCAAGAAGGAATGCAGTTGGATATGTGTAACACCCCTATGTGGGGGTTAACAGTTTTAAATAAATAAAAATAATTTTAAATTTCATATTATTTAAATCAATTAAACAATGCCCATGGGTCTTTAAACAACAAGAAAAATAAAAATAAACGTTTTAAATACAAACCACAGTTTTTAGTATAGCACCAAATATATATATTACAGTCATCATCACCATAGTACAATTCCCAAATAACTTAACACAGCCATCATAAAAAAAAATATACAACTCTTACATGTTGTAGATAAGTTACAAATAAATAAGGTCTTCTAACACGAAAACAGCAGGGTTGTTTTTGCCTATTCCTCTTCAGATATGTTGCACTGAGTTCCACCTGAGAGATGAAGATATGATAGGGATGAGCATCGACATGCCTAGTAGGGAAATCATGACTCACCTTATGGTTTATCCATTACCACATTAAAACTGCATGGTTAGTAAGTTACATCATATTCCAGATTATGAGGTTTATTATGATCACATCTTATGGATACCATAGTTAATCATTACCAAGTTTCATAATTATACATTTATACAAATATTACCAATTATCATTGTTCCTAGGTATCCATGTTAAATAGAGTATCACTCAATTCATCGAAACCCAAATGGGCGCACTTGATCACCCTATAAACATTCCAAGGGTGTTCCGATGAGGGGACATCAAGCCTCGGGTCCTCACCAAGTCGATTCCTGTACAGTGTATTCTGGGACTTTCAACCCAAGGAAGCGTCATCACCTTCCCCCTATTTTATCTTTTAGGGTATTCGTGCCCAAGAACGTAACCGCCGCCCTTTTACATCTCACTATTCCTTTGTATTCAATTTTTATTTATAGAGTAAATTTTCTAACCATGCTTCTCAATTTATAACATGTGTCAAATCATTATATTCCTTGCTATACAATATACATATTTTACAACATAAAACAAACAAATTTAATTTACCAAAAACCTTACAAAAGATGAGTAATAGAATCCCTACCTTCAAAGCTTAACAACAAACTTTTAATCTTGGAATTAATTAACATTAGCTCCGCACATCCTTGACCCTAAGGCATGCATAAGGACAATTAAAACTAAAGCACAACGTATAATCACATTCATAAGTGAATTATGTGTAAACCCATCTACTAGTGCCATTAAAGTACTTTTATGCAATTGTTCTTTAAATACCAAGTAAACAATTTTTATCTTAAACACAATATAAAATACATACAAGCAATTTATATATTTTAGTCTCTAATAAGAATTCATAAATCATTTAGGATAGTATTGGAAAGGTTGTAAGACATTAAGAGACTAGAAGGTGAGCAAAGTTGGGTTTTTGGTTCAAGTTAACAGCTGGTATACCATGGCAACTTGGTGGTATACTTTTGCGAAAAGGCGGGCTCACTATCTACAATCAACACACAGGTTAACAGGTGGTTTACTTAAGATAGACGGGTGGTTTATTACCACTGGCAAGTTTACTAGTTTCTAATCCGAAAATTGAAAAATTCATAGAAATTAAAATACAACTCCGATTTAGGCTCATGATAGCTCGTTGGAAAGCTTAGGATGTCTACTTTTTAAATATGCAAACCAATTTACAAAATTCATTTTAATATAACTCCAAAATTTTAAGAAATAGCCACTGCCCATAGAGGTATTATAAAGTTTATGGGATGTCAAATTTTTTCTTTAACCTAAAGCATATTATCCTTGTTTAAAATCTCAAAACCATTCCAAAATATGCAACATGCATTATATAATCACAATAAACATATTCTCATGAGTTTTATACCAAAATCATTATCAAATTATATCTCTAGCCTTTTTTGTAAATAATGATAAAAACATGCTTAAGTTTGCTCTTTAAGCTCAAAACATTAGAACATCAATCTTAAAGTTATGGAAACCGGTTTTAAACATTCCTAACATGTTTCTAACATTGTTATCAAACCAAAATAAAAGTTGGTTGTGGGTTGTAACTCAAGACTCAAGTTTTTGTTCATAAATGTTCAAGGATGCATGTTAACATAACTAGAAATTTGCATGAATTTTGAACACGAAAATTATGTATTAGACATGGAGAAAATACATACTAAAAACTAAGTTTAGATTAAAGAAAACCTACCTCAAAACTTCTTTGAAAAGCACCAAAGTTTGGGTTAACAATCAAGCTTGAATTAACTCTAAAACCGCCTCGACCATGGTTAGGGATTATAATTGCCTTGGCCACAAAGAGAGCTTTGTGCTCTATGTCTTTAGTTAGAATTTGAAGTGAGAAAGGGAGAGAATGAGAAACTAGAGAAGAAGGTGGTGATGGTTAAATAAAAAGATATCAAAATGCTTGAGAGGAAGGGGATGTTTACGGGGGAAGGTTGTAAGAAGAAACAAAAGAGCATTAAAAGAAAATATCATCATGTCTCCCATGGAGACTTTTAGCAAATAATGCCAACATAATTGAGGGGACAATTAGAGTGAATTATGGAAGGAGATGAGGAAATAATTAAATAAGTGGTTGAGAAAATATTTTCATGTCTTCTATTAATTGAGGGAAAATAATTCAATGTCCCCTTCAGAGACCTTTAGCAAAATGAGAAGAAGGCTACATAATTGAGCATTAATTTAGGGAGACAAGATTGGTAGAAGTGAGTATTGGTAAATTTTGAATGTTTCTTATGAAGACTTGATAAGAAAATACTAAAGTGGCATTTTTTTTTTTAATGATCATAGACAACTTAGTAATTTTAAATAGTCACATTTTATTCATTAAATTTTACAAAATCATGCCCGTTAAAAATACGGGTGTTACAATATGTTAACAAAATTATTAACTCTGTCGATAAACCTTTTATATCAAAATAACAAAAATTTGATGAATTGGTATGAATTTATAACAAATGCAACTCTTTCGGTCAGTATGGCTTCTTTTAGAATCCTCATAGCATCCTTTTTATATAATCCTGGTTATTCATCTTTACAAAATTTGAATTTATTTAATTCATTTGTTAAAGGTATTTCTAAGAAACTAAAAAATTTTTAGGATAAAATAGTAAATGTGACATATGATTGATCGTATAATCGTGGTTATATTGATTTTTTTATGCAACATTTTTAATTCCAGGTATAAAACTATTGTTTGAATTAATTCATTTTCTTAATAGACAAAAAATTGATGGAATTATGAATGGGGTCAGTATTTTGAGCTTTTCGTAGGAGAAGATATTAAATATGTAGGTGTCAGTCGAATCTCATTCTATATTTTAGTGTTTGTATCCTATGTATTAATCTTTTTATTACTTTACTCTTTTTTTCCTTAAAATATTTCTAACTTCGAATTTTCTTAATTCCAAGCCACATTCAAATAATAAATTTTATAAACGGGTCTATTTTTATATTGTGTCTCTTTAGAATCGATTTTTTTCAAATCCTTATTTTCTTCTAGAAGAAAGAGAAAGAAAAGGATCTTCTTCGGTGGATCCCTCTTGTTTCTATTTAGTCCCCTTCGTTTACGAAGTTTTTTCTACATCTAATCACAAGTAAAATAGAAAAGAACATGGCTTGTGTTTCCGTCAACAAGCTTCTAAGGCCTCGTTTGGTATACCGTATTAGAACTTTGTATTGTATTATTCTAAAATAATACAATGTTTGGTATTAACAATGTATTGCATAAAATAATACAAGATGTCAATTTAATACAATACATACTGTATTACATAATACACCAAAAAAAGCCCGTATTATTTACTCAAAACTCATTTTTTTTGTATTCGTTTTCTCTCTCAATGGGAAGTCTCTCTGTGCAACTCTCTCTGTGCTAGGGTTTCAGTCTTTTGGAGTTGCCGTTTCTTTCGATTCCTCTGCTTCTTCTACTCGAATTGATCGCTTTCGCTTCGCTGTCGAGTCAACTCCTCAACTCAGGCCGAGTAAGTGCTTCCTTTGGTTTTCCTTCTTTTTCTTTACTGTCTGAAAGTGCAGCGACTGGATTCATTGTTGTCGCTTTTGATCTGAGTATTTCGATCCGTGATTGTGAATTTTTCAAGCTTCGATTCTCTATTCATGTAAACTAGATTGGTTTCTCATTGTGTTTTTTTTTTTCATTGTTTGTTCCGCCTGGGTCATGCCTTGGTGAGAAATGTGAGGATTACAAGATTTTTAAATAGGTTTCATGGAAATTAGATGAACAGTTGGTCAAGAAATGATCTCGTCTTACTATTCTAGGTCTGCAAGTAGATAAAATTTATGATTTTTTGTCTGATTCTTTTTGCACTTTGGACTTTGAGACATACAAGCCATGCCCATGGTAGTTCTCATGGCCAGCGTCTCCTTGAAATCGATTTGATGAGCAAAGACCTTTTCTTCATGTTATTTAAGGCCCCTATTTAATGTGTTGCTTCTTCCCTTTTGTGTATGTTTGCCATTTCTGATGACTGTCATTCTTGCTCTGTTATCTCTATTGTTTTGTTGGTCATTTAACAATTGTAGTATTGCATTTGTTTTGATCAATTTTTTTTCTTAACTTTATCTCTATGAAGTCTCAATGTGCTTTATTTTTCACCTAAGAATCGCACTACTTTTAAAAAGATTATTTAACATTTCATGAAAATGATGAACTGATTGTTCAAAAATATTATCCATATGTATACGAACTAAAAGAGAGCTAAATTTGAGTTTTGTCTGTAAATCTCACATATTTCCATGATGTTTTCTATGTTTGGAGGGATATGGCCAAGGGGGCATGTTCCCATGTTTCTCCAAAGGAGATTTGCTGTCCCATATATGCTGTCCGAATTTTATGAATTAACTTTATCTCTATGAAAAATAAAACTACGTAGATGGTATTTTTCTAACAACCCCGTCTTTGCCACGACTTGCAAGATATTGACCTTTTGGACTGAACTTGATAGTTGAAATAAAGCCTTTGTGTGCATAAATTTCTTGTCCAATGTAAGGCGCAGTGAGCTCTAAACACCTCTTCTTCTGCAACACCTTTATTTTATTAGCTCTGCCTCGTTTAGGTTTTGATTCTTCGGACGCAACTCTATTGCCTGTTTTGTTGCCCCTATTTACAAAGTGTTTCCACCAATTGCGGCTCATTTTCTTTGTAACATGATGAAGATTTCAACGTTCTTCTGTATGTGAAGATGCAGTAGTTTGTTGGGCCAAAACTGTATTCTGCTCATTGTTTTGGAAGCGATGATTCAACTGGCCAGACATCAAATTTGCTTCGCCACCCTCTTGCCTTGTATAGCTGCTTCTTCAACAGCTCCATTGTTCTCCTCATTGAGTGTGTCCAAATTATCCAATCCCTTTTGTGTGTCAGAGTCAGACATTGAAGTGTTGTTTATCATCTTTGTAGTAGCAAATTCAACCAAACTCATTTGTTGTAGGAAATTGTGCCTTCTTTCTTCAATACTAGTAGTAGGCTCATTTATCCAAATTCCATACCCCAACTTGCTGCTAATATTTGTACTATTACTACTACTCAACTATTAATCTTGTAATAAGCTTGACTTGAAGCCATCCAACGAGTCGAAGAAGATATCATTATGATCAGAGTCATCAGAGCAGATTGGCATGTTTAATTCGCTAACCATTTTAGAAGAAAAGGAAACAAAATAAATGCATGAAGCTAACCATGTTTGCCCCAACCCCATGTCTTAACAAGTCCATTCTCTACCATCACAGCGACACCAAAATAGTGATAGATAAGATAACAGCAAAACATATATCCAACTAAGGACTAGCTATAACTTTTGTCCTTCTTGTTTGTGGTTGCTTTTTTTTTCGGTTGGTTTGGGTTTGTAATAACAACTATTTTTAATATAACTTGTTTATTTATTTGTTGTGTTTGGTTAGTGTTTTGTTATGTAATCAGATAATCAATATTTCCATCATTTATAGAGAATATATAGGTTAATTAAAGAGTGACATATGTGCTTGATATTTAATGTACCCTTTAGATGTTTGTTTGTGGAGTCCGCTATACACTATTTTCTCTTGAGCTAAACATTTGTTTTTTAAAGATAAAAACTATTGTTTGTTGGTGTCAATTTTGTTGTAATAAAAAAGCTAGCTATTTAGGTTTAAATTGGTGTCTGTATCATACTTCATGTTATGAGATATATTTCTCCTTATAATGAATCATCAACGTTGTATTACAAATTGGGTAGTCAGTGATGGAATTTAGTATGTTGATTTATGTGTGCATGTTTCTCATTGTGTTTGTGTTACAATTTCTTACGAGTGATTCCTTTTTATTATTTATAGTTATGGATATGGCACAAAGGAACGCGATTATATTTCTTATTATGAGGTTGTGGCATATGCAAATGATGACCATGTGCATGATGATACTGTGGATGTATGACATGGCAGACAGGCGTTATAGGAAATCTATTCTTAAAAATCGCACATTTGTTAGCATGAGACACGATTGCAATATGTAAATAGTCTTATAAGAGATAGTGATGTAATGTGTGTGAGCCAGCTAAGAATGAATAGAAGGACTTTTGGAATATTATGCGAATCACTTCGTACTAATGGAGGAGTAAAAAATGATGGTTTAGTTACTGTGGAGGAGCAAGTAGCTATGTTTGTGCATACACTTGCCCATCATGTGAAGAACCGTACAATTGGAAGTAGATTTAAGAGGTCGGGGGAAACGATTAGTAGATATTTTAATTCAATACTACATGGAGTTTTAAGATTACATGATATTCTTCTTCCCGTGCCGGATCCCGTGCCTGCCGATTGCACTGATAATAGATGAAAATGTTTTAAGGTATGATTCTAATATTTATAGGTTTGATGACAAGGTGATAGGCTTTGTACTAAGTTGTGTTTTCTTTTCCATGTTTAGAATTGCTTATGGGCATTAGATGGGACTTACATTCCTGTGAGGGTGCGCGAAAGAGACAAGGGCAGGTATAGGACAAGAAAAGGAAGTGTTGCAACAAATGTACTAGGAGTTTGTTCTACAGATATGAAGTTCATATTTGTATTGGCGGGATGGGAGGGCTCAGCATCCGATTCTAGAGTACTCCGTGATGCCATTAGTAGGCCAAATGGATTGAAGGTTCCAAGAGGTAAATTGTAGTGGTTAGACATCTTGAATTTTTGAAGACATAAATTTCTTTTAAACTAAAATTTCTTCATTAACTTTTCACTTTAGGTTACTACTATTTGGTAGATGCTAGATATGCTAATAGTGAAGGCTTTCTATTACCTGATAGAGGGACTCGGTACCATTTAAAAGAGTGGGAAGGCGATCTCCCTCAAAACCATAAGGAGTACTTCAACATGAAACATGCATCTGCTAGAAATGTGTGATAGAGAGATGCTTCGGCTTGTTGAAGGTTCGATGGTCTATCTTGAGGAGCCCATCGTTTTTCCCAGTTAAAACCCAATTTCGGATAATCACAGCTTGCTGTCTTTTACATAATCTGATTAGGAGAGAGATGTCAATAGATCCAGCTGAACAGGAATTGGATAATCTAAGAAGAAGGCAAAGACAAAAATATGTTAATCAAACTGCTTAAGAGGAGGAAGTGGAAGAAGAGGAGAATGAGGAAGAAGAGATTATTAGCACGATAGACTCTTCAACTGACTGGGCTGAATGGAGAAGTAATTTGGCTATGCAAATGTATAATGAATGGAGGCAACATAGGGGTCCTTAGTTTTTGTTTTGTCTGACTATCCAAGTCTTTAACCTAGACTAAGTTTTTTTTTGTTATGGTTTTTGTTTTGTTGATGCTAAATTAGTGATGTAATAAATGAGAATGTAAAGAGACTGACTAGAAATATGTGAAAATAACTGTTTTTTAATGGTGTTTATGTTGTTTTTTAGTTGCATTGTGCATATTATGGTTTGTACTAAATCTGTTTCCTAACCAAATTGACTTCCCATCTTCAATCAGAAATGCATTTGGTAGCATAAATTGAAGGAACAGGAAACGAAAAAGAAAATTACTCACCAGCTTTGCATTTATCAATACCATGTACTCCATAATCTTATGCAACCAATACTTGCTAGCTATTGGCTTATATAGCTCAATATATACAAAATCTTCCCCAGTTGATTGTTTGATATGATGAACTTTTCCTTAAATTAAGGGGCTAGTGGGGAATGCCAAAAATTGTCAATGATAATGTAGCCATGATTACATATATTCTTGCTTGTGAATTGTGATTAAATTAGCACTATTTGATGTTTAATTTAGTGATGGGCATCAAATGGAGAATGGTACCACATGCCACTTTGAAACTAGCACTAATGAAAATGATATTGAATGACTAAACTTGATACAAAAGAATTGGTTTACTCTAATATGTATTTTATTTCATATTCAGGTATGGATATTGGGGCTAGCAGCCAAATCAGTTTACAAAGTGGCAAAAAAAATTCTAGACGGACATGGAGTAAATTTGAAGAGGATGCCTTATTGACTGTACTTGAGGATGTTGTCGTCAAATGTGGTAATCGTTGTGATAATGGGAGCTTCAAATCGGGAATATTGAAAGAGATAGAGATTGCACTAGTAAAATCAATTCCAAATTGTGACTTGAAAGCTAATCCACACATTGAGAACAAGATACGAATGTTGAAAAAGCAATATGGAATAGTATATGACATGTTGAACAGAAGTGGGTTTGGATGGAATGATATAAAAAAATGTGTGGAATGTGAAAACGACCAAGTGTGGTTGAATTATGTTCAGGTTGGTTGGTTCTTTGCCTTATGTTTTTTATGCTCAAATCACTAGTATTTTTTCATGAGAATTAATTACTATATATTGAACTATCTTGTAGAACAACAAGGATGCAGAAGGCTGAAGGAACAAGAGTTTTCTAATTTATGAAAGGTTAGCTAATATCTTTGTTAAAGATAGAGCAATTGGTCGGGGAGTCGAAACACCAGCATATATAGTTGATCATATGGATCAAGAAGCTGATGATGCTACAAAAAATGATGATACAAGGTCAGTGAATCAAACATCGTCTAGATCGTCTAATCGAAAGAAAAGATCACGCTCAGATGACAGAATGTTGGAAATTGCATCCTCATTCAAGAAAATGTTTGAGCAATCATTTGAGCAAATGAGGCTAATTAGTGAGCGACTTATTCAAGGAAATGGCGATGGAAAGGACATTGCTTTGGAGTTGAAAAACATGGGACTCTCAGATGAGGATCAACTCGATGTCTTAACATACATTTTAGAGAAACCACAATATGTGGCAACATTTATGTCAATTGATGCATCATTGCGTTGGACATTTGTGAGGAGAATCATGAGGGAGATACGACATCCATGATAGAGTGGTTTAGTTTTGTGAAACTAACCTGCTTTTGAGAACATTAGGTGGTTAATGACTTAAACATTTAACATGCTACAATATTTTGTTTTTACACCTTGCTAGGAATCTATACTATTGAGTATTTGATTTGTGTTTGAGACTTATTTTAATTTCTGTTTTGTCCAAATCAATTCAAATTTTATGTGGTATTTTCTTTTAATAGACGCAGTACTATCATGTATTAATATTATTGATTATTGATTTTTATATTGATATTATTGATTTTTGATTTTATGTGGTATTTTTAATTTTTGATTTTTATACTAACACAAGTCCCAACCCCGACCCCGACCCTAACCCCGATCTCGAATCTCGACTCCAATCATAGTCTCAAATCCCCACCTTGAACTTGAACTTGAATTTTGACCCCAAAACTAGACCCAAATTTACTATATTTATAGTTTAAATGTTAATACAATACAATACGTTAGTAAACAACATTGTATAATGTAATACAACATATTAATACGGTGTAAAACCAAACAATGTATTGTATAACACTAATACAATACAATATAATACAGTGTACCAAACATGTCCTAAGGAGTCTAAAGTTACGTTAATTCAAGCTATATTTGGCAAGTTGAAGTTCTTCAAAATTTCCTTATTTTTTTTTTCTTTTGTTCTATGCATAGTGGTAGAACATTCCTATATTTATAATATAATTTCAATACCACAATTCAGTTACTAAGAGGAAAAAAAATTACTATAATACACAGACAATATTGGACATGTTGAACCGGTCTCCCTAGAGTCTACCACAACAATCCAACCAAAAGAAAAAATAAAAAATAAAAAAGGAAAAGGAAAAGGAAACCCGTATAAAGTTTTTTTTTTTTTTTTTTGAAAGAAAGGAATGCCGTATAAGTTTATGATTTTGATTTCAGACATCAAGGACTATGCGGTATCCAAAGAGATGGAACATAATCTTTTTTTTTAATGTAAAAAAGTAATAATAAAATTACCTGCATTTTGTTTCTTGTATCTATAGGTTTCTTATGCTAAGCCTTGGGAATACAGCATGGTCTACATTTTAACTCTAAATGCTTCTCCAAAAATGATATCACCTATGAGTTGTGACTATCAAAAAGGTTTTACAGATGGGTCCAAAAAGGACTTATACTATGTTTGGTACGAGGAAGAGATGAAAGGAGGGAGAGTGGTGGAGCAGGGGAAGAATCATTTGTTTAGTTGGAAGGAGTACAGGAGGGAGAGTCTTTTCTTCTGGGCCCATCAAATTTGCATCCTTCCATTAATTGAAGGATCCAACTAATTCACTCAAATTTAGAAAAAAAGACTTTTTTATCATTCAAAATAAATTATTAACAAATAATATAATGTATAATATAATAATTAGACAAATAAGTATTATCTATCATTCTAACTATCCCTTGCTCTTACTAAACAATATAAAGGATTACTATAATCTTCTCCATCCTTCATAATTTTCATCTTCTAACTCCCTCCATCTCTCGTACCAAACAAAATGTTAGCGTTACAACTCATAATCCAATGAAAATACAAGCATAGACAAGGAAGATCATTTAGCCAACTTAAGCCAAACCAATGGAGAAGAACCGTGTTAGACATGGTGCCCTAAGGAATAAAATGTTGTAATATGTTTTTGGAGACATTTAATCAATAAAGAGTTTATTTATTATTCATATACCAAATGTTGTCCTCTTTATGTTCATATTTTTTAATGTATGATGTGATGACCCGCCTTTTCAAGCAATCACTTAACTTTCTTTAAACAGTCATTACTTAAACATTAATCTTACTTACTTAGTAACAAATTATTAGAAATTTTTTTTCCTTTTTGCATCCTTTAAAACGTTCTTAAAAACTGTTGCGACTTCTGTTGCAATTTAAGTTGAGATATTGCTCAACACTTGACTTTAAAACCATTTCAAATCATTTTTTAAAACTTAATAAGAAACAGTACTGAATCATAACTTAAAACTTAGCTTTATAAATATATAAAACATTTTGTAAAATATTTCTTAAAACTTTGGAAATATTTTTTAAAATTTTGATTTTCTTGAAACTTCGACTTTCTTGAACTTTGAAAACACTATAAAGGGTGTTTGGAAATGTGGTAGGAACCATTGGTTAGAACTACTTTTACTGTAGCATGTGAGAGCTTTACATTGTAGCAATTTTTTTTATTGTTACTGTAGCGTGTGAGAGCTTTACACTGTTTATAACTAAAAAAGTGGTAGGACACGGTTCCCACCACTCATCCAAACAGCCAGTATATCAAATAGTGAGAAAACCTTTTCTTTAAGTAGCAGAAGCATACTGTAGTGGTATTCATACTCAAATCTTCACATCTGTTCTTCGCAGCACCAAGCTTTTCAAACAGGTCCTAGTGGTCACCTATAAAACTACCTACAGCATGAATGAACTTTTAATGAACTTTCACTCAGTAAGGTCAAACGAAATCTCACAAAAAATTTTCACATATTTCAAAAACTTTTCTCATAAAAACCTTTCTTTTAAAATGTTTTTAATAAAACATTTTTTAAACGTTTTTCATAAACGTTCTTTATAAACCTCTTCTTATAACATGAAAATGTTTTTCATAAACATAACACATAAACATTTCATAATAAGGAAAACAAGCAAAATCAAAATACATGATTCTATTTATACTCAATTATGAACTTTTAATTATGAGCATTTTATGAACACTGATTTCTTACTTTAACTTCTTACCTTTGTTCCTTAACTTTCCTTTTCTTATAAACTTTAGTGTTCGTACCAACATCATTAATCATGAGATCATAAACATGATGCTTCCCTTGTGGAAGACTTAAGACCATCGAATACCGAGGTTATAACTTTGACTTTACTTGTGTACCTCATATTAAGGAGGTCACAACTTTAACTTTACTTTCAGTACCTTACAATAGAGGGCTGGTACGACACTTCTTTTTTATCTTTATTTTACCTTCTTTTTAACTTTAGTGAGCATATCAAATGCTAACACATCATATGTAATCACATTTGCAAATCCTAGCTTGTACTCTAAAACTTATTGCATAACAAATGCAATATAAAACTTATAACTTAATTAAAAAAACATTATACATTAACAAAAGGCAAACATACTTTAAACATAATTAGTGCAAATACATTACAAAATTTTACTTAATCTTTAAAACTTTATGCATAACAAGAAAAAATATACTTTAAAAACAACTTGTATTACATTTGCAAACACATTTGTGAACATATATAAATGCATTTGAAAAATCATTTACTTCATGCTGCAGGTGAGGTTTGAACTTACCTAGACTTAGCTCTAACGTTCTTGTTTCTTTTCTTTTTCTTTTATTAGTCGGCCTCTTTGTCCTGATCATATTGACTTATTAGTTAACTTTCTTTTTATCAATCTACTTGATTGATAATAAAACTTAAACATTAATCATTCTTTCCTTTTAACTTAACTTGGTACCCTATCGGTTTACCCTTCTCTTTACTTTGTACCATGTTGCTTTTAATTTTATAACACACTAGGTTCATGTACCTTTTACTTAACTCCATAACGCATTGGGTTATTACTCTTTTTACCTAACTCTATAACCCATCAGATTACCTTTTTCTTTACTTAACTTTATAACCCAACAGGTTACTGTACCTTTTACTTAACTCCGTACCCATTGGGTTATCACTCTTTTTACCTAACTCTATAACCCATTGGGTTACCTTTTTCTTTACTTAACTTTGTAACCTACCAGGTTACCTTTCTTTTACTTGAACATTCCTTTATTAAATTTCCCATCTCATGTATTGGTTTCGTTACCTAATGTATTATGGAACATTTTCCGTTTGAGAACATTTTGCTAATTCAGAGTGTTCGACTCTGCTTTAGTCGTTTTCTTAAAAATGACGATTTTACCCTTAACGGGTTTTTTTATCTATTTCTTAACTTTATAAAACTTAATGAAAATATATAAGAAATTAGGAGGAAAGCTAAAAAAATTAAAAATGAGAAGAAAAAAAGTGAAGGACTAAAAGTGCAAATAGAAAAAAAGGAACAAAAAAGAAAAATACAAGCAAACAAGAAAAGAAGCAAACAAAACAAAGGATGGAAATAAAGAAAATGAAATAAAAGAAATTATCCCTTGCCATGTGTCAACCTCATGTGTAAAAATACTTTCACACTTTTAGCTTCTATTTGGAATTTCAGTTATAATTGATGCTTTTTGTTTACGAACTGCAGCATGTGAGAACTTTACACTATAATAATTTTTTGTTATTTACTGTAGTTGCTGAGAGATTTACACTATTTACAATTGTAACTGATGGATTGAAACTGAAGTTTCAAACACCCTTTTAATCTTGTAAAGATTAGTTAAATTATAATGCCTTTTTCTAGGAATTCTTGAAATTAGAGAAATAAGTATTGTGTGTGTATTTGTGTGAATTGGTGAATGTAAACCCAAAATAGGGGGTTTCGACCTTATTTATATATGCTTGGCTCAACAAACAAAGGTTCCAGCATAAAGGGTAGAGGACTCGAGCAATTGCAAACGGAGTGGGACACATGTCAAGTGGTTATTGGCTCCACATTTTGAATTGTCTTGACCTGAATAACTGCTCAGTTTATAGTTTGTAACTTCCATTCGACGGTGATCAACTTTAAGTTGAACATTCTTGGATGAATTAAGTGAATCGACTACAATGGTTGAGGTCTCTACCATGGAAAAACGCATGTAGGACGAACAAAGTTGACTTCAATTACACATGGCAAATACATCGAGCATTAGATGACTGATAATCATAGGACTTGGTTCGTTTTGTCATGCAACTTGGGCCGCTTGCCTATTTAGTCGTAGGATAGGACCTTTAATTTGAGCCTTCCCAAATCATACCCCAACATCTTATTTCAGTGTTTGACATTAAATAAGGCTCACTATGATCCCTAATATATTATATTGTTTTAGTTTCAATTCACTCATCAGTTAGGTGTAAAATATTTAACAAAAAACTTTTAAAATGTTCAATTTTAATCCCTAACCTATTCTATAATGGAGGGACCAAAAGTGAAACGAAATAATAGATTAGAAACTAAAGTAGGACATTTTAAAAATTTTCCATTAAAAATTTAACAATTAATTAAAGAAGGAGTAAATTATAATGTTGCACTCTTAATTATTTGTTTTTTGCATAATGCACCCTAAACTTTTAATATTAACAAAATACATCTTGAACTTTGAAATTATTAATAATTGAGGTCTAATAGGTACTTTTAATTTCCGTTTTGTATTTTTTTCATGTGTTGAGCTTCACTTAAAATGATGAGCTCTATCATTGACAAAACTCACTTGCGAATCCCGTGACCAAATCGTCCATGTCTTTTAAAGCTCGTTGGTTATTGGACTTTTTTCCAATGCTTTTAAAATTTATTGTGCATTTTGCCAAAATTAAAAATTCAGGGTATGTTATGCAAAAAACAAATAATTGTGGTGTCATAGTGCAATTTACTTTTAATGGAGAGACCAAAACCAAAATAGAATAATAAGACAAAGGACTAAAGTTAAACTCTTTAAACATCAAGAACTAATTTGAGATTAAGTGTATACCCATGGTTTATTTTTGGATTAAATATGCATTTTATTCTTATAGATTTAGAGTTAATTACATAATTATACCTGTTTGTTTTATTTATTTCTCAATGTATTTATTTGTTTTTAGAAATTACAAAGTTATTCTTTAAATTTAAAAAACTTGTTTTAGTTTTAGCCCTTTCAAAAATATAGAAATGAAATAAAAATATCCTTATGTTTGTTTTTGAAATATATTTATCTTCTTGAGAAAAATTTTAAAAGATATTTTAATATTTAAAAAGTTATAAAACTTAATTGTTTTGAAATCTAAAGTATGTTTTAGGATTTTTAAATTTTTAAATGACAAAAATATTTTTCATAATTGATTAAAGGTTGTTATAGTGTTCTGTCTAAAATTTTCATTTATAAAGATGAAATTAAAGTTAATTTTTTAAATTTAAACTATCCTTTGATAGTTTAAAAAACAGAAAAATATATTAAAAATGTATTTAGGACGTATTGAAAAATAATTAAAGTTAGAGCTAATAAAAAAATTATACACAAAGAAAATGCATGATATATTATATTATTTTGTAGTTGCATATGTATAAGAGGATCATTCTCCAATTTTACCTCAGGAACTAGATTTTCTTTGTTCATCATCCTCATCCCTCTCCTCTCTACGAAAACCCTAATTACCGGGCGTCACAATTTCCGGACGAAATCATTTCGACATCAGGTTTTTCCTACGAACTCTGTGTTCTGATCCTTAGAATTCTGCGTAATTAAGCTTTAAACTCATGAAAATTCTCTCAAATCAAGCCTTTACCTCTGCTGATTGATGCTAATTCCCGTTCCTTTCTTTGTTATCGATCTTAATTGTCGGAGAATTTGCCTTTTCTTTGCGTGGTTTTGTGGTCTGAATTTGTGTGTATGTGTTTTTTTTCCCTTTCTCTGATATGGTTAATTTTGTTCTGTTGTTTGTTCAAATTGATGATGACAATGATTATGAGGTTCAAATTAGGAAACAAAAGTTTGCGTGTTTCTTCTTGATTTCTTTCTTTCTTTATTATTATTATTATTTTTTCTGGATATATATTTCTCTCTTTATGTTCTGTGTATATGTATGCGTATTTGCTTATAGTAATGTAATTGTTATAGGTTTCATTGTATTATAATTCATAGGCAATGAAAGGGATTGGACTGGTGGGGTTTGAATCTCAATCTTCTTTTGTTGTCCAAATGTGCTCCATTTTAATTTCAAGAATAAAATCGTTGTTGGACTTTTTGTACAAAGAAAATGAAATTATTTGGTGTTTTCATTACTTATTCATTGTACATTAGCTCTAAGGGATTACTTATTTATTAATCTAGTTATGAATTCAGATTTGCAAGTAAAAAGCTGCATTACAGCTAATTTAATCATATAGTTGCTCATCTAGATTGTAGTGAAGTTTGTAGCGTTGGCCATTAAGTGATCAATGAAAGAATTGGAATTATTCATTCTCAATCTTATTTTGTTGTAGTAACTTGTATGTGCATCTTTTAAATTTCAACGATGAATGATTGTTGGGTTTGTAGAAATTGAAGAAGTTATTTGTTGTTTTAACGTTCTCTTATTGATTCTATATCAGCTCTTTGGGATTGGATATTAAATTAGTTAGTTATTCCCCCACTCGTATGTGCATCTTTTAAATTCAACGATGGATAATTGTTGGGTTCGTAGAAATTGAAGAAGTTATTTGTTGTTTTAATGTTCTCTTATTGATTCTATATCAGCTCTTTGGGATTGGATATTAAATTAGTTGGTTATTCCCCCCTCTTCTTCTATATAGATGTAGTGCACAGTTGGTCTTTGTGGAGTCATTGGGGAGTGTAAAGGAGGTACATAATCAGAGGAGGAAAAATGGAGGCTAAAATATGTGATGTTAATCATTTGGATGCCGATGTCCTTTTACCTCCGCGAAAGCGTCTGCTTGCGGGATTGAAAAAACAGGGTTCAGATTCTGATGGTTCTTTGTGGCTGTCTCCAGCTACGTCTTTGCCTGCATCTGTATCTGCATCCGCATCTGTATGTGCTCCTCCTCCATCATCGCCTTTCTCAAGTGAATTTGATATCCGGCTAAGCAATCTATTGAGTTCTCATGACAATAACCTTTCTCCCATGGAGGTTGTAGACGCCTCGAAATCAACAGCTGCTGCTGCAGCCAAGGCTGCAGAAGCTGCTAGAGCTGCTGCTGAAGAGAAGGCTGCATTAGCTGCTAAGGCAGTGGCTGCTGCAAAGAGTGCTTTGGATTTGGTCGCCTCTTTCTCTGAGGAAGCAGTCTGCAAGGAAAGACACCTAAAAAAGAACAAGTTAAAAAAGCATGTCCCAGTTCAGCTCTTGTACAAAAAATACCAGCCTATTGAGAATTGTAAGAAAGATGAGGAATTGGCTCGCAAGTTGCACAGAGCTATAAACAGCTCTCCAAGAATATCAAAGAATTCTTCAGGTTCTGACTGTAAGGGTCATAAACACAAGAAACCTAAATTCTCATCTAGTTCTGAAAAAGTAAGAGATTCAAATGGGGGCGTGGTAGTTAAGCAAACCCCTACATCTATTAGTTTTGGACATGCGGCAGCAGGCGAGGTCAATTGTGAAAGTCCCATCCAAGAGTCGCACGAGAATAAAGTAGATGAGAATGCATGTACAGATGATAGAGCTGGACGATCAAAGATAGATATCCGCGAAGCTGTATTGGGTCAGCCAGAGGATAAAACTTGGGACGATATGGCTATTGGTTGCAAAAAGAGAGGAAGAGTGAAGCTAAAGAAGTTGCCCTTAAGCACGTGCACTTTCCGGGACCAAGCAAACCCCAAAGAAGAGGCGGCGGATCTTAGAAAATTGCCGTTGACTGATATGAATATGGGCAATCCTACTGCTGGTAGTATGCCTTTGTTTGTCACGGAGCCTTCTACCAAGAGCGTGATGCCATTAGAGGCTGGGTCAGTTTGGGAATGTCAGGAGTTTAAAGGACCTGAATGTGTGAAACAGAATAAAGTCATGCACTCATAGCGCCCAATTCCTATTATGGCGAAATATGGCTGCCAAGACGGTATAAAAGTTGATAGCTGAGGTAGGATTTATGATCATGTTCTCACAGAAACGGCTTTATTTCATTTTGGTCTTTTTTTCTTTTGTTCGTTCTGGCTTTGTAATGGACATGAAGTGATTAAGTGTAAATTTACATGTTTAATTGCTTGTATCCATGCTTTCACAATACAAAATTTCCTGAGATAAGGGGTTGCAATAAATGGGTTGCGTTTGTTAGACAAGTTAGCCGCTGTTTTTTTTTTTTTTTTGAGGGAAAAAATGAATTTATTCTCATTCATCATAGTTTGAATTACAACGAATAGTTTTACACCTAATTATGGAGTAGAATAACTAGAAAATGAAACTAATACTAATAGGAAAGTAAAAATAACAAACGAAGGAAATTGTCCGATTTTCTTGATAGGAGGTTTACCAAAATATTTTTGGTTTCTAATAAAATATTAAGAGAGAAAAATCATTACCAACTCCTATTTTGTTTGATTTTGTTTTGTTTTTTTGATAGTTCACTCCTTTCTATTCTTATTCTTGTTCCTCCCAGTTCTCCCATAGTTGGAGAAATTGACCCCGATGAATTAAGACTCATAAAAATCATGGATTACCACATGATACGCAAGAAATTATTTAATCTGTAACATTGTTTCCGAAAGAAGCCAAAAGAAATTCATTTATTTCTTTTTCTTCAAGTCTGCTCCAAAAAAGAGAAAAAAAAATAAATTCCTCCCGTTCCTCTCCCAAAATCTGCCCCTCTCCCAAGTGCATGCCTCCCAATATCTTGTTGATTGAAGTTTCCAGATCACCATTAGAGGCAAGAACAAGGGCTTTAGCGTAGATCCAATGAAGTGTTAAAAGGAAAAAACTCAAACTTTGTCACTGAGTTTTGTCAAAGTTTAGAATTTGTGTTAGATATTAATTATCTATGTTCTTATTCAGAGAGTTTGTTAGAGGCTACTCACATCAAGAGGAAGAGATCCATCACCTTCGGGTACCTTGGGAAAAGCTCTAACACTCCAGTTTTGTTTAAAGCTTGTGTTGTTAATTTTTTACAGCTTGCAATAAGTTATTTTGGTATGTGGCATATAAAGGACTTTTTATGATATGATTGCTCTATGCGATGTTCGTTCACAGGCATGCTTCTTAGGCTTAAACTAACGTTTTTACATTATAAAGATTTAAGATTTTCCTGAAAATTTTCAAAGATTTGAGCTTTTTAGACACTCAAGGCCCAAACTGGTTTTTGAGCTTAAAAATTTTCGTGAAAAACCAGCTTGTCCTATGAAAAATTTCAACTTCATTCGTTTTTACAGTTTTAGTTCAAAAATTAAAATCTCGACATTTTCACCCTCAACATTAAAGGCAAGCTATTTTATATCATACGCAAGGATTAGGACTCTCAAAAGGTCCATAGACATTTCGAACCATTTCCAAACATTTTCCTGTTTTTACTGTGTTAAAATTTTCGTGATTAAATCTTATAAAATTCATAATTAAAAATCCATGCGAAATTGACAAAAATATTACTTCATGAAAGTTAACAGTTTTGATAAGATCTTGATCATCTCAGGATTGTTTTGGCCTAATTTATAAACTAACGGATCTAAAAATGGTGTTTTTGACATGATTTGGTTAGAATTTCAAGAAAATTTCTATCATTAGCAGCAAGTAATCACAGATTTTAAGCCCAAAAGAGTGAAATTTTCTGAGACCTATTAGGATACAATCGTCATTTTTATAAAATGGTCAAAACGGACCTCAAGCTTACCTAATAAGCTCAAAATTTTTAGACCAACAATAAACCGCATTACACAGAGTTCAAAATTGTATTATAAGATGTAAAATTTGACTACGATATATTTACATCAATTATCAATGATTTAAAAGTTTAAAATATATTGTGTCCAGATTAAAAATTTAAAATATCGTGTATAAAAGTTAATAGTTTAAGATACAATAATACAATTTATTCGAACATTGCTTACAAAACTTGGCTGTTACGTGTTTAGTTGTTACTCGCAAACAAGTCCCGTCCAATGACATTACGCCTGTGACTCTCCCAAACTACCTGCCTTGTGCTAGTATCCAAGCTCTCATCCTCGTCCGTTCACCGCCTTTTTTCGTCAAGTCTTAACGTGCAAAAAAACCGAGCTAGAAAGATCGAATGCCTTTGCTGTGCTTTTCTCCACCAAAACAAAATTTATATTTTTTCTTCTAATAAGTAAAAAAAAAAAAAATAGATGGTTAACTTCTTCATTCGTCATCATCCTCTTGAGTTGAAACCCTAAAAATCCTTTTTTTTTTTTTTTTTTTATGTGCACCGTTTCAGACTTGTTAGCCGATGATTCTACTTGTTTGGTTGCTGAGAAAATCGAACAAATGCTTTCTCTTTCACCTCCTCCACTTTTTCTCACTCTTCGACATTGAAATCAATCAATAAATTGTCTTGATCGCCATTCCTTGAGCTTAGTATCGTCGGTCTAGATGAGGAGCATAAAATCCATGCCCGTATCTGTTAGTAGTTCGGTGCGTTCTGGAATTATTCTCTTCGACATCGCAAGAGTTGTGGAAGAGCTGGTTTTCAACAGCCTAGATTCAGGCGCTTCAAAGGTAAAATTCAATTCAATTCATCCTTCTTCAGTTGCGTAAATGAAAATGGCGGTCAATTCTGATGCAAAGTGATTAACTTTACCATTGTTTGAAAACTTACGCATCAGGGTTCTTCTCTGTTTTTATCGTTTGTTTTTCAAATCTACGCATGTATCATTTCAATTCCTGGGGAAGTTCTTTTTGTGTGATCCAGAGAAAGCTTTTCCCCTGATAAATTTTTGATCTTTGGGAGTAGAATTAGGGTTTAGGCTTTATCAAGGTAACATCTGTGTGATGTTATTAGAAATCATTTCGTTTTTTTCTTTTAATTTCTTCATTTTTTTGTGTGTATTTATCCATGTTGTTTTGCAATAAAACCAGGTCTCAGTTTTTGTTGCTCTCTCGACATGTTATGTGAAAGTAGAAGACGATGGTTAGTACACTACTACTCTTACTGTTAAAGGGAAAACCTTTTTTTTTTTCCCGAAAGCTTGATATCACTTTGGTCCATAACTTGGCAGGATCTGGCATCACCCGGGATGGATTAGAGTTATTGGGAGAGAGATATGGTAAATTTGTTTTTTTCTTTAGTATTTATTTCAGTCTCCCAATGCTTGATTATCTCCAAGGTTGAAAGACTAATGCCTTATTGCAGTAGATTTCTAGTTTTGATAATATGGGTTTTCTTTAGCAGCGTACCTAATCTAGAAGAAAGACACTGACGTGTATAACAAGTAAATTATGTCACATTTGGAAAGAAATTTTCTGTTTTTTCATCTTATAATGTATGGTTAAGTATGAACATCTTTCTTTGGCTAGGCATGCCTGCTATGCATTTATATTAAGATTTATCATATGTGAACTTTTGTTTACTAGGAGCTCACACAACATTTTTAATACGTACTATCTGTGGGCAGCAACATCAAAGTTTGATCAGTTGATTGATAAAGATACTAAGACTGGGAGCTTTGGTTTTCGAGGAGAATTACTGGCTTCGATTTCTGATGTATCATTGTTAGAAATTGTGACAAAAGCTTGTGGCTGGCCAAATGCGTATCGCAAGGTCATGAAGGTATGGATCCTTTTACTTACAAAGAAAGAGGATTTCAAGAAGGATGCTTTATTGACTTTTCCTCTAATTTTTCATAGGGAAGCAAATGTTTGTATCTCGGAATATGTGATGATAGGAAGGATATGGGAACTACAGGTGCGGACTCTATTACCAAAAGTCCTTGAATGAGATGGTGGAGATAATTAGCCTTGTATGTCAAGATTTTTAAACTTCTTTGGACTGATTTTTTTTAAACATATAGAATAAACCTATTTCTGTACCTTGTTTTAAATTTTGTTCACTGAATACGGGTGACTCCTGGTTGCTTTATGTGCTAGTTTGATGATTTCTTATATTATGAGAAAGTTATGTAAAATGATCTTCATTTCCATCTGACATTTACGTTTACTTTGTTGTTGGTTTCTGTAAGATAAACTTCTTATTAGTTGCTTAGTTCCTCATATCAAATTGCTTTGTTGCAGTTGTTGCTCGTGATTTGTTTTACAACCAACCAGTTCGGAGAAATTATATTCAGTCCAGGTTCCCTTTTTTACTTGAAATTTTACTTTGTTTTCCAGCTCCCTTCGTCTGTATTTTCATTACGCTTTCAGTGGTTCGAACTGACTTGATGTCCCCTTTGGTTTGAATATAAACTGGCAGCCCTAAGAAGGTCTTAGAATCAGTCAAGAAATGTGCACTTCGGATTGCACTTGTGCACTCAAATTTGTCTTTCAAAGTTGTTGATATGGAAAGGTATCTTCTGTGTTCTGCAGTTGAATCTAGTTCTTTGTTTTCTCGCTTATGTTCTTTATTTTTCATGTAGTGAGGACGTGCTTCTTTGTACACATCCTTCATCTCCCATGTCACTGATGACCAGTTGTTTTGGGATTGAGGTCTCCAACTCTCTTCATAAATTGAACATCAGTGACGGCAAAATAAAGCTTTCTGGATACATTTCTGGCCCTTGCGATAATCTGACGATTAAGGTAGAAAGATTCATGTTCATGGTGACCTTACTAAAGCTATTTGCTTTATCTATCTTATATCTTTTTTATTTTTTATTTTTTATTTTGCAGGCCTTTCAATATGTCTGTATCCGTGTGAATTCATATTCAAATATTGTTCTTAGTTTGAGGTGGATGTATGGAGATAAGAAGGTATTAATTTATTTGAATTTTTTTCCTTGACTCTATTTTATCAATAATAAAAAAAAAATAACCTTGACTCTAGCAGATATTAACTCAAGGTTTGTTTGCAAAGGGCCAGTCCATAAACTGGTGAATCAGTTGGCCGCTAGTTTTGAGTGTTGGAACCAAGTGAAAGCCGTCAGTGGTACCCTAAACAGGAAGAGAAGTAGACCTCAATCATACCCAGTTTTTGTTTTGAACATAAGTTGTCCTCGATGTTTCTATGATCTAACCATTGAACCATCAAAAACGCACGTGGAATTCAAGGTAATTTTCATCTTCCTGCATGATGGATATTAGTTTCAATTCAGTACCAATTTATTTTGCAGTTTTATTGCATCACCAACTTGTTAATATTAGATATGACTTTTTGGAGTGGCTGCAACATTATGATTCTTTTCCAGTTGAAGTATTAAAAGTGAATAACTTATGGGTGGACTGAACTGAGCTTGAGGTGTAGTGATTTACAAAGCAACATTACCGCCTCATCTTTTCCCCTCAAACTATAAAATTTATTTCAATTACTGAAATTTTTTTCTTTTTGAACTTTTTTACACTGCATATTGAGCAGCTATTTTAGTATCTCCATTAGAATATGACAAATCAAATCTTCCTGCTACACTTTTTATATGTGGATTTCACAACCAAATGGTAGGACCTTCAGATATGGATTCTATTTCTGCTGCTTAACGCGACATTAGTTAAGTAACCATAAAAATTTAATCTAATCAGCTTTACATGATTACCGAGTACTGCCTTCTTGCCTCCTTTGAAACCTTCCCCACTCTTTACCAGGATTGGGTTCCTGTACTTACTCTCCTTGATGATGCAATTCAACAATTGTGGAAGGGAATTGTGTCTTATGGTATGCCTTCACTCTATTTATACTACTTAAAGGTGGATACATTCTCTTATATGTTTCCCTGAATTCAGTTTGGTACGATGACCTATCATGAATCTCTTGAGATGTTTCAGGAGAATCTGTTGAGCTTGCAGTTGATACAAGGGGAAAAGGTCAAATGTTACATGGAGATGAAATTACCATGTCTGCAGAGGGTAAGGGTCCTACTACATGAACCAGCGTGTTTTGATGTCAAAACTTAGTTGGATCCATGTTTATCGGTTTTTATGGCTTCATGCTGCTTTTTGCATAACATGTTGACAGAAAATTTCTTTTTTTTTATTCTTCTAGATTTAGGTGATGACAATTTTGCATGGAACTCCAAAGTGGAGAAAAAGAAGTGCACATTCCAAAATCATCCAGCCTCTCCAGGCCTTATTTCTTCTCATTTAAAGATCCCCAACGAGGAGGACAATTACTCCTCTCATATGCAGCAGAATCCAATTCCAATTTGCCACCCACCTAATTACTTCAAAGAGCAAGAGAATGAGATGGATTTTACTATTCAAACTGAGAAGCTTGTTCAATCATGGGACCACTCCCTTGCAAAATGTATCAAAAACTATGAAAATGAAATGTACGTTTCTGATAACAATTTTTCATCTGTGAAGGACCATTTCTTCTTGAATGAAATCAATACTGGAGAAAGATGCAGTGTTTGTGTGGATAATAGTAATTTTAGTTCATGGTGGGAAAATGATTCTTTTGAAGGTAGTATCAACGTTAGCAGTGGATCAGCAGGTATTGCAAGAACCAGTGATTGTCTAGACTCAAGTGATGATGAAGAGATGACCAGGGATGTGGAGAAACCTTTTCGAAAGAGTTGCTGCTTGAGACAGAGAGTTCCACAGGAGAGTTCTTTGTTTACAGATGCTGGTGACGATCTTCAAAGTTATGGCTTCAAGGTGAAGAAAATGTGTACTGAACCTTATGAAAGAGTTAATATTTCAGAAATTGACAGTGCCAACCAGAGTTTTGATTTCTTGTCAAGGACTTTGTGGCAAGATCTGGCATCCAGTTTTCAGCACTTTCCTGGATTTGCAAGAAAATCTGACTTGTCTGAAGAATTTGATAGTCTGCCTGTAAAGTCAATCCCATTTTATGAGGAGAGTCTTGATAGGAATGATGTTTTCTCATCTCATTCAGTAACAGAAGTAGATACCATTGGCTTTGATCCTCTCAAATCAAACTCCAAATGTTTCTTTTCTACATCAGATTACTTTTCCCAGGGCTCACTCTGGGATGTAGAAGATTACTCTGATATCAACATTCGTGAGGGTAGTTATAGTTTTGAAACAGGTAGGCACAAGCATTATACAGATAGTGAAGAAAATGACTGTAGATATAGTTATGATGTACTGGAAAAGAGATCCAGCCAAGAAAACTGCACCACAAGTTGCTCAAACAGTGTATTAGAAGATGGTGTTGCAGGCCGCATCCAGCGAAGTTACAAGTTGACTAATAAATTTTCTCCTGAATGCATGGAGCAATCAACTGATGTTAAGGACGGTTTATGTTTAAATTCACGTGGTAAAAGCCACAAAGGTATTGCAATACACAAAAGTCAAAGAGATGCATACAACGAGGAAAGAGAAAGAAATTTTCTATTTTCAAATCAAAGATCAAGAAGCCGCTCAGCTCCGCCTTTTCATAGAAGCAAGAGGAAGTTCTTAGCCTTAAACTGTCATTTTTCATCAAAAGTTAATAATGGCCCTGCTTATCCAGGTAGAGTTTTAGGTAAATTTCCCTTTTAAGACATTGTCGCAGATGCAAGGCAAGCTAACACACTTGTACTGTGCAGGAGCTCCTGAGCAATTGAAGTCAGCTTGTGTGGAGGATTCGTTGTTGGACAGCAGGTAGTACAATTTTGTCTCTCTCCATCTCTTTTTCATTCTTCTGGCTTTTTTTTAGATAGATATGTTACTTGTAATTTACTTTTTCACCCTTGTATTGCCTTTAGACGAGACCTAAAGAATATGCAAGACCTGAAGGAAGACAACAAGACGATTAAAACAGACGAGAGGTTTGAACAGTCGGCTTGCTTTGACATTCAAGATGCTGCTTTGCTAAAAGGTGACTTTATCATCTGCTATGCTTATCCTTTTAGTTTAAGAGACATGGATGATGTTAAAAATGGGAGGTTTAGTGGGGGCACAATACTAAAATGAAAAAAAAAAAGTAATTTCTTTTATCCTAGTACTATATTTTTATTGAGAAAGCATTATATTATGGTTGTCCTGGATGGGTTTTCTCATTGACAAGTACCCGAGTGGTGACCAAACAAAGAACAATGTGCAGTGACATTATTTAAATTCAGCTTGTACCTTTTGCTTATTATTTGATATCTGTTCTGACATTGTAGGTTAACATAGTGTGTCTATGTTTTGTCAATTTTCAGAAACTATCTCCAATGAATTTCAAGACTCCCCATATTCTTGGACCAAATGGCAGAACTGCTGCCCACCAACTGCTGTATGAATTTGCATTCCTTTTGTTTTCTTTCATATTGTTTACACCATATCAATTGAATACAGTAAATGTTGTCCGTCATGGTCAATTGGTAAACTATATTTTGCTTTGTTTTATGCAGAATAATAATAAGTTGCATGGAATCCATGATCAGAATAATATATTGGATATCTCTTCTGGATTCTTGCACCTTGCCGGTGACTTCTTAGTTCCTGACTCTATTAACAAAAACTGCCTTGAGGATGCCATTGTTCTCCAACAGGTGGATCAGAAGTTTATCCCGGTTGTGGCTGGCAGAACTCTTGCCATTGTTGACCAGGTCCGCTTATTTAGTATCTGATCCCGTCAGATTTTTTTCTCAATCTTGAGGTCCTCTTTTGTGTATTTTTTTATAGAACACTATCCTATACGTTCTTTTGGGATATTTAAAGTGGTCTGAGGATGGCTAGACAGAAAGAGAACACTTGTTTCTACACAGACACAGACGCAGACACTGACAGAGACAGAGACACACACAAAACACACACACACACATAATTTCCTAATGAAAAAGTTATAGAAATTAGAACTACCAAACAACACAAATCGCACTGTTGTCTCTTCAAATTTTTTGCCTGCATACTGAAGATGCAGCTTTTTTAGACAAACTGATCTTGTGGCTGTCCACATAAATACTCTCTTCATGTTGGACATGCTCGTATATTACAAACTATAAATCTTGTAAGGGGACAACATACATTGAAGTTCTGACTTTTGTAATGGTCCTTGTCACCAGCATGCTGCAGATGAAAGGATCCGACTGGATGAGCTGCGTGAGAGGGTAGGAATGTTTTTGTGTTAAACTTCTAATAACACGCACACACAGACATTCATACTATTGACATTTTCTGACAATTTAGTTGAATGCTAAGGTCCTCTCTGGAGAAGGAAAGACAATCACTTTTCTAGAAGCAGAGCAAGAGTTGGTACGTGTGGATTTGATGCTACATGTGGTTTTGCCACTTTTACTTTTCTTGAGTTGATATTATTCTTGCTATAATGTCAGACACTGCCAGAGATGGGGCATCAGTTACTGCGTAATTATGCTGAAGAAATTAAAGAATGGGGTTGGATATGCAATATTCATGCTCTGGAATCGAGGTCCTTTAAAAGGTATTTTCTTTTCTTTCTTGATTGAATCTGTCATTCATCATTGACGTTAATGAATATGGTATAATATAAATGACTAGCATTTTGTACGAGACTTGTCTACAATATGATTGTTGGTGGCTGAAGAAATGTTTGCATGCAAAGGTCAATGTTTGCCACTCATAGAGATGACCAAAAGTAAATTCAATTACATTATGTTAGACTTCAACAATATTCCAATCCACATATCTGGAGACTTGTACTTGGTTAAAGTTTGTTTCAATATTTCCCTCTTAAATTGTGAAGAAAAAGAATTATTTTTCTTTTCAACTTGTTTTAAGGGGTTCATCATTTGAATACTTTTAACAGGAATTTGAATATTCTCCACAAGCAACTAGCAGTTGTTAAACTTATCGTGGTAAAAGACTTCTTTCTTTATTTTAGTTTAATAAACTTGCATTTTTTCCATGGTTTAAAAAGGCGTTCGAGGCGTACGCCTCGAGGCTCGCCTCAGTTTGAGGCGCTTGATCAACGCTTCAAGGCTTAAGCCTTGAATGGCTTGAACGAGGCTTACGCCTTTTTTCATTGAGGCGTGCGCCTTGAGGCGTTTTTGCCTCAAGGCTTATGAGGCGTGAGCCTCAAATTGAAGGCTATTTTGAGCCGGTTTTTAATCCAATTTTTTTTTTTTGTCCCTTTCAAAGAAAGTCAACCTAATATCAAAATCAGGCTTTACTCAGATAAAAATATGCAAATAGATTTTAAAACCCCACGTCTACCATCTTCTTCGACACTTCTTCATCATCGACCCTTTCTTCATCAACCCCTGCAACTTTCAAGCCCACTGCCCTATGCGTAGTGACTAGAACGACGGCTCATCAACAGTAGCCACCTCCAGATTCTGACCTCCTCAGCCCTCACTCCTTAGGTTTTTTTTCCCCTTTTTCTTTTATTTTTGGGTTTTTTTTTTCCTTTTTCCCCTCTTATAGCTACTGTAGTAATGTATATTTTACAGAAGTAGGTGTTATACAAAAGTTATAATGTTATATAAAATGAAAGTTATATAAAGAGTGCAGTATGTGATTTTTATTCATTTAGATCTCTAGTTATTTTATTTTCTCAAAAAAAAAAAAAGTTATCTTATGTGCTATAAAAGCCATATAAGTATAACCATATTAGAAGAACAGTAGCATACATATTATATTATATGTGTTTTATGTACTTTCTTATTGTGCCTTATGGTTTTGTGATGAACTAAGTGTGTGTTTTATGGCATGTTTATGAATTTTATTCAACTTTCTGAATTTTTTTATTTGGATTCGAGGCTTACGCCTCAATCCGTCTCGAGGCTTACGCCTCGAGTCAATTAGACAAAACGCCTCGGTTCCCGTTTTCGCCTTTTAAAACCTTGATTTTTTCTTAGCGTTAGGTCCGATACTGTGAGAATGCTTCTCTTCAATATAACAGGGGATCCTTAAGAAATGTTGAAATTGACCGACTCATGCAAAGGTTCAAGCGAAGCAGCATCTTACATGTACATCGTTATCTTGTTCTAATACAATGCAGGTTCCCTGCATCTTAGGAGTAAACTTGTCTGATGTAGATCTCATGGAGTTTCTTCAGCAGGTAATATAGAGCATTTTTTCCTCGAAATGGACCCCAAGCCAACATTCTCTCTTTATCTTTTGATAGCTGTACTTTATCTTATCATCTTTCTTCTTAGCCACTTTCATATCTCCCTGACGCCGGCTTTTCTTTTAATGATTAGCTCTCTGATACAGATGGATCATCAAAGATACCACCCTCCGTTCTTCGCATCCTTAATTCTAAAGCATGCAGAGGTAGATGCATGTTCATGCTAGATAATGAATTTTAATTAGGTTGAAATTATGATTAAAATATCGTTAATATCGTATAGAAATGTTGAACTATGTAAAGTACGATTAAGGTCTGTCTTGTTTTATTATCTTTGTGATCTTATTGTTTAAGGTGCAATTATGTTTGGGGACTCCTTGCTCCCTTCAGAGTGTTCCCTCATCATTGAAGAGCTAAAGAAAACGGCACTCTGTTTCCAGGTAGGCATGCTTTTGACACATTTTGTGGAGGTGACTCCAAATAGGCTGTTCTTTGGGAGTGTGCTTACGCACGTGTGTATGTGTGAGGGAGAGAATAAGCTTGTGAGCTGTCTTCTTGAATAACCATAGTGGAGTGAATTGCGCAGTGTGCGCATGGGCGGCCAACAACTGCCCCGCTTGTCAACTTGGAGGCATTGCGTAAGCAGATTGCTAAGATTGCCTTGTTGAATGATGATTTGAATGGGTTATGGCATGGGTTACACCGACACGAACTCACTGTTGAACGTGCAGCGCAGCGTTTAAGTTCGGCTACAAGCTGAAGTCTTTGCACCAAAACAAAAGTTTGTGTGGAACAACTAACATTGCATGCACCGCAGAATAATCACATTGTTAACTCATTTGTTCTTGGTAGTAGTGTATTGGATTATTCTTTAAATAAGCACAGGGCATAGAATAATCAATAAGCACGTTTCAAGTTCATAGAAATCAATTCAATTGTTATTCTCGATTTGCCGTTATATTACATCTTTTAACTTGAAATGATTCCCTGTAAATATAAAGTTCACATTGATGTTCAATTTGTGGTTCAATTACATTTAACAATTTGATATTGATGTTTCTACTAAAGTTTGTGTGGAATGATTCACGTGAATTCAAAGTTCATATTGATGTTTACCAAACTCTTGTACCTTCATCTTCTCTACTTTTTGGAAACGGTTTTCAATAAGCAATTGAATGAAAACAATGTTGCAGCCCAAATATGTACAGGACAGACGGCCGAAGCATTAAAGAGGGCCCTTGTTAAATCTTTCGTAAGTGGGCAGTCTGAACTCCATACTTGGTTGACTCCTAATTGGGTGCCGAAAGCTCGTGTTGACCTCTAGAAAATGAAGTCCCACAAATTTCGGCTAAACATTCTTGTGTCCAGGAGTAAGAAGAAATTCAATTCACATTGACAAAAGATGCATTAAGGTCAATAAACTATATTCTCATTGTCGCCCCCACCTGACCAATCTCCGAAGATGTGTTTGAGCTCTCTTCCTCATTTACAGCTGCACGCAAAGCCTTCCAGATGGGGACTAACATTTTCACCGGTGGCCGCAATCTCTGGACGACATAATTCAAGTAACATCAACCACAGAAAATAGGAGGAAAGATATTGATCTTTAACATTTTTCTGTCTCCTAACAATTCAATCGTCAGATAGCTTTTGTTGGAAAGAAAAAATTCTATATACCTCAAACACGGATATCAGTTCTGCTTCTCCACACACAACCAAACACAAGGTCCAGTAACAGGTAACTGGGGTCACATGTTCCAGAAGAACTGGTTTCAAAATCTTGTTGACAGGAATAAAGCGCCGAATTACTTTTCCACTGCATGGCATAATCAAAACATAACAATCAGCCACGCGAATAATTTCAAGTCAATACATCATATCAGTCCAGCCATTGCTATATAGAAACCACAAGGTTCTACATGTTTTAAAAGTATAACCGCGCAGTCTTCATTAAGGAGATTTATGTTTTATAAGGCAAACATCTTAAAGTATGATCATAAGCAAAATGAAAAGAACAAAGCATGAATAAGACGATGATTTTTTCTTTTTTAATTTTGTAAAACGCTCTACTGACAAAATTAAGGGAAAAAAAAAACCTGACATAGTGAGTTTCAAGTTGAACTCCCAAAGCAGGCATAACAAGGACAGACTCTGAGCCATTCAGAAAGAAAATTTATGTGGGCAATAGTTCTTCTCACGAATAAAGCACAAATGATGTCATTGCAATCTAGAAATCTCCTTCACATTAAAGAAGAAACAAGCATGAACTTGGACGTCCAAAGACGCTCTTCTCTCACCTTTCTTAACAGCCTTCCAAAGCAATAACTTGAGTAGGAGTGCCACTATAAAAAAGCTCCACAAAACAACAAAAATCGATTTGCCCTAACATTTGGATGCTCTTGGGTCAAGATACTAGCAAATTCAAAAAACACAATTCTAAAGCTTCACAAAACAATCATACACAGATTATAAATATATCAAGAATTTATGAGTTCATGTTTGAAAACGATGCTAATCCATTGACAACGGAGCCAGAATTCTTCATCAAGAAGTTCAAAAACATTCAGACAAACATAATACAGAGTCTACTTCTAAACAATATGCGAAAGAAATTGCATATCCATATAGGACCCCACCAAAAAAAAAAAGGAAGACCATGTACCCTTCCAAAAATAGTTGATATTTGAATGATTGTTCATGTCAAATATATTTATATCATTTTTTCCCCCCTTTTACCTTGTGGTACAATTGCCATAAATACTAAATAACACCTGAATCTTCAATATGAAATTCAATTGACCATAAAATGAACCGCCTAAATTTCAACTATTTAATCCTCAATAAAAACTATAATTCACAAACAAACTCAAATTATATAAGAAGCATCCAAATTCCCATGTTAGGAACAAAGAATAAGAAAGGAGGGAATAATACTAATACCTTAAGCAGGAAAAGAAAAAAGGAATTTGCTAAAATGAGCAAAGCAGAGAAGCAGAGAACGAAACCCTTGACACCATTCTTCCGAGCCACAATGTGGTGGAACTGGATCATGTCAGCCGCTTCACCTGACCATTTACACTCACGACTGTAACTGTATCTCCAATCAACCATTCCTGAAAATAAAGAAATCAACTTTTTTTTAAAGAGAAAGGAAGAATTGCAACTAATTTAATTTGCATCGTTCATTGTTCATTGCAATAACGTTTGACACTGAAATCAAAGACCCAAATAAGGAAACCCAGAAATTCCAGAGACTTTTTTTGAGTCGAAATGCAGCGAATACCTTGAGAAGAAAACCCTAAAATTCCAAATATTTTGCCTGGAAAATTGGGATCTTATTCTATTATTAGGGATCCCCGAACCCCAAATTTTGTCCCTTTTTTCTGTGGAAAGTTTTAAATCTGAGTTTGTCAAAAAAGTTTAAGGCCTCGCCGTGTAAAGCACATGTATGCTGTTAACAGTTTTCATAAATTAAAATAAAAATTAAAATTAAAAGTAAAACTTTAAAAATAAAATTATTCGAGACCCAAATACAAACTCTCAAATTAAAAATATAAATATAAATGATAATTAAACATAGTTTAATGTAGCACCTCAAACTTAATAATATAAAACTGTCGTCATCATCATTTCAACCCTCAACATATCTTAATACAGTAATAGAAAATAACAATCAATGCTACATTATCATGAAGAACATTCTTGACAATTGAAGCAATCCCAACGTAATCAACATATCTTAATACAGTAATAGAAAATAACAATCAATGCTACATTATCATGAAGAACATTCTTGACAATTGAAGCAATCCCAACGTAATATAGCTATAGTTTCCTCAATTATTTTTCTCGTAGCCACCTCACACTTAATGAGTCCTAAAAAGATAAAAATATAAGAGAATGAGCGACAACATGCTTAGTAGGGAAAACTATTACTCACCTTTAGGTTTTTATATTTACCATATTAAAAGCTGCATGGTTAGTTAGTTCTCATTATTATTCATCAATTTTATCATGTTCAATTCTGGTGGATATCTTATGATCATTCTTACCAAGTTCCATACATATATATATATATATATACACATATTAATTCAGGATTCAATTAAGCTCATATGTATCCACCGTGCAATAGAATATCATATCACTCAACTCAATGAAACCCAAATGGGCACCCTTGATCACCCTCTAAACATTCCAAGGGTGTTCCGGTGAGGGGATATCACGCTTCGAGTCCTCACCAAGTCAATTCTTGTACAGTACATTCTGGGACTTTCGACCCAAGGGAGTATCATCACCTCCCCTATTTTACCTTTTAGGGTATTCATGCTCAAAGACTTAAATGTCGCCCTCTTCACATCTCACCATATTCTCTATATTCATTCGTTATTTATAGAGATAGTTTTCCTAACCATGCTTCTCAATTTACAACAACATATGTTAAATCATTATGTTCCTCGTTGTACAATACAAGACGAGTTCCACATCATCATGTTATAGATATAATCATATACATTCAAAATAGTATAAACATATCTTGCAACATAAAACAACAAATTTTAATTTATCAAAACCTCACAAAAAATGAGTAATAGGATCCCTACCTTCCAAGTTTATCAACAATCTTTTAATCTCGAAATCAATTAACGTTAGCTCCACACTCTCTTAATCCCGAGGCATGCATAAGGACAATTAAAACTAAAGCATAACATACAACCACATTCATAAATAAATCATGTGTAAATCCATCTCACTAGTGTGCCATTAAAGTTTTTATGCAAATTTCTTTTTGAATACCAAAGTAAACAATTTTTGTCTTAACACAATATAAAATGTATACAAGTAATCTATATATTTTTGTCCATAATAAGATTCATAAATCACTTAGGATAGTGTTGGAAAGGTTGCAAGACATTAAGGAATTAGGAGATGAGCAAAGTTAGGTTCTTGGTTCAGGTTAGCAGCTGTTATACCATGGTAAACTAGCAGTATACTTTTGCAAAAATGGCAGGTTCACTATCTACAATCAACAGACGGGTTAACAAGTGGTTTACTTAAGGTAAATGGGCGGTATACTGCCATTGGTAGGTTTACTAGTTTCCTATCCAAAAATTGAAAAATTCATAGAAAAAAAATAGAATTCCGATTTAAGCTAATGATAGCTCATTGGAAAGCTTAGGATGTCAACTTTTTAAATATGAAACCAAATTACAAAATTCATTTTCATTTAATCCCAGAATTTCAAGAAATAGCCACTGCCCATAGAGGTATTACAGAGTTTATGGACCTCGTTTAAAACCTCAAAACCATTCCAAAAAATGCAGCATGCATTATATAATCACAATAAACATATTCTCATGAGTTTTATATCAAATTTATCATCAAACCATATCTCTAGCCTTTCTTACAAATAATGATGAAAACATGCTTAAGTTTGCTCTTCAAGCTCAAAACTTTAAAACATTAATCATAGAGCTCTGGAAACTGGTTCTAAACATTCTTCACAGGTTTCTAACATTGTTGTCAAAGTAAAATAAAGGTTGGTTGTGGGTTTTAACTAAAGACTCAAGTTTTTGTTTATAAATGCTCAAATATGCATGTTAACATAACTAGAAATTTGCATGAACTTTGAACACGAAAATTATGCATTAAACATGGAGAAAACACATACTAAAAACCAAAGCTTAGATTAAAGAAAACCTACCTCAAAACCTCTTTGAAAGGCACCAAAGTTCAGATTAAAAATCAAGCTTGAACTCTTGGGGTTTGTTGTCCATGAAGGTAACAGTTTTGGCTGGTTTTTCAACAAGAATATGGGCTATGTTCTTGGGTGATTTTGGCTGGGTTTGGACCACATTCTTGGCAGCGTTCTTGGTGGTTTTCGAAGCAAGAAAATAGGCTGCTCTCCTTGGTGTTTTCGGGCGTATTTGGTAGGCGTTTTGCTGCTCTAGTTGCTATGGTATGGCTGGAAGTTTCCTTGTTTTAAAGGAAAGAAATGGTGGCTAAGTTTTCTTGGCCGCTCTTAGTGTTTTCTTAGGATCGGATAATTCTTGTATGTTTATCAGTTGATTTAATTTTGAATAAATTAAATCAAGATAAACTTGTAGAATTATCATGAATTTATTTATTTTCCTATAGATTATCTAGATAAAGTTGTTTTAATTAGATAACTTCTCTATTGAGTTTTTTGAATTAAAACTGAGACTTTATCTATAGAATCTCGGGTAGAGAATAAAAGATTCGCTGGGTTTTTTTAATCGCATGTTTGACATGCCGATCCTCAAGTTCAGCTTACCGATAGGGCAAGTTTGGCATGCTGGTTAGACAAATCAGCATGCTGGCATGCAATAAAAAGATCACACACTTAGACACATATTTTATCAGATATTGATTCTTATTTGAATCTGATTTAAATTTTTTAGGCATTATCTGATAATGATTGACTCTTGGACCCAACCTCTATAAAAAGGGAGTGAGTCTCATTATTATTTAAATCAATTGAGAGATTAAGAGTGAGACTCTGCCAATAAAAAATTTGAATCTGCATGCCGGTTAGACAAATCAGCATGCCGGCATGCAATAAAAAGATCACACACTTAGACACAGATTTTATCATATATTGATTCTTATTTGAATCTGATTTAAATTTTTTAGGCATTATCTGATAAGGATTGACTCTTGGACCCAACCTCTATAAAAAGGGAGTGAGTCTCATTATTATTTAAATCAATTGAGAGATTAAGAGTGAGACTCTGCCAATGAGACTCTAGAAACTCTCTGAGAGCTATTGTTCACAAATCATGAACTGTAGCTTTGGGTTCTCTCAATTGGTTGCAAAGAGAATCACCTGGTGGAAAAGCTGAACGACGTGAGCCCACACTCACTAAGATGGTGGATAGAGAATAGCAAAGAAGACCAGTTGATTGAGGTTCTTCTAAAACATTATTTCTCTTCATTGATTGTAGGAGCTTTTCAGCACATAAAAGGTTAGTAAGATCTAGTTAATTTATGCATATAGCATGTCAAACTTGTGTTTTGAAAAATACTCTGATATAAAAATTTTTAAATTCTGCTACGTACTATTTTTCCAACAATTGGTATCAAAGCCATGGTTTTTATGTAAATTTACAAGTTTGTGATCATGCTATATGTGTAAATTATGTGGTATTGATCTCTCCTATGCTTGAATTTAATTTTATAGAGAGTTGGCACTCTAGGTTTCTTTATAATTTTATATATTGTCATGGATTATATGGTGAATGTTTATTAATTAATTATGGTTTATAAAATTATTATTTAATTATTAATTAATTAATTTATACCTATTATAGTTTCTTAGAGGTTAGAATGTGTATTTAGGTTTTTCATGTAATTAGATGGTAGACTATCTTCTCCATCTAGGAATTATTATTTAATTTTAAATTTATAAGAATTTTATAATTAAATAATCGTTTGGAGAATACAGGATCTAGAAGATAGATGATGGCATTCCTAGGTATTTCTTGAGTCTCTAATTTTATGTTTTTGAATTGTTGAAAATAAAACTGATAAATTGCATGAAAATTGTATTTTATGAGAATAGGTGATCTCTGCTTGATCGGCATGCCGAACCCTCCAGTTTGGTAAGCCGATGGTCGCAGAATTGGTAGGCCAGATGTGAGGTTCGGTAGGTCGTCAGTAGGGCAGAAATCAGGTGACTTTGGCGGCAGGACGAACTTCCTAGTTCGGCACGCCGATCTGTCATGTATCGATAGGCCGGTGGGTCATGACTGGCAGGACGATCTGAGTGATCAGCCTGTCGGTAGAGAGATAGAAATATTTCCAGAAAATGTGCAGTTTTTCATGCAGTTTTAATTTTATTTTTGGGAAAATTCTGAGAAATATTAAATTTGGATATGACTAGAAATTTAGAGTATTCGATTCATATGGGATTGAAGAATTGAAGATAGGCATTACATGAAGAAGTATACAGTTTGAGGATTCAAGGATGAAGAATCGATAAAATGTTTCGATTATTCTCTTGTAGTCTTTGTTTTCTATTCTCTAGGATGGAATCATAATATTACGGTTATTTATTATTATTTTGCTTGTAGCTTTGCTTGATTGTTTTGCTTGTCTACATTATAATATTATTTGCTATGTGTATTGATAACATGTCATATAGAATAGGGAGTGCCGCTCATATTAAAATTGTTCATGCATGTCTTTTAAAATGAAACCTTGATTTCAAAAGATTAAGTGGAAGAAGATTTTCGAAGAGAGGACCTAAGGCCTCCATCATTGGTCCGTAGGAAGAACATGGTGGTTTTTACCCCTAGGAAGGGAGTTCATCACGTACCAGGTTGGATCTTCGAGAGGATAAGGTATTTTAGCATGATTTATGGTCGCACACCCCTAAGTGGTAATTATAAATCATAGATAAAATGTTGAAATGATGGTTATACACTCATGTTAATTTTATTATTAACCTCACTTATGAGTTCTGTTAATAAAATTAATGGCCAAAGAAATGATTATTAATATATGATGGATCATACGGGTCTTGCATGACATATATTAATCAGGAGAGGATTCGTATTCCTAATTGAATTTGGCATGACTCCCCTAGGAGCTTGTTGAATTCTGAGTTGGGAATTATCATTGTAAGGTTGTGATATTTTCAAGATTTTAACACATAAACACATTTGTATGTTTTACATGATTGTGTTATCTTACTCAATTATTATGCTATGTTTGCTTATGTTTGGTATATTATTCTTTATTGTAGATTAAAAATGTCTAAAAACACTTTATCATCGATACTTGACAAAAACCAGTTAACCGATGAGAATTATAATGATTGGAAATGAAACTTAGATATCGTCCTCTCCTTTGAGAAACTGAAATTTGTGCTGACAACCCCTTGTCCTCCCGAGCCTACGGGAGATTCAACCAACGATCAAATCTAAGCATATGATCGTTGGAAAGATGCAAATGATCAGGTCCGCTGCTATATTATGGCCAGCATGAACAATCTATTGCAGGCTCAATATGAGAATTATGAGACTGCTAAGGAGATCTTGGATAATCTGGAAGACGTGTTTGGAGGCCAGGCCCTAACAAAGCAGCAAGGGGTGCTTCAGAAACTTCTTAACTGTAAACAAAACCAGGGATCTATAAAGGAGCATACGATGTTGGTCATGGGTTACTTCGTTGAGGCATAAACCAATGGAGTCGCATCGATGCTAAAACTCATATGACTATGGTCTTTGAGACTCTGTCTAAGGAATTTATTCCATTTAGAGAAAATTTTAATTTGAGCAATAGGCAGGATATGACCTTAACAGAATTAAAAAAACAATTACAGGAGTTCGAATTGCTGATTAGAGAGTCTTCTACGGGTGGAGAGGCCAATTTGGCGGCTGGTTCTAGTTCCAATCCCAACCTTGGGAATGGAAAGAAACATCGGGCCAAGAATGGGAAGTCTTCTAATCCTGCTAACAACAAAAGCAAGAAGAAGAAAAAGAAGAAAAACCCAAAGAAGCTAAAGTGCTTCTTCTGTGGAAAGGTCTGGCACATCAAGAAGAATTGCAAGGACTTCATTTCCCAAGGAGATAGGTGTGATCTTCTGTATTTAGAACTTGTTCGGTTGAGGAATCCAGTGACATTTGGGTCATAGATTTTGGTGCAACTAATCATATTTGTGTTTCTTTATAGGGGTTCAAAGAAATAAGAAGTTTGCTTCATGAAGACTTCACACTTCAGATATGCGATGGATCCTTGATCTTAACTGAAGCAGTGGGAGACGTCCATCTATATTTTGATAATTATAGGAATTTTATTTTTGAAAGATTGCTTTTATGTTCTTAAATTTAAAAGGAATTTAATTTATGTAGCTTGTTTATTTAAAGACTCCTATTTGTTTTTTTTTGTTTTTAATAATAAAGTGGTGATTCATAAAAGCAAATCTTTTATTTGTTCTGGATGGATGCAAAATAATCTATATTTTATCAAACCTAAGATGGACTTATGCTCAATGCTGAGATGAATGATAATAACTTTAAAAGACTTAAAAACCTTTCACTCTAATAAGACTTATCTTTGGCATTTACGCCTTGGCCATATTAACCTAAATAGGATTCAAAGATTGGTAAAGGATGGACCTTTAAGTCACTTAACTTAAAGGTGGAATCTATACCTTAATGTGAATCTTGTTTGGAGGGTAAAATGACCAAAAGACCATTTGGGTTTACGGGCAATAGCACCGAAGAGGTTCTAGAACTTGTGTATAGTGATATTTATGGACCGATGAACATCCAGGCACAAGGAGGGTATAAGTATTTTGTCACTTTTATTGACGATTACTCAAGGTATAAGTATGTGTACCTAATGCAGCACAAAAGCAAAACTTTTGATAAGATCAGGGAGTTTCGAGCTGAAGTAGAAAAGTTTTGATAAGTATGTGTACACCACCCAGTTTTGATAAGGTATTCACCACTTTGTGCACAAAAGCAACTTTTGATAAGATCAGGGAGTTTTGATAAGTATGTGTACCTATAAAGGCACTTCGATCCGATCAAGGTGGTGAATACCTTTCTGATGAGTTCTTAGGACACTTATTAGAGAATGAGATTTTATCCATTTGACTGCGCCGGGCACCTCGTAGCAGAATGACATAGCAGAGAGAAGGAGACTTTATTGGATATGGTCAGGTCCATGATGAGTTATTCATTATTGCTTTTATCCTTTTGGGGATATGCATTACAAGCAGCATGTTATCTTTTGAATAACGTGCCTTCAAAATTGGACCATAAAACTCCTCACGAGTTGAAGACGGGCAAGAAGAAATCCTTAAACCATATTCGCATATGGGGATGTCTGGCTCATGTCCTGTTTAAGGATGCGAATAAGTTGGAAGCATGATTGAAAGTTTGTATGTTTGTAGGATATCTAAAGCGGACTAAAGGGAGTTATTTTTATAACCCAAAGAAAAATAAAGTCGTGGTTTCAACTTATGCAACTTTCCTTGAGGAGAGCTACATGGACGACTTTAAGCCTCGAAACAAAGTGGTGCTTGAGGAGTTAAAGAGTGATTCAATCACTCTGGGGGGTTCCGATAGAAACTACTCCAATCGGTGTAGAAAAAACCAAATAAACCCAAACAACAACCTAAGGGGTTTCGACATAGTGGGAGGATCAGGCGTCAACCCGAGAGGTATATGTTCAATGGGGAGGCCTTTTTGGCTGAACCAAATGAACATGATAGGGATCCTTTTACTTATATAGAGGCTATGGAAGATGTTGATTCGAAACTCTAGACAAAGGCCATGAACACAGAGATGAAGTCTATGGAGACTAATTGGGTCTGGGAGTTTGTGGATCTTCCCAAAGGGTTAAAACCCATAGGATGTAAGTAGATCTTCAAGAGGAAAAGAGGAGTAGATGGAAGGGTCAAAACCTTTAAGGCTAGACTAGTAGCTAAAGGTTACACATAAAAGGCAGGAATCGATGATGAGGAAACCTTTTTACTGGTAGCCATGCTTAAGTCTATCCGGATTTTCTTATCCATAGCTGCCGCTCTCGACTACGAGATTTGATAGATGGATATCAAGACGGCTTTCTTAAATGGCTATCTTGATGAGTCCATTTATATTGAACAACCAGAAGGGTTCAAGGCCAAGGGTCAAGAGGGTAAGGTTTGTAAGCTGCTAAAGTCAATTTATGGACTTAAGCAGGCTTCCCATTCTTGGAACATAAGATTTGATCAAGTGATCAAGACTTATGGGTTCTCACAAAATGTGGATAAGCCACATGTTTACAAACACATTAAGGATAGGAAGGTGGTCTTTCTACTGCTCTATATAGATGACATTCTGCTAATTAGCAATGACATAGGAGCATTGTCATCGGTCAAATTATGGTTGACCAAGCAGTTTGACATGAAGGACTTGGGTAAGGCTAATTTTGTTCTTGGTATCTAGATCTTTCGGGATAGGAAGAACAGAATGATAGCTTTATCTCAAGCCGGCTACATAGATAAAATTCTCAAGAGGTTTGCAATGCAAGATTCCAAGAAAGGTGGGCAACCATCTAGGTCTAAAATTACTCTTTCTAAGAAAGACTCTCCAAAGTCTGAGGAAGAAAGAGAATAAATGAAGAAGGTGCCTTATGCTTCGGTAGTGGGTAGTCTCATGTATGCCATGCTTTGCACACAACCGGATATTTGTTATGCGGTCGGGATTATAAGTCGATTTCAGGCAGATCTAGGACCGAACCACTGGGTTACGGTTAAGCATATTTTCAAGTACCTGAGAAGGACTCGAGGGTATATGCTTATGTATTTGGGTGAGGACTTGACTCTCTATAATATACTGACTCAAATTTTCAATCTTGTATGGATTCTAGGTAATTGACTTTGGGTTTTGTGTTTACTCTGGGCGGCGTTGCCATCAGTTGGAGAAGTATGAAGCAAGATTGCACTTCAAATTCAACAATGGAAGTTGAATATGTGGCAGCTAGTGATGCTTTGAAAGAAGCAGTGTGGCTCTGCAAGCTCCTTGGGGATCTTGAAGTAGTTTCTAGTATGGATAAGGTGATATCACTGTACTGTGATAACAGTGCGGCGGTAGCTAATGCTAAGGAACCAAGATTTCACAAAAAAAGTAAGCATATTGCTCGAAAGTATCATGTGATGAAAGACTTCGTTGAGGGTGGGCATGTCATGGTGTGCAAAATCGCATCTAAGGACAATTTAGCTTATCCATTTACGATGACACTTACTAGGAGAGTCTTCGAGAGGCATGTGGAAGCTATGGGGATGCAAAATTTGTCATATTTACTCACTTAGTACAAGTGGGAGATTATTAGATATGTATGCCTTAAGGAGTAAAAATGTAATATGTTTTTGGAGACATGTTTATCAATAAAGAATTTATTTATTATTTATATACTAAATCTTATCCTCTTTATGTTCATATTTGTTGAATGTATGTTAAGCAAACAAAAGTCTAAGACTGTCGGTCTAAACCTTTAAGAATTGAGCATATGATAGACAGATTATGTAGAAGGCACGATTCTTAAGGTGATCGTCTAAATTATAAGATCCGTAATTGAGGGAATAAAGTTAGGTGCTTTATTCATGTAAAGATTGTTATGTTGTCTATATCCCTATTGAGAGATGGTTTGTCTTGACCATCGGAGGTGGACTCTATGAATATAAACATTGACGCATTGTCATAGGTGACGATGTGTTGGATCGGGATATAAAGTGAATTGATTTGGATTAATAATTCTGTCTCGGTAAATCGATTCACTTTAGACAATCATTTGTATTGTATCTTAATCCTGAGATGAATAGTGGGCCTGTTGTGTTGACTTGTGTCTTTTGATATATCAAAGGGTGATATCTACATTTTTATAGTGGTACGCATGCTGGTACATTGGAGGCATGACTCTTGATAGCGTAGACCTGTTAATCTTATGTATTGAATCCAAAACTCCTCTTTAGGAGTAGTTGATATCCTCTTATGTGCATTCGCCTGTAATTGAAAAACTAGCGCGCTCAACCATTTGGATACATAGGTGTAACCAAATGGTAATAAAACATAAGATAAAAATAATCGGGAAGGTAAGACAGAACTTGTCCTTAAGCCACTTATGGATAATCCTATAGGGATATGATACATTATGATATGTCATAGAGACTTAGCTATATGGGCTTCGTAATTCTATATAGTTCGAGAGTGCAGCTTCAAGCTTTTAGTGGAATAGTTTTGGAGTTGATAATTATTAAATATATATCTGAAATATTGGGTTTCATAATTATCGAGAGCTTGAACTATTTAGGTCCATCTGATCCCCTTTGCTAGCTCATAAAAATCCTATAATGATACTGCGTGCTTTTTCAATAATTGGTGCCTTATGTTAGATTTATCAGATTGGCTAAAATTTGATAAAAGCAGATAATTCATGTTTGTTTATCGGTTGAATTAATTTTGTGACAAAATTAATTCAAGATAAACTTGTTGAATTATTGGGATCGGATAATTCTTGTCTGTTTATCAGCTGATTTAATTTTGAATAAATTAAATTAAGATAAACTTGTAGAATTATCAGGAATTTATTTATTTTCCTAGAGATTATCTAGATAAAGTTGTTTTAATTAAATAACTTCTCTACTGGGTTATTTGAATTAAAACTAAGACTTTATCATATAGAATCTCGGGTGGAGAATAAAAGATTTGTTGGGATTTTTTATCAGAGGTTCAACATGTCAATCCTCAGGTTTGGCCTGTTGATGGGGCAAGTTAGGCATGCCGGTTAGACAGATCTGCATGCCGGCCACGTGACAAAAAGATCATGCATTTAAACGCAGATTTTATCATATATTGATTCTGATTTGAATCTTATTCGAATTTTTGAGGCATTATCTGATAAGGACTGACTCCTAGGCCCAACCTTTATAAAATGAGAGTGAGTCTCATTATTATTTAGATCAGTTGAGATAATAAGAGTGAGACTTTCTCGGTGAGACTCTAGAAACTCTTTAAGAGCTATTGTTCACAAATCATGAACTGTAGCTTTAGGTTCTCTCAATTGGTTGGAAGGAGAATCGCCTAGTGGAAAAGCTGAACGACGTGAGCCTACATTCACTCTGATCGTGGATAGAGAATAGCAAAGAATGCCAATTGGTTGAGATCCTTCTGGAGCGTTATTTCTCTTCATTGATTGCAGGAGCTTTTCGGCGCACAAAAAGTTAGTAAAATCTGGTTAATTTATGCATATAGCATGTCAAACTTGTATTTAGAAAAATACTCTAATATAAAAAATTTTTAAATTCCGCTACGTACTATTTTTTCAACATTTTATCCTTCATAGACTTTTTTGACTGAAAAAAATATATGAATAAAATAAAAATACCCTTAATTAAATTTAATTTGTTTATTAAATATATGTTTCTTCTTGATAAAAATTTTATAAAATTTAAAAAGTCATAATACTTAAGATCTTTTTACGAAATTTGATATTTTGTTTTAGGATTTTTTTATGTTTTTAACATATAAAATATTTTCCATAACTATTTAAAGATAATTATGTTGTTTTGTGTAATTTTTTTTTATTTATTAAGATGAAAAGCTAATAAAATTCAAAAAATACCTTTATAGTAAATTAAAAAATAGTTAAAATTAAAAGATACCATAATGCAATTAACCATATATATATATATCTATAAAGTGTGAACTTTTACCGTGAAGGCATATAGGGGCAAATGGAGAAATATAAGATTAAAAATGTCCGGAAAACACCTACGTTAACTTTGCAAAAGCAAGCTGTCCTTGAACGCAACTCGTATGCCAATGCTGCCCCATCCATTCATGTTCATGCACAAAATGCTCATTGTATGTTATTAACAAAAAAGCTAAAGCAACAACTATTGGATTAAATAATTAGGATGTTCGAGAATACCGTTAGAACCGAAATACTAACTTTTTTTTACAACATTTTCTCTCACATGCTATTTTTGTTCTAACTTATGGTTTTAGCTATATATTTAAAAATGTCATAAATACCAATCAAACTCAAACACGGAATGGCAAAAAGTCCCCACATTATCAAAACTGAAACAGGTACATCCATCTATCCAGTCTCCAAAAACTTTGATAAAAGACATCAGTTTGTTTGTTCATCAAGATCACAACATTCTATTCCCTCATAACTCTGGACCAGAGAGAAAAGAAAAAGAAAATAAAAAAAAGAAAAAGAAAAAGAAAAAGAAATGAAGACAAAAGTGGAAAACATTAAACTCTGCCAAGTTAGCTTTGTAATGTCCTAGTCTTTACTGGGTAGGTATAGGAATATGTCCATATCCAGGATTAGCCTCATATGATGATGAATTAGCCTCATATGTCCATATCCAATCCAACTGCACCATTTCTATTCACAATATGATGAATTAGCCTCATCCCGTCATGCTGTAATCTTGTGCGTTCTCGTAAAGACTATAACTCTCCGGCACTTCCACTTCCATTTTTCCACTCAGGTGCTCATTTCCTACCAAAATCAAGAATCAATATGTATCTGATTGGCATTTGACCAAATTAATGAAAACGAAAAACGAGGTAAATGGTGTTGGAAGAGCGCATTAAGCATGCTGAAATCCAAAAATGATCAATCAAAAAAAGGACTGACTAAGGCAAGTTTAGTAACGACTAACGAGAGTTTTAGAGAGTAAAACACGCACTTGAGTTCGATAGCAGACCGTCGTAGAACGGCATTTGGCCCAAATTTCTAGCAGGAGGAGGCCGTAAACAAGTGTTCGAGTCAGGATCAAAGAAAGGAAGGTCAGAGCTTATCTCCGGGCTTTGGAAGCATATATCTTCGGCCACCCTTGGCGTTGGGGCTGATGAGTTGTGTTGTTGACACAGAAACTCCTCTGGTTTTGTCTTCTTAATCTTATCCTTAGGGGACTCGGCTTCGCGATCTGTCTCCACCTCGGATTCAGCATTGTTGGGTGCTGCTGCTGCATTCTGCTGTTTCCTTTTCGACCGAGCACGCCTGTTCTGGAACCAATTGTAGACGTTAGTCTCGGAGATTGGGCCGTGCTGGCTCAGTTCGGAGGTTATCTCTTTGATCTTTTGCTTGCTTGGAGTTCCGTTCCCTTGCTCAAACATACGCTCCAGAATCTGTAACTGCACGGGGGTTGGCGTCCACCGCTGCCTCGCGGTTATTTTGTGGCCGGCAGATGTCATCAATGGGTCGCAGTACAGATTTCCCAACCGGACGCCTGAAAGAAACACCAATACCACAAGTTTTGTTTATGCAGAACAAGAAAAAATTAGAAAATTTCTCAGATCTATGCAACCTAACAAAACTGCCTAATTCAAAAAAATAATAATAAAAAAAATTCATCATGTATCAAAACAACTAACCACATAATAGAGCGGGAGGGACCGAGTTCTTTTTATGTAATTCATCATACGAAAATTCCCTTTCACTACAATACATTTATACGAGATGAAAATCGGTGATAAAAATTGAAATTTATTTAATACAAATGTGAGCACCAATTTCAGCGACACTCTTTCAAAAGTTCTGCCCCTTTTTCGGAAAAAAAAAAAAAAATCATTTGGTCCTCAGTCCTCACATAGAGGAGGTCTAGAGAGAGGGAGACTTTGGACATGAAAAAACAAAATCAAGCAAAGAAAAAACCACACAAAAAAAAAGAAGAAGAAGATAACATAGATTAACCGGAAAAGGAGAAATCCATACAATAAACGACACCCAAATGGCTAAATAAAAAAATATATATTATTTTGTTTGAGTAAAAATTGAAAATTTAAGAAAGGGAATATTCAATTGTAAAAAAAAAAAATAAGGGAAATAAATTTATGGGTTTAAGAGAGGGGATAGAGAGAGAGACCCGAAGGGAGATCGTGATGGGAAGTGAGGTTCTTGTGCATCTGAACAAGTTGCTCACAAATGGAGGCGTATATTGATATTTGCTTCCTGAGCGTCTCCAATTGCTCATCTGTCATCACTTTCACATACGCCAAATTATTACCATTGTTGTTACTATTACCATTATTATTACTAAGAGAAAGTTCTGATCTTTCTCTCATCTGATTCTGATTCTCAATCTGAATCTGAATCTGATGTTCTTCCTGCTGTGTTGTTTGCTGTTGCAGTTGCAGTTGCAGTTGCAGTTGTAGTTGCTGCTTCTCCCACCCCATCATCCTTATAACTCTCTCTCTCTCTCCCCTCTGTATTTTTCGTATGTTTAACGTTTAATCTTTTGTTTGTTTTGTCTGTCTGCCCAACAGACTAGAACTCTAGAGAGAGAAAATAACGGGATAACGAAAACGTTAAAACGAAACTATACAATACTCTCACACAAACAAAATATATAAAAGCAAACGAAAAGCAAAGACAAGTCTACAAGTGTCTCCTTTGTCTACTCTTTTTATTTCTCTCTCTTGTGGGGTGGGGGTGCGTATTTTATCTACCTGCGCATGTTAGCACCGGGCTGCGGCTCGTGGACTGTTCCATTTTTAGATACTTTTTATTTTTTTTCTAAAAATAAATTATGGGGTTGCTTTTTCTCGGATCCCAATCATTTATTGCCTTTAAACGACTATTGGATTGGAGAATGTTTTTGGATTTTTGGATCTCCATCACCCTCTCTTGTTCTGCCACCTGTCTTTTCCTTTTCTTTTTTTCTTAATTTTAACAAATTATTGTTCACTCTGTATCACTTTACCAAGTTGCCATTTTTATGGGGTCTATAAATCTACGCAATAAACTGTTCATATTGTGATGTTTTGTTTTCCATCAATTTTGATGATGTGTAAGATTTGGTTACCATTAGAGACCATTGTTTATATACATGCCAAATTTTAGGGATGCCATCCCTAGTATTGTTAATCACATATCAACCAATGACTTTTCATTTACTAACCTTTGATTACAAAAAATTGAAAGCTTTCCAACCACACCTAAGGAGGGCAAGTTTTACCATTATCGAAAACTTTTTGTCAAATTTTAGCTATCAGTCTTGATCAGTTTTGGAAGTTAATGAAAATAGAGCTAAGTGTCGATAGAAAAATGATAACCAGTGCAACCACGTCTAGAGGGACAAAATGAGCGACAACATAAGTAGAGGTAATCAACTAAGACAGTTCAGTTAATCGACTATTATTGCTCGATGTTGATGCACATTAGTTAGTGCTTGTTGTTTAGTGTCAATCCGCTTATTTAGAATGGTACCAATTTACTAATCAATGTGAACATCCCTACATTCTTCATAGAGCCTAAGGGATTAGCATCTTCGATGGGAAAAACTTTGCAAAACTTCCAAAACCGAGTACTCTATGGAATCTAGAAAATAATTTCTTTTTTTGGGTTAAAATATGATAAGACAAATGAGGAATAGACCAAATGTGAGAGAATAATGTGGGAAGGGTACAGAGTGTTGAGCACCGTGCTCAGTCCTAAGTTTGTCCCAGTCTGACACATAAAAATGCTAACAATATTCCTGTCAGATTTTTGGTTTTTGTACCAACAAATTTATTATCACATCATTTGCTTATATATGCAACTTTGTACCCGTATAACTAACATTCCCGATTCCCAAGCAACAAATTTACCAAGATTTTAATGCTCAGTCCGCGGGGTTTTTTTTTTGGGTCAACGACTCCGTGAGATCAAGATGAGTAATATGGTATTTAGAAGTTAAAACTCATAATTTATAACATAATAGCAAGTAAGAGGTATAATTGTAATATATTTTTGTTTTTATATTATAACGCGTAAGCTTTAAAACTCTTTTTTAGGACATTTTATAAACGAACACAGGTCCTTAACTGTGAGATTATTCACCAATAATACATATTTAATTAAAATCATTTTTTATGCAAATTTAACAATAGAAAAAATAAATACCTCTTGACTAAATTGCTTCTTCTGTCGAGGAACTTATGATGGATAAATGGGGAAAAAAACCATCATATGACAAAGGTATTAACTGAGACTTACAAGAGAAAGGAATGTGTCCTTATTTCATGTGAAATTTCTCTCTCTCTCTCTCTCTCTTTTTGTTTTTTTTGAGAGGGATGGAATAACAGAAGAAAGAGTCGTATTGATAAATAGTGGCAGCATGTGACCCCCAATAACATACAAATTGGACGTCGGTTGGCAATTGACATTTCATTAATTCATTTTGACAAAACAAATATAATATATATACTTGCAATTTTGCATATTAACCGAACTTGGAACACAATCCATGACTTTGGTGCCTTTTCTTTTTCCTCCTCCTTTTTTTTTTTGTACCTAAAAGAATATTGTGACTAATGCATGGGGTCTTTGGCCTAATCATGTCTCGTGCTTTTTCTTTTCTTTTCTTTTCTTTTATTTTTTTGCAAGTGACTAGTGAGATCCTTTGGCATGTGTGAATGCTAAATGGGGTATAATGTGACTATTAAGCTAAATAAACTCTCTGAGTGAGTAATTAGTGATGAGTAATGACAATTAAGGAGCACAACCAGACACCGCATGTGCCACATCCACCAGGTCAAAAAGCTGACGGCTAATTTAAAATCTTAGTTTTGAATTAGATTAAACAAAATCCCATTTTCATTGTTTTCTCTTTGTCCGTAACGCTCTCTCTCCAACTCTACGCACAAATGTCTATGGACATTTTTTAATATTATTATTCTTTCTCCTACCGGAAAAGAGGATCATTGGTGTCGTCGTGCCTTTCATCCCTATTGTCATTTTTTAAGTTTTGGGTCCTATGAAGAGAATAGAAAGAACCTAACCTAATTATACTTGAAGAACACATCAATCAGACAAGGATGTTTAGTATCAAACTTTCTACGCATCCTGGGAAGAGAAAAGAAAAACGTTTTTATCGCTCCAGCAACCAATTGATGCTATATAGGGAGGATACTCATTAAGTGAATTCACCATGTCCTTTTACCTTTAAATCTTATTTATTCAGCTTTCTTTTTTTTTTTTTGCAAAGAAAAAATTATAGGAAACAACACATAAAATATGTTGGGTTAAAAGTGAAGGGAAAGGGTTGTGTATCACCTGGTTGGTTCTAAGTTGTCAAATTTGTCATACAGACAATTTGATGGTTTAGAAAAAAATACAGACCAAACCATTTTAGGCAATGAGGTCATATTGAAATAAACTGTTACAAAATGATCCAATTTACTTTATAATGAAAAAAATAGGAAAATAACATATTTAAAGTGTGGAATAAAAATAAATAGCATATTTTGTTTTTAGGTGAAAATGAAATAACATACGTCTTTTAAAATTTCATAAATGCCCCCTCCACATTAAAATCTCCAAAATCCCTCCCCTACCACTAGAGACCCATTCGCACCAGAGACCAGTTTCTTGGAGTTGCACGGATCTTTGTTAGCCATCTTTGTTCGTTCGTTACTCTCAATCGCTGGTCATCAGAGGAAGCCATCTCTGTTCGTTGCTCTCAGTCACGAGGTCGTTGGAGGAAGCCATCATCGTCGTGAGCACGAGTTTGTAGGTTTCTTCCTTGACTTCTCTAGCAGCGAGCATGAGGTTCCTAACCTGAATGAGATTAAAAGCTCCTCCGTTTTTTGCTCCCAATCGCTGTTTGTCAAAGGGAGGACTCACCAATCATGCACAAAGAAGTCATCGTCGTTGCCGTCTGTCACGAACTCACAGTCACCATGCCCTCATTGCCAGAGAGAGAAAAAACTTGGGGTTAGGTTTACGGTAGGTTAGGGATTAATTTGGGGCTTAGGGTAAAAAAAATTGGGACTAATTAAACTTGGGATAACTTTGAAAACTACATTTCAAACCTTAAAAAATGTTATTTATTAACAAGTTTATTAATTATACTATTTGCTTTTGTTAGTTTTGAAAATTTGTTGTTTCCTACAGTTTCTCTTTTATAATTAGTCCAGTTTTTGGGCTGAAATTAGAACAACATGGTTAACTTCTTTTTTTTTTTGGGAGGGGGTTTGGAAGATTTCACTTTTTTTTTTTTTTTTTTTGGCCATAGGTTATTAATAAATTTTGAAATAATTCAGAAAATAGGATACATGTTTTATAATTCAAACAAACCTGTTTAGACAGTGCTTCATATTTCAAGAACAATCTAGTATGGTCTCAGACCACCAAAAAAAATTCAGACGTAGGTTGACTCAACTATTTAAAAATCATTAAATTAGCATGGTCTGACAATTTGTGGTCCCTAATCTTCTATATAATATATGAAATGTCACACACATTATATTTTTGTTAGGAGAATGGAAGGAAACTAATTACAATTTTCCATTATGTATGTAACATGAAATTATACACGATGTATTTAACTTAAAAGTAGATAGAAATAATCTATACGAATGATAATAGAATTAGCGATTTTTGGTGAATGAAATAAATGAATATACTCATTGCCAGCCAACGGTTCAAAATTAAGCATATTGTGATTATTGGGACCCATCTTCCTGCCCTTAGAAGGTTAATATATGTCATAATCTAGGAGATTGGCATTGGATTTACTTGTTTCCAACTGGTGTACCTAACAATACAACACCACGGAGATCTAAATTTTCTAAGATACTAAGTGGTTAACATTTCTCATCTTTTGATACCCAACACAAGTCATGCCTTGAATGACTATCCTCTCTGCCTCTCAAGTCTTCAAGTGGTGGGGCCTAACTTTTGTCCAATACTTTCTACTTTCCAACCAGATTTGTTTGATTAGGAAAAAAAAAGGGGGGGGGAAAAAAAACATACTTGTTTTTGTTTTTGGAGAGAGAGAAAACAAAAGATGTTCATAAAGATCATATTTTGATCACTAACTTATAGTAGCCTTGAGCTCAATTTATACCTTTTTTTTCAAGCTGTTTATCAAGCTCCATTTGGACTTTGCATTTGTTGCTTAATTTACATTTGAATAACAAAGGGAATCTTCATGCATCTTATAATAGCGGCAATAACTAAGTCTGCTTACTCTTTGATTTATTTTTCTTTTTCTGTTGTTGGAACCACTAACAAAAGGAAAATGTTGCTTTTGTTATTGATGATGCAATCATTACATAGATAACAATATATCAACAGTTAAATTGAACCAGAATGAAACTAAGTTCTTTCATGTTTTGGAGCACTAATATTCCCGATCGTATCACCACATTTAGAATAAAAAGTTAGGATTAATATTGTTATGTGGCAATTTCATGCCTTGATATATACGCATTAATTACATCATCGATGAGGAAAAATAGATTTTCTTAAACTATAATTTATCACTGTGACAATTCTTGTTTATTGACGTGATGAATTGTTGTGCTGCCCCATAGTAAATTCAAACCATAACGAGAAGAATTTCTTACTGCTCGAGAGCATCAAAATACAGATGAACCAGTGAAATTTACAAGGTTAACCGTGAGCATCTTAGTTAATTGCAAAGACAAAACTCTTAATCATGAAATATTATGCCGAGAGAGATAATACTTGAACATATTATTAGTCTTTTTTGGTATAAAACAGAGCGTATCAAATGTCATGAAATAGATCTTGTCCAAAAAATATTTTATGTAATGCAAAATACATGCGCTACTTTACACTATTTATAAACTCTAAATAAATTTCAATTCCTGCTACTCACAAACACCCAATACAAAGATTTGTACAAGCATAATCGCAATCTCACTTTCAGAAACTTATCTATATCAAACAAATATGGTAAATCTCCAGTTTTGGACATCAATATGAATTAATGTATGTACTTGTTTCGATATATACGAAAACCCCACTAATTGTTGTCATCCCTTTTTTTTTTGCTAACGGGAGAGCTCCATATCCCCCAAAATTTCATCTACTAAATCACCCATAATTACACTTTCCATTTCTCTTCCTATGCCTACTAACTTCATCTTCCATCAGTCCGGTCCAAGGAGTCAGTCTCAGTTCTCGTGCTACCATTCCATCAAGAGAGTAATTTGATCTATCGGTTGTAGAGTACAAGTGCTCACATATGATCTCCCAAACACAATCCAACAATTTCTTTCCCTGTAAAGTTGGAAAACTTGATGAGGAACTGATCAAGTTTCGTTTGAACTTAGAAGCTGTTGACATGGCCTCTGATGGTGGTCCAAGAACCGTTGAAAGTGCTTCGTTTGACAGATCAAGTAACAGCTTGTGATCTACCTTCTTCTCTGTCTGGTCCTTGGCCAATTTTTTGTAAGATTCTTCCACTTCTTCAAACACTGACGTGCTGATAGGCTTTGAAAGTGTCTCCCATCTTCGCAAAAACTTATCAGATGATCTATCGTATAAACCAGAAGCAACTAGTAGATCTCTTATGTAAGCTTCTGCTGGATCCTTTGACTCGAATATTTCAGACTCCGTATGCTCTGCTTGAATTATTGGCTCCTTGGGCTCATCTGACTCGAGTTGATTCAGTTGCCTCCTAAGCTCTGCGTAACAAACAATTAGCAAGAAACATTAGATGGTTTTCAAGTGCTAGTTCAAATGTAGCATTTCTTTTCCTTTAATTTTGGTCTCGACACCAACCAAAAAGTTTAAGTTACTTTTCCAAGAACTCCCTGAACGAACAAACTTAAAAGAAAATAGGAGTTTTACACTTGAAAAATTATTAAATAGGCTTTGAATTTTTATTGCACAAATTCAAAGAGACTATAGGCAATGATATTGGCCTTTTACTAGCTTCTCAACGCAATCAAGTCTTTTTATGAGATAGAAATGCACAAACCGTACCTACAGAATCAACATATGAGGAAACATAAATGATTAACGAATAGAAGAAACAAATATCTTGATTACCATTTAGATTAGAGCTGATCTCTCTAAAAACCTGTGGCAAAACATATTCGTCACATGAAGCAACATCTGGTGTTGGTGTTGAGAGAGGGCTAAGATGATCAGCTGGCCTCCAGAACTCCTCTTGCGCACTGCTGCACACAGAAGCAGGACTAGGAGGCACCTCAGTAAAGTTCTCCTAAAATCAAACGATGAGGCATAAGATGATTAAGATTTGGTGAAGATATAACAAGCGGTTGAAACTAGTTAATACAACCTAAATATTAGTTTATAAAATAAGCGCCCAAGTGTAGATGAAATATACCCTCACATATCTCTCGCCAAAGTTTGTAACTGTTGGACCACTCATGATATCTTTCATAGGATAATGTTCGGAAACATGCGATTCCATCACCGATTGAATCTTCTTTCCAAACAGCCTCCCCCTAAGTGAAAAGCTGTATCTGAAATTGGAAACTTTTTCTTTGAAATTAAATCTTTCTTTCTTTCGTTTCTTTATGTCAACAAACGCATTTTCTGTAACTTCATGCTTCCTCCTGATGTGGGCACCTGTCAAAATATGGCGATCCTTGAGAAGAAGTTTCCCAAAAGATGTTCCTGATACCGGGGCTGACAATGACCTGACGAGATTTCTTGGGGACAACTCTCTGTGGAGGACACCATCTTCTCCTAGCCCGTACCTGAAGGATATCGTTTGCATTACTTGCTCATCATTCAGGATTTCAATATTGCTTACTTCATTTCCATCCTTTTTAGTATCTGCTCCTTGTTTTGCTTGAACCCTTTCACAGTCTAAATCGAACACACTGTATGACCTAGAGTGGCCGCCAACAACTGTTTGCTCATCCGTTTCTCTCTTTGGAACATTTTTCAGTCTCTCCGATTCAAATCTCCTAGCATCTCTACTGATAAACTCCGGAGAACTTGGCCCATTGAATTGAATCTCACTTTTATACGATCTTGTTGATTCTGATCGTGGCAATTTCGTCCCAATGTCTTTAGTCACACTTTCTCTGACCTGTTTTGCTATGTTCTGAGCAATTTGTTTAGGATCCGACGGCTTTTCACTATAAGGGGTCTCGATTCCACTTCCTCGGACAACAGAACATCCCCTTCTCTGCATTTTCCCTTGCATTTCACATTTCAGACGTTCTTTCACCTCCTCAAGAAAGTCTTCTATGCTACCTCTATGCTCTAAAGAGGTTGGAGAATTTGTCCAAGAATCTCTAGGGTCATAAAGCCTATCAGGTCCAGGCTTTAGAATAACTATCCTAGTTGGAGCAGAAGACGTAAAGAGTTTCTGATTAGTCGTGCTCATCATGGAGGGTTGCTCAAAGTCTCTGATTGAGGTTCTGCTCCTTGATGGAAAATACATTGTTTCTTCGAACTCATATGCTTCTATCTGATCTTCAAGATGTTGGAAACCACCCATGTCATGTGCCCTCGCTTTTTGTGTGTGATACCCCCAAGATTTTACAGGCTTCTCACTTGCTTTTCGTCCCGGTTTTGCATAGATTTCCATCTTTACCTTGTTGAGGTCCTCTTGAGCAATCAACTGTGATGGCGTGCTTCTGAGTTCGGCGAACCTTGAACACTCCCTGAACCTAGCTGCTTGCCATGCTTCAAATTCTTTCTTAAACTTTTGTAATTCCTCTTCTTGAGGATGCTCTCGCCTCCTTGGTTTCCCCGACTTCTGACCATTGCTCCATTTGCCAGAGTCTCTCTCTCCATCATGGTAAGACAAATTGAGTTTCATCTGCCTAGAAGAGTTTGAGTTAGAAGAGACATGACCAATTAGACTCCTTCCACTTGCCTCCTTGTTCGAACACTTTATTCTCATGTTGCCATTCGTTTTCTCAATTAGCTGAGCTACAGACTTTGTGTCTAGAGTCGTGTCCATTCCCATCAGCCTGGCCACAATGCTTGGTGCTTTTTGCCTTGTACTTGAATGCTTGGAAATTTCCTCATTAATCAATTGCTTCATTGAAGCTTCAAATGGATAGCAATTCTGTCCAGACCAATCTTCTTCCAACTGAAACGAACTGTAAAACTTAATATCAAATAGCATCTAAACATCCTTGATGTCCATAAAAAGAAAAAATAAAATTGAAAACCCCTTAAGAAAGATTTACTTCCCAAAAAGAATATTCTTTTTTTTCTTCATTAAGTTTCCTTTTTTTTTTTTTATATCATTACCAGCAACATAAACATTCTTGCTATAGATGATCCTATATTTTTTATAAAAATAAAGATAAAACTAAGTAGCAAGCATGAAGAGCTGCACAAAGTGCCTAAGCCAAACCAAAAGAACACAACCTAAAAAAATAAAAGCGCTTTAAGACACAGTAGAAGCTATCAAAATGTTTGCGATAAAGAATTACCGGCAAATTTCCGACAGAATAACTCCGAGACGTTTCTATGCACAGCTCAAGGCTATTTCGAGAAGCTTCCAGGTCTGCATGGTATTTGAAACTGGCCTACTTTGTAAGCTGAATAACAAAAAAAGATGAAAATTTCAAGCAACCTGCTCTTCTGTTTAGTGAAATTCTAAAAGGAAAATACACCAACCTTCATCTGTTTGAGCACTTACCAACTAACATGTCATTTTTTTTCCTTTTTAGATAGAAATCATACAAGTTCCTTCTGTTATTCGCAACTACTGATCGGACCGGATTCCTATAACCAAGACACCAAATAATCTACTTGATATTCTTAATCTTTAACAGACCAAACTTGTCTCGTAGCAATATAAGAACAATATCTACTAAAAAATCACAACTTTACCATGAAAATGATCAATTTACTATACACATTGGATGTTATAAAATAATCATAGCTAATCTAAAAATTAAAAAGACCACATTTTTAGGCCAGGGTCCTTCCTGCTCTCCACAAATTTCTTTAGCATAAAGAAAGAATAAAAATACATACCATCAACACGATTCTCGTGTGCAAGAACTTTCCTGGCCATGCTCCTGTTATCGAAGTCGAAAAGAGGCAATAGACCTCCCATGCAGCCTGTGGATCTTCCAAATGCCTTTCATTCCTTTGGCACTCCTATATGTAATACCCCATCAAATTAGTTGCTTTTTTTTTTTTTCAGTTGATTTCTGACCTGAAAAGCCAAATGCCCAAATCTACATCACTTAAAAGAGCTACAAATATCAATCGAGAACTTTAACACACCACCATAGGTGAATAGTAACAGTATCCTAAAAGATAAACAGATAAAGATTTTTTCTTGTTTGATTGAGAACACCACAGAAATGAAGTAGGGACAGAACCTTTCTTCTTCTTTTTTTCTTTTACAAACAAAAAGTAGATGCCAAAAAATTATCGGGACTAGGATTATCAAACAAATGAAGCCGGTTTAATCGCAACGCAGAATCTATTGAAGAAAAATAATTAAGCTTTGCCAGGATACATGGGACTGGGAGTGGAAATAATCTAAATATCCCAATTAAGCCAGCTATTATTACCTGCTTAATTACCATCTTAAAAACCATAAAGCCATTTTCATATCGAGAAAAGTTAGATTAGTTTCTTAACCCAATTAGCACATTTTTATAGCTAACATTATATGGAAGTGAGACTAGCTAAACAAAAATGCAAATTAACCCAGATATTAGTCTTGTCAAATACCATCTTGAAAACCATAGCCATTTTCATATCTGATGTCCTATATACCAAATCTCCCAGAATTTTCCTGTCTCTTTTTTTTTTTTTTTTCCATATTCTTTCATTTCAATCTTCATAATTTATTTTACGCACAATAAACTAAAATTATTTTCAACAAATTCTAAAAGACAAAACTTTATAAAATTAAATAAGGCAAAAAAAAAAAAAAACTAAATCCACCCTACTAAATCCAGCAACATTCTCATCGTTTATATAGAATAGAGAGCTAAAAACAAAGACCAAGTTCCAATTTTTATATTTTATTTTCTTATAAGTGATGAAACAGCTTGAGAATTAAGTAAAAAGAATTGAAATTTGTTTCAAAATTTCAATGATTAAGTGAATTTGAAATCATTAAAAGCTTGTCGATGCATGATCCCACAGAACAGTTACAAGAAAAGATGTAGGCTCAAGTGAAACCAACTCAGAATCAATCGAACTCACCCCTAAATAGTCATAATGCAAAACCGTACGACTTCAAAAATCAAATGTCCAAAAACTTTCTCACCGTTTCTCAGCAGCCAAGCAAGCAAGCGCAGAAGCAGAATTGATCAATGAGAGAAAAGCAGAAGCAGCAGCAGCAGCAGAAGCAGAAGAAGAAGAAGAAGAAGAAGAAGAAGAAGAAGAGGAAGAAGAAGAAGAGCTAAACGATGTCGTATGAGGAAGATGAAGACCAGTCAACGGAAAGAGATGAAGCAGAAAATCTACAGTGAGAGAGAGAGAGTTTGTAACGTTCGTTCGTGGGAAGAGAAGATTATGTGAATTACCCGAGATTTGATTCAAAGGCCAAATTGAAAAAAAAATTAAAATAAAAAAGCAATTAATATTCAATGTGGAAAATTTGAGGTAAAAAAAAAGGAGAGAATTTTGAGTTTAGAATTTTGAGTCGTTCTGTTGGGACCCTCTATGACTGAGATTATATTTTGTCAACAAATATAATATAAAAGACTATAGTCTATATTGTATGGGAATATTTAATAATCAACCACAATAATGCAAACACCATACCAAAAAGCTTTTACTCCTTTTTTGGTCTCAAAAGTTTTGCTTCCCACTTTTTTTAAACACTTCCTTTAATTAGCAATTACTCCTTTCACTTTTTCTCTCTTTCAAGTATGTATTTTTTGTAATTTATTAGAGAATTTTCTATTGGGCACCAACATTTATATTTATATATAGTAAAGAGTGATTTTAATTGGATGTGATGGTTTGAAAACAATTACTATAGTAGAATTACCCATAGAAAAAAAAAAAGAAGTCTTTTTATTGTCAAAAAGAATAAACTATCTTGTTATTTTGGATAATTAAATCGGGCGTCATAATTAAACAAGTACATAACTGATAAAAATGTCTCTCCTTTTTTAACCCATCAATAACTTGTCCTTAAATACTCGAGCAAAAGCATAGTTTGAACTTCAAATATTACTTTATTAATTGGTCACTGATGAGAAAAAAAAAATCTTAAAGCGCCAATATTCCATTTTATATGAGAACATTAATGTCTATGGCTACCAAAGCAAGATTTTGATTTTATTTTTTTTTTGGCTGCAATTGGGTCATTTTCGGGGGGTGGGGAAGGGTCTATAGTTGGGTCGTTAGCCAAGGAAAAAGTCTATAATTAAATGGCGAATCATTTTTTCTAAAATCATTAACTATGGGTATAAGTGGTACGCGATCATTCTATTTGCAGGCTTAAATTGTATTAAATCATTCAAATTCCTAATTAATGTCAACAAGAAAAAAGAGTAGAAAAATAGAGAGTCAAAAATACAGGAATCAAAAAATAGGATAGTAGAAAGAGTAGGATTTCATTAAGTTGTCTTAAAAGTAAGGGCAATTTTATTGGTTTTTATTATTGTTTGTCATGCGTAAAACTTGTAGTAGTAGAATAAACTATCGTATGGTAAAATATAAAACTAGTGAATTTCGTATTGTTACGTGATAGTTTTAATACACTAAAACATACTTAGTGACTAGTAAATTTATATGCAAAAATGGGAAATTACGAGTTTCAATTAAAGTTGAATTGATTGGAGGAGTAGGAGGTAAGCAAAAGGGTTTTATTTTTCTTTTTGACCCTTGAGTGATTAAGGTCACCATGTTTTGGTTCTTGACATTATAAATGACACAAATTGACATCTTAAATTTCAATCCGTGATACGGACTGTCCTTTTGTTCCCTAGTGTTAAATTTCTAACACTAAATTTGGGGGTCAAAATTACACCATTTAGAGTGTAAGGACCAAAATTGAACAAGTTTTAAGTTGTTGAGGTCGAAAATGAAAATAACCAAAAACAAAAACAAAACAGCCAAGAAACAGTTGCTTTTGGGCATACCACTCACGCCTCCATTTGGCGCCATATTATACGCCTATAACCTCGCGCTTTTACGTGCCACATTCTTCTTGTTATTGACATACTAATTATTTTTCAATTGTTCCCTAATTTATATTCCATTCAATCTTTCTTTTAAAAAAAAAATAATTTTAATATTCCATTCTAAATCTAGTGTGTGCTGTTAACGCGCCCTTCCTTTCTGAAACTGCCCCAGCGCTACGCTTAGGGACGGGACGTGGCTTTCACGCGTTAGACGAGGCTCGTCCCATGATTTTTCCAGAGACAACGTGAACGTGCAGGCTGTCATTTAATTAATTGCGACAGATTCTTTTACTTTGACTTTTTGTGCCTCCTTACTCAACCAGCTCGGTGAACTCTATCTATTCTCGGCAATCAGATTAAAAAAAAAAGAAGAAGAAGAAGAAAAATCTTCCTACAGTAATACACATAATTAATTGTTTTTTTTTTGCTCAAAAAAAAAAAAAGTTCTAAGCGTCCATTTAGTCTCGATCACTTCGGCTATAATAACCTCAGGGCTATCGAAAAAGTAATGAGGACCCTATGTAATATACATAACTAATTGTTAAATCTAATTAAAATAACATTAAAATAAAAAAAATATGTAGAATAAATAGTTTTTAATTCATATAGATAAGTGAAAAACAAACCTATTGTTTAATCTCTTTTTCTTTAATTTATTTTTTAATTTTTTGACATGATCCTAATATAATTTGATGGTTCGAAAACATTATGCTTTTTTTAATGTTCACCACAAAATATTTTCTATTATTTGACCTTTGCAGGAAAAAAAAAGAATCATTCGCTAGTTTTAGTTCAGGCAACAAAATTTGATAAATCTTAAACTCTGCAAGTGTTACCATTTTTTTTTTTTTGGTACTATGTAAAAGAATCCTACTTGTATTAGTTGACACTGATCAGAAAAAAAGGTAAGGAAAAAAAAAAAGAGGCTTAGGAGAAGCAAAAATAATGTGCTTTTCTAATCTAAAGTATAGAAGACAAGATGTTGCCATGCTCCTTGGCACGTCTATAGACTTGTGCTTGTCAGATCTTTTTTTTTTTTGTGGTTTTATAATTTAATTTAATGCTACATACGTTATACATGCAGGTACTCTCCTAAGACATGTGAAGCCTAAGTTGGTACATATAGTTTTTTAATACTTTATCGTAAAAATGCTCGACCTACTTCCTTTGTGATGCAAGAGAATATTACTTGAATTTGGGAGACAACCTATATGATTTGGACTTTGAATGAGTGCATCAGCTTGTTTGTTGAGTGTGCCTACATATTTGTAAGGAATCGTATAAAATAAGGGTTCAAATAAATACTATTTGAAATGGATTTTTGAATCTGATTTGAGATGGTGTTCAAAGGATTTGACTACACCCTTTTGATCAATTGTAATTTTTAAGAGGAATAATTGGGTGGCTTTTGCATCACTTTGTTATTCATGCGCAAGGGTCATAAACATTCAGAAATAATTTTTTTCCCAAAGAAGAAAAGTAGAAATTACAAAAGAGTGAGAGAGAGAGAGAGAATATGTGTGGGGTTTAAGGGAGGGCGTGGCTACCCATGAAAAGGACAAGGTAGAATATGAATAATATATGATCCCTACATTAGGTTTATTACACACAAAATAATACAAGTCATGAAGTTGATAGGTTTAGGTGGGTCTTAGGTTGTAAAGTCGTTTGCTGCTTTTTGGGAGAATGATGCATTAGAGCGTTTCTCATGTGCCCCTTCTAACCTCAACTGTGTTGCTTGTATCACTTCCATCATGCTTCTGCGTGACTCCATTATTACATGGGGTATCCTTTTCATACTTTATATATATATATATATATTACACACACACATATTTACATATATAATACCCGCTTAATCATCCAAATAAAGAACCTCATAATTTTTATTTTTCACTGAATCATTTCTACGTAAATACATAGAAATAAGAAGCATAACATGATGCTTGTCATTTACTTTAACACAACATTAATATTGTAGAAGCGTAACAAGGAGATCATTTTGAATAAATTTCAAGCATGTCTAAAAACATAATTCAGATAAAAGGTTTGAACTTAAAACACTATATTAATTTAAATTTTGTAGAAAAAACAGTGCAGTAAATAAATATAGTGTATATATGTGTTGGCCCTCTGCTTAAAAGAGTGAAGCAATGTCCTCTCCCCACCTGCCGCTCTTAGGTTTGTTAGGGAGAGAGTGTGTTTGTTAGTGTTCTTGTAATTATTAGGGTCGTTTGGTATTATTTTTAAAATATGTGAAAGTATTTTTATTTTAAAAAATAAAATTTTTTAAGAATTGTATTGAAAGTTTTAAAATTTTTACCTCAAAAAATATATAAAAATATTTTTAAAAATTTTGAAAATAAAAACAAAGGAGGCCATTGTTACCTTTGGGCGGCGTTTTCTCTGTTGTTAGGGAGCTTATGCTTAACTCTAGTGGGTCATGTGTCGGCGCAAGTGGGTCAACTTTTTTTCGGCTTTTATCTTTATCCTTTTCTAACCCAGCTCTCATACCTCACACATAACGCATCTGCACATTATTCCCCTTGTACTTGGGCTTGTGGCCCAGTTTTGGTCACCTCTGTAATGAACCTTAGTCCACGGCCTAGATAGAAAAGACTACCCCCTTGTCTGGCCTGCACCAAGAATTTCTGGGATCGGCCCAATATCAATTGCTTCTCCATTTTTTTCTTAGGAATTTTCATAAATGCCGCCTTTTGTACATGTTTATTTGTTATACAATTTAATATATATTATAAATATGACTAAGATATACATAAACAGAACTTTTTAAAAAAGCATAACATAACATGTAACTTTCTTTTTTTATCTTCTCATAGGAGTTAACTTAATGAATACCAGTTCTATGGCATTGTCGTTCTTCTGCTGGAGAAGTAGCAATTCTTTTGATTTGGTAACTTTATCAATTCTTTTTTCTGACCCTACTATCTTTCTTAAAATTTTAATCCTGAATTTTTGGATACAAATCTCTCTTCTAAAACCAAATAGTACAATTTTGCAATAATAATAGCTACAATTTACCTTATATATATATATATATAGTAGAGTAAGACTCACCAGCGGAGTTCTGTTTCTGAATACGGCCATTGCTAGTTTTGGACTAGTTCTATAGATCCTCTAATTTTCTGCCATTATCAGTGTTATTTGAAGATATTACTAGCAAATTGGAATAAGAACAACAACAAGAAGAAGGTTCTACTATGAAAAATGAAGAGTTTCATGTTTGATTTGTTTTCGATGTTTGTCTTCGGATAAATTTTTTTTGAAATTAAATAGTTCATTTGTTTTGTATCTAGTGAGGAAATAATAATGAAATTGTAGATGTTAGATTTACAATTAAATTTAAACAGATTAAAATAAAATTACTCTTTTGTTTTGTGAGAACTTGAGCCTTAAATCACCGTTACTAAGTACTAACAAGCTCGGCAAATAGGATTAGTATAATAATTGAGAGAAAAACATATCAAAATCATGATATAAATGTTAAATGCTATAAAAAATAAAAGATATTACATGTCAAATTTATAGTGGTTTATCCTTTAATGAGAGCTACGTCAACTATTTTTCATTATGATGATGGAATGAGTACAAAATACAAGATACAAGAGTCTCAATTTTACGAATTGAATAAAAATAAGTGTTTTTGGTAGGGCTATTTGTCAAACCCAACAAACCGTTGAAACAGTCGCCCCATCCCTGTACTATTCAGTAAAACAGGTCTACGTTATCACCTGTCTATTTTTGGATGGGTTTTCTACTCGTCTGCCTTCTTTGACGGGTGGGGATGGTTTTGAATTTTTTTATAATGGGTTCAACCCGCCTATTTTTCCAACTTGCTATGTTTCAAGTATTACTCTCTAATATTATAGCCATTTGTGAGAGTGAGAGTTAATTTCCATCTTAAAACATAGGTTTGGGACATAGAGAACAAAGTCTTCTCTCATGTGCATGCATTTCAACAAGAGATCACCTCCTTTACGGTAATGCAGCAAAGTCCCTACATGTGAGTGCCAAAATCATGCACATGGATTTACCATTTTAAACAAGTACATGAATCTGCTCTTTCCATATGTATTTGTAAGGTACATTGGAGATTCTGCTGGCAATGTTTCGGTTTTGAAACTTGAGAAAGAACCATTCCGTATGGTACAAGAATATTACACTACAATTTCTCATGGTAAAGACAGACCGACTTGTTTTGTATCGAAATGTTAAGTGTATTTGAATCGTCTTGTTTAGGGAATGCAACCCAAGTTTCTGCTGAGAATGCTGTGACACATGTTCTGCCTTAACCAATGGCTGAAAGTAAAAGGTACTCTCCCACGATTGACCTATTCAATTGATACTTGTTTTCCATCACGGGATGAATGAATCCTCCTTTTCTTTGATAATATTTGGAGACGGCTTGATAGCCCTATGGGACATCCGAGAAAGCAAATCCGTTTTCACAACCGGCAGGAATGTGTTGCAGTCGCTACACCATGAAGCAACCTAACTGACTTGGGCATGTTGGGCGTGCCCATTTGGGACTAGAGTTGTTGTTGGTTACAACAATCCCAAACTCAAGAGCTGGATTAACGTCACACTCTTCCGCTCAAAACACTCCATTATGCAAGCTCAATGTTGGATATAAGTTGAACAAGATTCCTACAGCATCATTGAAACGAGTATATGCTGATGGAAAGGCAAGTCAGCTTTATGTCATGGGTGGTGCCGTCAACTTTGAGTCTGAAAATGTGACCCAGATACGTGTATTCACGTAAGAATAATGCTAGGGGTTCTAACCTTTATCCTAGCTTTTCAATACCAACTAGCTTGATATGTGAGTTGTCATCCCCCTGTTAGTAATAAAGAGATGGTACTCTTACGCCTAGCGTTACTCTTCCTTTAATTGAAACTCGTCATATGCTACATGACCTACTTTGTTGCAAACCTATTAAAGTAAAATGAAAAATCATCTAAATTTAATGAAACGGGTAGTTCTACTAAACGAGCACACCGAATCTCGCATGATAAAACTCGGTCTACATTTGCCCGAGCCTCGTAGTGACATGGAGATCATATCAGGTTCAAGTGAGCAAGGCAAACACAGACAAGAAGATTTCCTTTTGGTTGGAAAATGAGGCAATATTTATGTCTTTGATGATTGCTTAATCGAAAAGTACCTCCTACAATGTCAATCTAGGTCCCACACTACACTCCCAAAGGAAGTCACGGTGAAGATGCCTTTTTTTTATTCAGGCATCACTGCAGCCAAATTTATTACTGATAATCCTTGTTTAGATTTTGCAGACGAGGTAATACTTTAAAGCTTTTAGAGTCTTAGGACTACATGATTATGATTTTTGAGTTTTGTTTGTTTTAGCGGTATGGATGTTTTGATATTTCAGGACTACTTTGTGCTGGCAAAAGATTTTCCTCAAATGTTTTCCATGGAGATCAAAACAAAAGATGGATCGACTCAGTTTAGTGGATAACAGGGCACAGCAATGGAGCATAACTTTTTGGGATGCTTCTTCCCCAATTTTCATCCCAGTACTCTCACTAAAACAACAGGTAAAATAATGTGTCTGTTGCATTATTGGATAATTTGATATGTTGTTGGTCGCAGCGTTGTTTCTCCACCGCAACTCTCGGCATCTTGTTTCAGGAGACCAGAGCGGAACGGTAAAATTGTTTTGTTTTGTTTTGTTTTGTTTTTTTTCCTTTGCACATGAGAAGTTGAAGAAGTTGTGTTTTTACAACGTTCTTAACCCACAGGTTTGCATTTATAAACTCAAACCGGAGCCATATGGTACGGAAAACAGTTTTTTGTCTCTTCAAGGTACGAATTCTACATGGCTCGGTTGCAAAGTTTATAACTCTATTGCTTTCATGCTCAGTTAATTGATAAGCCAACTGTAAACTCCAAATATCTTTTTCTTTGCAGGAAGCACCAAGAAAGGAAACAGTCACATTATTGATAGCATTAAGCACATCAAGATTAATGGTGCTATACTTTGTATGAATTTAAACCAAAACTCAAAACATCTAGCAGTTGGCTCTGATCAAGGATAAGTAAGCTGCTTTCTGTTGTTTCTTTTTCTTTGATTTCCTTTTCATTACAAGGCCTCATGATTATCTTGGAACATTGATATGACATCCTTCAACTGATAATTTCCCAACCAGGTTTCAATTGTTGATATAGAGGGTCCCACTCCGTTATATCAACAACATATTGAGAGTGAACTGTGTACTGGAATCATCTCGCTGCAGTTCTGGGGCTGCAGTTTACATGGCTTTGAGAGCAATTGGGACCAAAGATTCGTCAGTTTTGGCCCTTGATAGTGACACTGGAAATGAACTAAGCTCAACCACTGTTCATCCCAAGGAGTCTTCTAAAGCTCTATTCATGCGTGTTTTGAGTAATTCACTGATTTCAGCTTCATTTGACATACTATATGAGAATATGAATATATTAGTGTGAAATTCCTTCCTTTTGACACCCTTCTGTTGACTTTAATGTCCTAAAATTACACACAATTTTGGGCTTACTCTTAGTAATTATTTCCCGGACAACTATCCCTTACCATATCTGAAGTAAGGAATTCGCAATATGATGGAATAGTTTTGTAATTACAAAGAACACGGGTTAAACAATCTATTCAGCTCAAATGCAAGGGGATTTTTAGGAATTTCTTATGAAATATTAGCCCTCTTAAAGCTGGCTTACTTTAATTCTGCCACTCCATCCTAAACAATGGAAGATGTTTTCTGATTTTGGGCAACATTGAAGAACCTGATCATGTAAACATGTTCAAACGTTGAACAGATGGACAAGACGCGTCAGGTAAAGGGAATGCTTCTGAGGATGCCATGTCTAAGCAACCGTTAGTATTGCTATGTTCTGAGAAAGCGTTGTCTTGCTTATAAGCAAACTTAATAAAATTTTTAAACGACTTGATAAGCTCATACATCACGCTAATTTGGGTTTTTTAGGGAGTTAAGAAAGTCATCTGCAAGAAGAAGTTCCAATCCTCCTGTTGTTGGGCATCTACATTTCACACCTCCTTCTCCGAAGTCGCACTTGCACTCCTTTTTTCCAATGGAAGAATTGAGATAAGGTGGCAATTCTGATTTCCTTTTCACCAATGGAAAAGACCATGTCTTTTTTCTTTCCTTTTCTTTTCTTTTTTTTTTTTAAAGAAGGTACGATTATATTGTGTGTCATCATCATCTAAATAAGAAATAAAGATTACATGTGAGATTTAACCCTTCCCATGCCATTAGACCAAAGGGTCTTAGCCAAACTACTTGGCCTTTTTCGTTTTCTTTTCCCAACACAATTTTCGAACAAACAAAGAATGTCTTATATTAGAGAACTAAAAATTTTTGTTTTTTGTCACTTGTTTGTAAAACTCTAGGACTTTATCAGAGTTGACCCTACTAAAGAAGACTTGGATAAGAGATTTTGTGTATTCTACTCCAAAGCCAAACTCACCATCCAACACTTCCCTATGCTCCTCCTCAGAAGGAGACATTGTTATGGTATAGCTCTATAACTTGGCTTTTTCAGAAGTGTCTTTTATTCGAGTAAATAAATTCTTTTTTTAACTGCTTTATTTTCCTCCATGTGAAGGTGAATGTTGATCAGGAAATATTCGTCGTCTCAGTTTTGTCCCACAAGCAAATCTTTAGGTGCTTATTTGTACATACTTGTACTATTCGGGTGCAACAAAGTACAAATATTACATCACTATTCCTAGTTTGATTGATAAACTATTGTGTTGCCTCATTTTAGCCATTTGGAGTCTGCTAGCCAAATCTACAGGAAGGATCTGGTGGTTTCACAACAAAGGGTTGTATCTGCAGGACCCCTCATCCACAAGGAAAAGAAGAAGGTGCATAATGGTGCATTGATCTAATTAAACTTAATTTCAAACTAGGCTTTAGTCCAACGATGCCTAAGTTGTAATACTGAAATTTCAGGAATGTTTATAACTTTTGATTCAAGGGTATATTTAGCTCTGTCATTAAAGACATTACTGGCAGCAGCAAGTCAAAGCCTGTTAGCGACCACATCGAAACAGAAGATACAAGGAAACGTTTCAAAGAGCTTGAAACAATCTTTTCAATCGCCAACTTTCGGGTTCACGCTGAGGATGCAGATAATAACGCTGTGGATGAAGATGGGGAGGTTGAATTGGACATAGGTATCTTATTTCATGAACATAACATGTCCCCGCATGGTATATTACTTAAACATGATTTATGATCATTTTAAGGATAACAAGTTTGTTTTATCTTGCACGTTCATCCATTTGCCTTGCCTCCCACGACAAATTTTCTTTTCCTTTTTGTACCCAATTCTGTCTTCTTCTTTGAGATAGCCACTAACATGACTTTTTTATCCTCAAAGATGATATCAGCATCGACATTGTGGCCGAAAAACCCAAGGAACAGAATATGTTGGCTGCTGCTCTAAATAAACAGAATTTGGCAAGCAAATTTCATGTCTTAAAAGGTCAGTACAATATAGGGTACATCAGTGTGTAAATAGGGGTGGCAAAACGGGTTGACGGGTCGGGTTCGTGTCGGGTTGGAGTTAATTTTTACAAAATTAGGTCGACACTAACCCGACCCGTGACCCGAACGGGTTGAGAATTCTCAACCCTAACCCGACCCGTTTTGACATGGGTTGACACTAACCCGACCCGTGTCAACCCGTTTCTTATGCACAGTGTCAAAAAATAATAACCTGTGACCCGATTTTGACCCGTAACCTGATTATGACCTGCAACCCGCCTCTAACCCGCCTCTAACCCGCCCACATTAATATATAAAATATTAAAAAAAAAAAAAATTAGAAGAGTTTCATACCACTTCAACAAGAAGATGAGTGATAAGAGAGGTAAGGTTTGATATTTTAAGAGCTTATATTATATATGAAATAATATTAATTTTTTAAAAGCTAATTAATTAAATACGGGTCAGAAACGGGTCATTTTCGTGTCAGACGGGTTGACCCGAACACGACCCGTTTTTTGACGGGTCAGTTTCGGGTCGACACTAAAATGACCCGTGGTCAAATTTTCCGACACTAACCCGCAAAAAATCGTGTCGGATTCGTGTCGTGTCGTCGTGTCGCAACCCGTATTGCCGGCCCTATGTGTAATGATCAAAAACTAGGTGGTGTTACTTTTACTCTTGCCCATTTTACTATATTTTTAAGTTCTTTGATTTACAGGTAAATTGAAACATGGGAAAACCAAGAATGAGAATAACCCAATTAAAGAACAGCAAGATGAGAAGGCTGGTACAGTTGATCAAATAAAGAGGAAATATGGGTTTTCTAATGATAATGTAAGTATGCATCAAAGTCAGCATTTTTCTTACATGTTTAACCATATGCTATTGTATCTAAATCATACATACGTATTTAAATGCAGGAAGCAAATGTCGCTAAAATAGCTGAAAGCAAGCTGCAAGATAGCGTGAGAAATTTTAAGGTACATTTTCATGTTCCTTAATCCCACCCGCATTATTTTTATTTTTTTCGCTAATGTTACCTTGTAAGCTTGTGATATTTCTATACAAGTCTATGGTTATTTGATGGAGAAAAATAGAAAGTCGGACTCCATGTATTTGAACAAATAAAATGAATGTGGGAACTTCACCACTTCAGTGTTTTATAATTTTATAATCAAGTGAAGTCTTTGTCCTGAATTGGACGGGATCAACCTGAGGGCTGCAGAGATACAAGACAAGGCTAAATCATTCTCAACATTGGCAAATCAAGTGCTGCAAATTGAACGGAATAGAAGAGGCTCATAATTCATTTCCTGTTGTATATTATCATGAATTCATAGTTGAAAATATGCACCGGTTTGATTTCTCTTCAACCTTTCAATTCTTTTGCACTAATATAATACTACTCTTCGTGTAAATGGCAAAAACATGCACACAGTGTCCTTTTTCTTGTTGATTTTACTGTTTACCTTCTATAAATAAGCCAATAGCAAGCTCAGAATTTCTTTGCGAGAAGTTGCAATAGCAGCGAAAGCGAATTGGGAAATTTCAAAGCCAAAGCCATAAGACAAGAGCAAACCTCCTTTTCATTCATGATTCTAACAAAATATATCTCAAGCATCAAGTCTATGGTTGAAGACGAAAAAGGCTATTCAGAACAAGAACATACTGTCACTCTACACTACCTAAGTACCTATTTTTTGTTCAGTAAATCTACCAATTGTGAGTTTATCTGGTGTTTGACAGCATCCCTATTCTCTCAGAATGCTTTTAATAAGTTAAGAAGAAGACCAGCTGCCCCCAAATGCCATAAACGACTCCAGGGGGTTATCCCATATGTAGAACGACATGCAAAGTTAAGCAATCATTGAAGCGAGCTCCGATTGTCGCAGCACTTAGTCTCTTGCTCATTGAGTTGACTGTTGAGCCATTCATGCAAAGAAATCCCGAATATCTTTCTCCTTTTGCCCTTTTCACAATCACACCCCATTGCCTTACTTCCACGCCTTTCTTTCTCTCCCTCTCTAACGCATATACACGACAATTTCCTTTTTCTTTAATAATATTAGCCCATTATGCAACCTTATTGCCCTTTTTTAAATCCTGATTCGCTTGCCATTTTGTTACTAGTTCACTTCTGGGTTTAGTTACTATTTAACCCCAAAAAAAAACCCCTCTGACAGAAACGCACACATACGAAAAACTCCAAATTTTCAGGTTTTTATTCTTTTTTTGTTTTTACTTTACCCAGCTAGCCAAATACCTATCAACCACCATACAAAGTCCTCTCATCATGTCACTACAAAAATTCATCCGCCAATCCACTGAGCAAAAAACATTTAACGGAAGAATCCATTTGAGCATATCTCTCAAAGCCGCCAAAGGACTATTTTGCCGTGATTGTCAGCACTTCCATTCAGACTGCTCAAACAGATACACAGATTGGCTAATTTTATAACAAGATGGCAATGCTGGTCAAATTTTATGTTCCATAAGACTCAGAAAAAGGAAGAGAAATAAATGAGAACTGGGAATATGAAACCAACCACACTCTAACTGAATCATTGAAAGTAAACAGAGATTTTTTTAAGTACAGAACCCATATGGGAATCAGACAGAAGCAGAAGCTGAAAGCTGAAATCCAATCCCCCTTTTCTTTTCGTTTTCTTCCCTAAAAAGCCTAAACCCTAAAAAAAAAAAACCAAAAAACATCTATTTATCAACGAGGAAAAATCTGAAAACGAAGAACGTCCTTGCTTTCCTTGTGTTTCTTCCTTTCCAAAGCAATGGATGATCTTTTCTTCATAACCACTCCTACTCATCATCATCATCCTCCTACATGAGAAAAATCACAAATAAAATATTATTAAGTTTTACTAAAATCAGGGAAAGAAATTCACTAATTTTACAAAAAGTCAACGCTCAGTCAACAAAAAAGGGCTAACCTCTTCACTCTCGTCCTCGTCTTCATCATCATCATTCACCTCTGACTTTGACTTGTCAGATTCCTCTTCGTCCGCTCCATCTCCTCCCTCAGCCTGAATTTTTTTTCGTTGTGTTTTGGTCAACGCACGCCATAATCACACGAATTTCAACGATTGCACAACAGATCCAAATCCATTTAACGAAAACGAGAACAAATAAAAATGAAAATTTACCAGTTTCTTGTTGTAAGCGATCATGTTCTTGTTGTATTCGGACTTCCTTTTCTCTGCTTTTCCTACAAAAGGAGCTTTCTCCTGTGGAGTTTTCATGGCCGAATTTGGATGAATATATAAAAAATAAGAATTAACTCAAAAAATATTTAAGAGAAAATGAAAAAAATATGATACTCACCGCCTCTGACATGGATTTCCATTTGTCACCACCAGCTTTACCGACCTGAATTCAATTTCAGAAAGAAAATTTTAACAAAAACCATAACTATTGCTCGCTCTGCTCGTTCATAACAAATTAGACGTGAGATCCGAGAGAAGGATGTTCAGATTCGCTTACAGCAGCGACGGATTTGTTGTTTGGATGTTCCTTCTTGTATTTTTCTCTAAACTCCTCCCTATTTTCAACCAAAAAAATACACATGATCAGAACATAAAATTCTGAAAAAAAATAAAAATAAAAATAAAAATATAGAAAAAAACAGATCTGAGAAGAAACAAACAGAAATAAAATTTTAAAAAATCATATAAAAAAGGAAATCGTACATGAAAACGAAGAAAGCACTGGCAGGCCTCTTTGGCATGTTCGGATCCTTTCCAGCCTTCTTCGTTGCCTTCTTACCGGCTCCTCCAGCCTTCGTCTTCAGCCTGCAAAAATTCCAAAAAAAAAAAAACAAAAAGTCAGAGATTACAGATCTGAACGGTTTTATTAGATACTGATTTCCAGAAAATGAACAAAACAAGAAATAAAAAAAGAAAGAAAATGAAGAAGGAGAAGAAGAAAACTGAAAAACTCACTTGGTATCAGTCCTCCTGGGAGCAGCCTTGGATTTACCGCCTTTCATGGCGAAATCTGCAGAGAAAACGGCGAAAATCGGTGAGAATCGGTGGAAAAAGCAGCGAGAATAGGTCCGAGTCAGCGTCCGAGTTACCTAGGGTTAGCGAGAGAGATAAGAAGAAGGAAGTAGGGAGAGAGAGAGAGAGGGAGAGAAGGAGAGAGAAGTGGCTTTGGTTTGGGTTTGGTGTTGGTGCGTGTATTGTATTGTATATGTTGTGTAGTGAAGTGTGGGAAAGAAAAGAAAGAAAAGAGATAAGAAAGGACCTTCCTTTAAAATTACATTAAAACGAAAGGGCCTATATTTGGAACCCGGAATTGAAATTCTGGGTTTTAGGCGGGATTTCAAACGCAAAGAAAAATAAAATTGAAAAAAAAAAATCTCACTTGCCACGTCACCAATCCGTGAGCTTCTTTTCTATTGGCTCTGATTTTCTTCTCTACTTCTCTGTGTTTCCTTGTGTGTTTCTTCTCTTCTCTCCCTCGCTGGCGGGAACACTATAAGGTCTATGCCACGTGGACGTTCAATGAGAACAGTCTGATAGACTTTTTTGAAGGGTGAAATGACGGAAATGGGCTTGGGGTTTTCTTTTATGGCAGTGTAGTGTTGGTTGTTGGAGCTCTTTTCGAAGCGAGCAACGCGCTTGCTGATGCACTGGATGACGGATGTTATTGATTCTGGGGTGTATTTGTAAATTCAGCTTTGCTTGATATTTTCTTTATGGGCTGAATTACGCTTGGACTGTTACAGGAATTGGTAGCGAAGCGTTGATATTCCTTTTTTTTTTAAAAGATTTGTTTCTTTTTTATTAGTCGATTTTGTGAATTGATCAAAAATGAAAAAAAAAAACCGTTACAACGGGCAGGCAAATGTTAGGGGAATATTTTAATGAAGAATATAATCAAATGGCAAGTTGTTATGAATGTGAGCTACCCGTAATTTGTCTCGCTTTTTTCAAGGAATTTATTTCGTTCTTTTAAGGTTAGGTAATACTGAAATACTAATTATTCCTTTAAAAAAAAGAAATACCAATCATATACTCACGATAATTCTGTGCTTATTAAGATTATATTTAGAGTTAATTTTAAATTTGATGTCAAAGAATAGTTGTTGTCTAATTTGGCTCTTGTAGTTCAAAGTGACACGAGATAGTCTATTGGGTCAAGTGATTGCTTCATAAAAAGCAATTTAATAAAGAATAACTCTGTTCAATCTTACATGGTCATAAACTTAGTACTAACAAAACAGTAGGATCCAGTCCAAAAAAGTACACAACATAATAAACTAAAGACCGTAGTTTTGATAATAGCGGGGTTATAACTCATATAAATGAATAAGATTTTGCTTTAATAAATTTATGATTTTTAAAAATCACAAGCTGTTTCCCACTTTAATATGGTGTTTGGCCAACTTAGTTCCAATTCAAACAATTTAAAGCAAAATATGCTATAATATAAAGTTCTCACGTGCTATAGCATTTTCAGTGGTAGCTCTTAGTTCCAACTCACTTTTCAAACACCCTATAAGAATAAGTTTTGACTCCTCCTTCATTATTCACAACTTATGCACTAAGATCACCCTCATATATTACCTTTTTTTTTTACTAACTAATAGCATAATCCACACATAAAATTGATGAAAAAATGATATCTCGTTGATAAAAGTTCTAAAATTGTAACTTATAATGAACTTAAAAGATATATAATTTTGTGCTATTTTAAGTTGTATAAATAAATGCAAAACAACATATATTTTTTAGTGACCAAAAATATAAATTAACCTTTATTTTTATTCGAAAGGAATTCATTTACGAATTTTTAGATGATCTTTTCTTGTAAAATTTTTTAGGATGTTTGGGAGAAGAATGAGAACCACAAAGTTTGAACTGCATATTGTAGCATGTGAGAACTTTATATTATAGTATATTTTTACTTTATACGTTGGCATATGAGAAATTTATGTTGTTTATGGTTAGAACCAAAAAACCACTCTTTTAAACCACCCATTTTGTATTTCTTGTTTCCAAAGGCTCATATGAGCTCAATGTTTTTCTCCTTGTATAAATGAGAAGCGTATTTAGTTTGTACATTCAAACCATAATTTAAAGCATTTTATTGTAGTATTTTCTTTCATAAAAATTTAAATTTTTCATATATACTTTATGTTGAAACCTATAAATCAAACGCACATTGAATATTGATCAAGTGCACGTGCTTGTTTGTGATTGGCTTTGGACATGGGATATTGAGCCTTAACGTGAGAGGAGGTTTTGATTATGGGCTTAGTCATATGGGCCTTGTCTTTTGTCCTACACTCCTGCTCCATCTTCATTCCTTCTTCCTCCTGCTCTTTGTTGCTAGCTTTTTATTCTTCTTCTTCTTCTTCCCCAGCTAGCTTTTTCTTCTTCTTCTTCTTCCCCATGAATACTGAACTAATTTATGCCATGACTACGTGCTCAGATTAGAGCACCATATCACAATATATTTAAAGCACAAAACATGCCTCTAAAATACCAACCAGTAACCGATAGTATCCAATGGTGATACCACCTGGTTACCACCGATAACCACCATGATTGTTGGAGGTGAGCTCGACGTCACTGTCAAGGAGCCCTACTCCAGGTGGTCGACAAACCAGCTCGGCAAGAGCCACTAGGAGCAAATAACCAATCCCGACAAGCTCAGATCGTCTGTCCGAGGTGCTTTTCAAGGCCCTCTAGGGCGCGCCACAACTAGTCGCCTCCTCGGGTCAAACACTAGCTCAGGTCAGATTTCTTTTACTTGCAAGTAGGCTGCTACTCGCCATCATTGGCCAACAGATGGCAGACAACTCGTTGTCAGATGGGAACTAATCCATCGACGGAAGGCACGACACTTGTCTTCTGCCTTATGACATGACTTGATGTAACACACAGGTCGTGGGCAAAACCCACCTAACACGCGATTCAATTGGCAACCTATAAATAAGGCGCATTTATTGCATTCAAGCTAGCATACTCCTTCCCAACTAATAAGCTCCCGTTATTTGCTGAGCAATGCCTGGTTTGAGCGTCAAAGAGCCTTTGTCTATTGACTAACCCATTCCCTTCTTGCCTCCAAAGGGTCCCTCCTCTTGTTGTAGGTCTACCCGAATAGGCAGAGACGAGTTGAAAAAAGCTACCCATCATACGAAGCCGCACGTAGTGTTGATCTGCCGCCACATTACGTTAAGCATCAACATTTTGGCGCTAGAAGGAGTGTGCCTGTGCCTTCACTTGAACTTACCAGCCATAATCCAGCCCATGGTCCGAGAGGGTAACTCGAGGCAACACCCAGGATGAGGGTGTCCGACAGGAGGGGTCAAGAGAGGGCACGCCCGAGCTACGAGATCCCGTTCTGGGGTCAGGGAAGCAGGACAAGGGCTGAACAAGTACATGACCCAGTTGTCCAAGACCCTATCAAGAATTAACAAATGCTATTCGGATACTCACCCAACAACTCACGCAGCAAGCACAACGCCAACTAACTCCAGGCCTCCTTCCCCCAGCCCTGGCTAACCAGGCTGAGGGTCGAGTAGGACAAGGTGTTGCTAACCTCAGTGAAGCTTACTCCGAACGCTCTAGGAGGTCCACATATGGCGTCTTAACTAACAACCAGCTTGTCCGAGAAAGCCACCTTGGGCTGCAGGAGGCGCGGGCTCCATCATTACAGGGCTCCTGAGCTTTCGTTTTTTATTGGCTTGGGCATCAAGGGGAAGCTCAACAAGGTCGCCACCCTGGGGCCAGTGACAAAGTTGAGGGCGGAGCACCCTATAAGGTGGAACTACCCGAAGATACCAATAGCCGCAAGCTCCAAGAGCTGCAACGCCAAATTGATGATATCCGCAACAACCATTTCGGTTTGGATGACGTTGGTGCCTTAGACCCACCATTTACCAATGCCATCATACGGGCCCCAATGCCGCCAAAGTTCAAAGTCCCACAATTTAAGGCCTACAACGAGATCGCCAATGCTGACGAGCTTGTCTAATTGTACCGAGGGCACATGCTTCTACAAAATGCAGTGACGCAGCCATGTGCAAGGCCTTTTCCTTAACCTTGACTAGACCAGCTCGGCAATGGTTCCGACACCTGGAACCAACTTTAATTACTTCTTTCTGATAGCTCTCTGATGCCTTCTTTACAACAAAGATGAGGAAAAAGGAAATAACTTATCTATATGATGTCAAGTAGGGGGACAAAATGTCAGCGATTACATTAATTGGTTTACTTGAGCAGCGCTCGAGATCAAGCATGTTGAAGATGAGACCTTAAAGCACGCCTTCGTCGGGGGTCTCCGAGACAAAAAGCTGACCTGGTCATTGGCCTTCAAGCAGCGGAGCACATTTTCTCAGATGCTCGGCTATGCGCAAAGGTATACCGATGTGGCTGAATATATAAAGAGCTGCCGAAAAGAGGACAACAGCAGCAGCACTAAGAAGGAGAAGAAACAGAAGTTGATGCCTGAGTAGCCAAGCGCTGAGCAGAACAAAATCGATGAGCTCTTAAAGGTGCTATGGGCTTATCGAACAACGGCCGGGACTGCCACTGGGGAGACTCCATTCTCCCTCGTCTATGAGGCCGAGGCTGTTATCCCCGCGGAAGTTAGACTGCCAAGCTTCAAGGTTGAACAATACGAAGAAATTTGAAATGTCGAGGTCATGATGTTTGAACTTGATCTGCTCAAGGAGAAGAGGAACCGTGCTACAATTCATAACGCAACTCGAAACCAAGTTGTTGCTTGGTATTATAACAAATGAGTCCAACCGAGGACCTTCAAAGTTGAAGATTTAGTGCTAAAGAAAGTCACTATTTAGCAACCTAGGCTAGGGTCCGCGGTCCAAAGTGGGACGGACCGTATAAGATCATCAGAATTGTTCGACTGGGCACCTACAAGCTATTTGATACAGAGGGCAACTCGCTCGGTAATCCTTAGAACACTGAGCTTCTGAAAAATTCTTTTGCTAACCAAAGCCATTGACCTTTTTGACATCTGGCCACATTCTTTTGTAACTGACCTGCTAAACAGGGCTAGGATGTAAATATACACATTAATGAAAATTTTAATTCCTACACTATTCCACTAAGCAACACATATTACAGAAGATACGACCCTAAAGAAGGATGCCATAATACCAGTTCGGGGGACGAGACACTAACTTCCGAAGAGGGTGAAACGCCCCTTAATTCAGACGTCAAAGATATCGTTACATACTTACATTCATACATGCTTAAATAATTAAACTTAATCGTACTATAGATTTTAAAAGTACTTAAACTTACATTACCAGGATCCAGTCATACGTTTTTTTTTTTTTTTAAAACTTACGTTGTTTCGAAGAACATAGTTTAATTTTATTCCATAACATAATTTATTCGTTTATACTTAAATTATTCATGAACTTATTTAATAATAATTGATAATCCAATAGTAAAATCAAGACTTATTAAAATCTCACATTAAATCACTTTGATCATCACATCTTTGAAATCCACTTATTCCCACGGTTCGGCAGGCCGAACTTGGGACTTCGGCAAGCCGAACAACATCGGTAAGCCGGAGCGTCTTCCACCGGCAGGCCGGCAGTAGCTTTGTAATTCGGACCAAAAATTCATCCAGGTTCGACAGGCCGAAAAATAGATCGGTCGGTCGATCTTCTGGTCTTCGGCAGGCCGGACACGGAGTTCGGCAGGCCGTCCGAGACCAAATCTACTTTGGAAGAAAAAAATTAAAACGTTCTAACTTTACGTAAAATATAGCGAAAGTTCATATTTCATAAAAAAATGATAAAATAACTTATAAAACCATAATATAAGTATTCTTAAAAAAACTCAACATATAATATGTTCAAAATATATAATTTTATTAAATCATAAATTCATTTCTTCTTGGCGTGCTTCCGGTTACAATTCATCGTTCATGTTGCTCACACGCCGTTCCATGTCCTCCACCTATTCCATGACTCTCTTACCCTTATCTGCAACATGACATATAAAACATGAATAAGCTAATGCTTAGTAAGTACATAAAATTCTCACAATTTAAAACATTTCATAAACATCATCATCATCATCATCATCATCATCATCATCGTATCATAAAAGTGCCTTAAGCACAATTTCATAGAAACATATCTTTCATAATATTGACCATTTTAAAATTTATCCCATATATATATTTTTTTTATTCTTAAGGGCCCAAGTGTTGCACCATAAACATCATCATTGGCGCGCCGTCATGAGAGGAGAAGGGTAGCTAATCCCAAACCAAACATGACATCATAACATATCATTTTATAACATTGGGTGTGCAACACTTATTAGGTGATACATATATACATAATTTTCATACTTTGAAACATACCATAATCATCATACATGCATAACTTTAAATCATGAAAAACTTTTCATAAGAAATCCTTTAAGAAAATCATCATAAAATCATCAGGAAAATCCTTGTAAACATATCATTAAACCTTGAAAAAGTGTCATGTTGCAGGTGAGAATGTACTTACTTTATCGATAGCTTACTTAACCTTAATATTGCACTTGGTGACGACACCGCGGTCTCGTTGTGCTCGCTTCCTTAAGTGTCCATGCCATATATCCATTTTAAGATGCAATAAAAAAATCAATACTTATCATAAAATATCCATACACTCATCTCATATTTTAAATATTATACAAAACCCTACATCTTAACATAATTATCTTTTAAATAAAACATTTTCGAACAATTAATATATTTATATTTTAATTCAAAACTTCATACAAGCATCATATTATCATGCATGAAATTATTTTTATTATCATAAAATCTTTTAAACATACATAGCATTTTATAATCACAAATCCAGAAATAACATTTATTAAAACATTTCATAATCATAAAATACATTCATCTTACATACTCATACATAAGCATAATTAACAACTTTTCACGAAAACATCATTCTTTACCTATTGAATAATCATTATATTTTTCATACCTTCAAAATTAAACAGTAACATTTTACTGTGAGGGGTAGAAGACAGAAATATTCATTTTTCATAAAACGTTAAAATGACATAAAACGTGAAGAGACATCACACATAACAAAATACAATACCTAAAGAAGACATTGTAGACGAAATTTGAAGAGGAGAACATCTTTTTTACATTTACCAAAAAACTGAATTCATACCTTGAAGTTTCTTCTCGAAATTCTTGAATTCGATCAACGAAACAAGACTTCTCTCTTCTTCTTTTTTTTTACAATATGCTCAGAAAATTTCCGTGGAAGAGAGAAAGAAATTTCGTGAGGAAGAGAAGAGGAAGAGAAGTGAAAGAATGTCTCAGAAATTTTTGAAAGGCAAAACGTGTGAAGGAAAGAAAATAATGAAAAAGGAAACGTTAAAATTTTTAACGCAATAAACACCATTGATGGGAATTCAATTCCCTTCATTAAGTCAGAAAAATTCTGACTGTTGGGGGCGTGACGTGAGGCGTGAGAGGAGGAAGAGAAAATAATAAGAGAACGTCTCAGAACCGAGAATAATTATTTGAGGAAAGAGCGTAAAATTTTTTTAACATAATGTGTATAATAAAGAGTCATTACTCTTCATTAAGTCAGAAATTTCTGACTATGAAGAAGGTGATTGGCGTGGGAAAGGAGGAGAATAGAAAAGGAAGGTCAAACATCATCAATCTTACCTTAACTTACCTTCTAAAAATAGGAAACCTCTTAATATAATACAAATCTATTCCTTTAATTTCCTTAACTGATAAAAACATTCCATTATTATGCCAATTAATCACATTAATTCACCCAATTAACGTAATTAACTCAGTCATAACTCTGGAGAGATTTCTGCTGACTGTTTGTCAGCCTTGTTCGGCCTGCCGATTTTCCCTCTTCGGCTTGTCGATTTTCCCTCTTCGCCCTGCCGATCTGTCATTAAATGCCATAACATAAAACATTCACACATCATTGCATCATAAATAATCATATATTTATAATTTCATATGAACACTAGAGCACAACGATTCCATGCGGTCGTCACCTGTCACAAATCTTGACATAAAAAGTTAGTAACATGCACATCACATATCATATCATATAACGTTATTTATTAATAACATTCCTTAATAGCGTTACTAACTTAACGTGGTCCGTTATATAAAATAGGCAGGTGTTACAGAGGGAAGGTCACCCCGAACAACAGAACTAGGGGCTGGTCGGCATAATGCCAACTATTAGTCTGTCGCTGCACGGACCACCAAGGCAAAGTCGCCCTAGCATGACTATGCCCAACCAACATTAGACTTGTAAAAGTTCGAATGAACTTAAACAAGCCTATGGGGGGAGACAGGGTATAGGGTACCACACGTTGTTGTGCTCTGCCCAAACGAGAAACAGACATTCCTTGCTCGGCTAAACTTGGTAAACGCTTATCGGCTATTTTCGAGGAAGTTCATTCCTAAAGAACATTTAACTTGGAAAGTAAGACGTTTCGTTTCTAAGACGCTAAACTCGGTGAAAACAGAATTGGGAAACCACAGGTTTAGAATTTATTTCCAAAATGTTTGTTCCCGAGCCACATCCAACTTGTGTGAATTTCTTACTCCATTCTCTTCTAAGAAAAATCTAACTTAGAGAAATGAAGACCAAACTTCATTCCTAAGGAGCTTCTAACTCAGGATTCCTAAGGTGCATTCAACCCAAAAGTGAAAAACTTCATCTGAGGCCTATCGCACTATGGGAAACTTCGAATTTAAACTAGAAATGAAAATTTTGAGAAGTAATGAACTTGGAAAAAAGAAAGTTTCATTGATGAAAGTGGTGGGGAGGTACAAATAACCGGACACATCTCGAGCCCGGATGGAGAAAAAAGCAAGAAAACCAAGAATTAAGCGTAGGCCTCGTCCCCGATATTGTTGTCACCACCGTCGCTGCCTTGGTCGTCTCCTTCGTCTTCGCTGTCAACTTTGACGATGTCCTCTTGCTCGGGCTGTTGTGCTTCACCTTGCTCCAGCTCAACAATAAGCAACTAGTCGAAGTCCATTGTCTCGGAATGCTTCTTAATAATGTAGTCCTGAAGGTGTCAGCATATTTCAAGGACGCTTTGAACTCCTCCATTGCTTGGGCGAGATGGTCGGGCAGTTCCTCCCTCAAGAATCACTAGTGCTCGGCCTGGGAGGCCTGTAGCTATTCCTTAAGGTGGTTGACCTCATCTTGGGATTGGTCGGCCTCATTTCTCGCCCCTTGGGCCGCCTCCCTCGCCTGCTCTGCCGCCGCCTTGGCCTGCTTGGCATCTTCCTTCACCTTCCTGGCCTCGTCTTCGGCCCGAGAAAGAGCTTTGATTTGATCAAGCTCGATGTTCTTGGCACCAAGCTCTTTCTTGACCTCGTCTTTCTTGAACACAGTCTTGTTGTGCCTTTCCTTCTTGAGGTTAAGCTCTTTCCACCCGGCCATGTAAGCCAGGTCTAAGAACGCGCACGCCTGAGAAGATGAAGGTTAGAACGCGAAGAATCAAATGGAGCTCTGTATAAGATTTTTACTCACCTTGGCGCTAGAGCAGAAGGTAGCGCAGGACAAGCCTTCAAAGTCCTCTCCTCGGAGGTTCTTCAACAATGACTCCTCGAGAACAACTTCCCTGAGGTGATCAAGGATAAGGCAACAGGTATTCTATCGCCTCCTCGAGGGATCGCCTAGGGGTGGCAACACGGCAGTTGTGACAGTAGGAGGCTAAGCCTGGCTTGATGAAGCCCCTGTTTTTGTTGGCAGAGGTGGGGTAACAACTTGGACTGTCTGGGGTGGTTGCTCAGTCCATGGCAGCTGCTCAGACCTTGATGGCTACTCCGATCTTAGAGTCCTCTTCTGTTTGGACCCTACCATGACTTTCCCTTTGGAACGACGAAGATGCTCCATCAGTGCTTGCCTTTCTTCTTAGGTAGTCGATCGGGAAGACATATCTGTAGTGAGAACCAAGAAAATCTCCCATGTCAAGTCGAGCTCGACAAAGTTAAAAAAAAAAACTTGGAGCTCACCACCAATCCAGAGCTGGCCCGACGGGTACAAGAACTGAATAACGTCCATGAGGTCTTTGTTTGCTACGGGTGGCCCTGCATCAAAAGAGCCACTCAACGACTCCTTGGTACTGGATGATGATGGCTCCCTCATCGACCACCCAGATTTAGAGGTGCTCGACCCTGGGATGTCTACAACGCTTGGCCTCCCCACGGTCGGCCGGGCATGCTAAATGTTAGAAGGGGGGTTGGTTATGCTGGACTCCCCAAACCAGCCATGATGGGAAAGAGTATCTTTCCCAAGTAGGAACAACTGCTGCCTTGTGGACTCTAACTTGGCGAACAGGTCCTCCACTGCCTTTATAATGTGGCCCAGCACCCATGGCCTCTTGGACCACACATGCCCCTACTTAAATGTCCTCGGAACTTACTTGTCCTTAGGGACAGCCTCACCGGCCCGAGCTAGGTAGTTTCTCCCGGCGTAAAACTACTCGAACTTTCAAAGCTTGTCTTAGTCAGGATTGCCCAAGATGAAATCCTTTGTGAAGCCAGTGACATAGTACTAGCCGGATTGTCGGGGAAGCTTCTTCATTTTATACACTTGTTTAAATGCTTCCCACGGCATTTCAGTAGCCCGGTGGTACCTCCACAGCATGTACATCCCGATCAGTGACCTGTAGCTATTCGGGTTGAGTTGGGCAAGGCAGACATTTAGGTCATTAAGTGCCCGGCAAAGGAAGGGGTGAATGGCAGGCGCAGCCCGGCCCTGAAGAACTCTGCATATAATGTTATGTACCTCTCAAGCAGAGTCACGGGTGAATCGTTCTCTCGAACTTCCAAAACTGTAACGAATATAGTGCATAATTGTCAATCTTCAATTCCAAGCATCTCTACTCAAACATCCTCTGTATTGCCATGCAAGATCCATCACATTGCATAAAACATAATAAGTTTCCAATTATTATTGCAAACATAAAACAAATAATACACGTATACTTTTTGTCAAAATGTATTTATTAACTTCTCATGGATGCAAGTAAAAGCATTTATAAAAAAATAAAAAATAAATATCAAATAAGAAGAAGCAAAATAATACACGGATGCTAGAAATAATACATGTTGATGCTTACCGTGACCCGGTGTCGGATCAACACCACATGCGGCTGCGCACTGTCTGACTCTTCCCCAACTCGTCTCTGCCCAGCCCGTTGTACCTACAACAAGAGGAGGGGGGCTTCAGAGGTTAGAGTAAAGATTCAGTCAAAGGACAAGGGCTCTCCGATGCTCAAGGCAGGGGTTGCTCGGCAGAGAATGGGAGCTTGTTAGGTGGGAAGGAGTCTCTCTCTCTAGAATGCAATAAATGCATCATATTTATAGGTTACTACTTAGACCGAGTGCCAGGTGAGTTTTGCCCACAACTCGGGTGTCACATCAAGGTATGTCAGGCAGTAGGTGACAAGTGTCACGCCCTCTAGTCAATGAACTAGCTCCCATCGGACGATGAGTTATTTGTCGTTTGCCGTTTGTTAGCGGATATTGGCGAGGAACGATACAACTTGGTGGTGAGGATTTGAATCGTGATCTTTGAGTAGTTTGTGACCCAAGGTGGTTTGTTTCCACTGTGGTCGTTAGGGCCGCATAGTCCCACCATGGTCAATGGTCGTGACGGGGACATAGTGGTTGCAACCTCCATCTCTGCCATCATCTCAACGGTGGATCACCTTCAATCGTTGCAATCAAAGGTCGTTGACCCTACAATGGCAATCTTCTTTTATTTGTACTAAGTTATTTTTTTTCTTTTTGTTAGTTTTTGTATTTAGAATTATTTAACTATTAGTGCGTTTATTTAATTTTAACCGTTAGATGCAAATCCTATGGTCAACAAATGTTCTCAATTGATAAAATTTATTTTAGAGTCTTATTATAATATTGCCTATATAAATATATATATAAAGATAGTTTGGGTGGGTCGGAAAAATCTTAACTCGAACCCATTCAGTGGAAGTTTAGGGCTCGTTTGGTTCGAGTATTTGAGTAGAGTATTTGAATGAAGATTTAAATTTTTATAAGAGAAAATACTGTAACAAAATAATTTAAACCTTAATTTGAATATTCAACCAAACATACTTTTAGATTAGTTTGGGTTAAATTAGTCACTTCGGTTGGGTTGGGTTGGTATTTTTGGTTCACCACATCTACTACATATCATCGTTTTGCTGTTCATGTCGTTTCAAAACTTTAGGGCTTTTCATCTGTCTGTTCTCTCTCTCTCTCCTACCCTCTGTCTCGCACTCAACACTCAATCCTCTTGTCTTCTTCTTCTTCACGCACGCAGCTCTGCATGATCAGTCAGGTACTTTCTCTCTCCATTGTTTTTTGTTTTTGTCTTGATGCTTTGAAACTCGGCGCAATTTCATCATTGATTCCATTTTTTCCAATTTTTTTTTCTTTTTCCAGGCAGCTTGGCTGTATTTGATCAGTTACTTTGAATCTTTGATGATTTGATCTTGTGATTTCTAATCTATGCTCTTTTCGTTTGAATATGTAAGTGTCAGACCTTAGTGTTTAGTTTTTTTTTTTTTTAGGTATTTGAGTTGAGCTGAATAAATTATTTGTCGTTGAATCTGTTGATTTAGTTGATTTATGTTGAAAATAAGTTTATTTGCATATGTTTCACTTCATATGTATGTATATTTCCAGTTTGAAGCTATTTATCAGACTTCAAAAGAACAATAATGTTGAACATTAGAATGGTTTTATACTTTTGTAGGATAGATCATTGATGCTCTTGAAACATTGGATTCCATGAACTAGCCTTATCCTTTTTTTTCGGCGGATAAACAAAAATGATGGAGACAGAAGTTCCTGATGAAAGCCAAGGAGGGACACCAGGGATTAGGGAAAATGGATTTGTGTTAATGCCGGTATCTCCGGAAGAGTTTGGCGAGGGTTTTCCGTATGCTCCCGAAAATTGGCCTAATCCTGGTGACACTTGGGGTTGGCGGGTCGGAAAGAGAGTTTCCCAATCTGGGTACTTTCTCGATAGGTACCTGTATCTTCCGAAGCATCTCCCCCGTTGTGAGGGGGGTAAGGGAGCTTTTGCTTTTGCGAGCAAGCTTTCAACAGAGCGCTATATCCAAACGGCATTTCCCGGTGCAGACGTTAATGCGTTTTTCGCATCGTTCAGTTGGAAGATCCCTGCAAAAGGGAGATCATTAGCAAATGGTCAGCTGTAATTCCTCTCCTTCCTTGGTTGCTATTTCACATAAATTTATATGTAAATTTGTGCTTCATTTTTATGTTATTGCGATATTATTCTGTTTGATATCTCATGGTTTTATCTTATCATGAAACCATGAGATATCAACTCTACGTTATAAGTTAGCGCTTCTTTTTAAAGCATTACATACCGTTGTAACATTTTAAACATTGCAAGTTTAGATACACTATGTATAGATAATTTGTTGTTAACATGCCTTAATTACTTCGATACGAACAGGGAACAATATAATTAGTCTATCCATTGAAGAGCGTTTAGAACAGTCTCTTTGCGATTCCAACTCTGATAATGTTGGGTGTAAGGCTGGAAATAGAAAGTGCAACAGTCTAGTTGAGCAAGTAGAAAATTCTCCTTCAGCAGTAATGGTTTGTGAGATCTGCTGTAATGAACCTCGATTCTGCCGTGATTGTTGTTGCATTCTGTGTTGCAAGACTCTGGATTATTCCCATGGAGGCTACAGTTACGTTAGATGTGAAGCAGTTGTTGAAGAAGGTGGTATATGTGCGCATATTGCTCACATTAACTGTGCTCTGCGAGCTTATATGGCTGGGAAGGTAGGAGGAAGCATCGGGTTGGATGCTGAATACTATTGCCGGCGTTGTGATGCAAAGACAGATCTAGTACCACATGTTACTAGGCTATTACAAACATGTAAATCTCTTGATTCTCGGGATAACATTGAGAAGATTCTGAAAGTTGGTATTTCCATTTTACGTGGTTCAGAGAGAATCCGAGCAAAGAGGTTGTTCAACCGTATCGAATTGGCCATTACAAAGGTACAGATTGATCTCAATCAGTTCAGTTACATGTCAAAAGAGTAGCTTTCTTGCTTAAGCAGCTATCCATGCGCTCATTTAAAGTCCTAAAGTTATTAGCATGATTATTAATTGTTTTCATCAGCTTAATTGTGGAACTTGTCTTGAAGATCTTTGGAAGGTGGAAGACAATTACTTGGCTCCATCCACAGGTAAATATCCCAAACTCTTGTATTATTTCCAGTGAAAAAAGTATACGTATAATAAAAGAGCCTATCTCTTTCCCATATATTGCAACAATCAACGTGTTTGAAATATGGCATGAGAATATGGTTTGTTTACTTTCTGCTTCAAGGTTTCTGTGCAAGAATATGGTTTACTTTCTTGGACTGAAATCCAAGAAGTCCAGTCCAGATGTAGATTACACTACTGACAAACATATCCATACGGCTACCCGATATCCATTGCCGAATTGCAGTTTTAACAATATTCTTGTGGAACTCTCTCTGAGCAATGGACTTTGTGATTGTATTCAGATATCATTGATCATGAAAATGCTGCAATGGAAGTTGTGAACCACCTAGACCCTATGGATGTTCTACCAGACTCACCAAATGTGCCTGTATCTTTTGATTGGCAAATCGAGTCTGGCAAGCTGGAAGAAGAGGTTGATCAGGTTCTGCAGGTGCTGAGAAAGTCGCAAGAGATTGAATACAAATTGGCTGAAGAGAGACTTTATGCGCAAAAGGACTATCTTTCTAGTCTTTATCAGCAACTTGATATTGAGAGATCCAAGTTGACGCATCACATAACATCAACTAACCAGGATGACTTGCTGAATGCTGTCTTGAACAGAGTGGATCAGATAAAGCGGGAACTTGCAAAACTCAAGGATATGAAAAAGGTGGCCAGCGGATTTGGAAAGACTCCTAGAGGTATCCTGGAGGAGCACTTTGATTTAGAAATTGAGGGGGTGAAGTGAATCCTTATGTACTTCTGTAATTGTGAAGTTTGGATTCATCGGTTAGTCAAATTTTGGTGCAACTATCAGCATTTGTGCCCTTGCCCTTGTCTGAGCACTTTGGTGTCGGCACAGGCATGAACGGACGTCCTTGATCTGCTTGTGAAAGGTGGTGAGGCATGACGAGCAAAACCGAAAGATGAAAATCGAGTGAAGAACCCTTATGCCTTCTATGTTTTCCTCTGTTGAGGAGAGTGAATCCTATGTCATAACTAGGTTGTCGCAGTTGAGAACTTCAAAAGCGGGGTTGAGCAAACGCTTGCAAGGGACCATTTTAACCACACTCTTTTAAGTTTGAGCTTGGCTCATCAATTTTGTCTTCGTGCTATATGAACCAACCCTTGCATTTTCTCAATTCAAAGGAAAACAGTTTGTGGCAGTTGATGTGGTTTATGCGTGGCTGAACATTTTTTTCCTTTTTTTCCGCATGGTTTACTTTTAAAGAGACGGACGATATCTCGTAAAAGATGGTCTGTCTATCTTTGTTTCAATTCTTCTCTTCATCTACAAGTTGGCTTTTTAAAATATGATCGTTGGAGGAATAAAAAAGGGCAAAAAGGTTTAGATGACTAACAATAAAGACAACAAAATTGAACGAGAGAGCTGTTTGTGAATATGATAGTTAAAAGAAGATGATGCAAGCTTCATAGAAATCTATACTAATCAAAATAATTACAACTTCAAGCACCAAATTCGGAATACGTCTTTTGAAGGTGCAGAAACTGGAAGTGAAAGGGAAACTAAAGAAAAAGTAATGAAAGATGAGGATAAGATGAGTAAATAATGCAAATTAATATATGTTTCAAAATTCAAAACCTCTGGTAAGAAACTGCAGCTAGAGCTACTTTGACACCTTCCAAAGCCTAATTCTACCCTCCCACCCACACGCTTATAGGGACCAGGACCAGCATCAAAAAAACCAAAACTCAAGCCAAAACCCGTGTACAAGTACGTGTCTTGCTAATAAATTTTAAAACAAAATGTGTCTTTGATCGTGAGGCATAACTTAAGCCGCCAAGACTTGCGGTCCTTGTGGTTCTTTGCCAATCCGACCAAAAACAAATTTTAAATTTTGGCTCAGCTAATGGTTGTTTAGAAGTCCTTGTGGTTCTTTACCAATCCGACCAAAAACAAATTTTAAATTTTGGCTCAGCTAATGGTTGTTTAAACTTCTAAAACGACCAAACCAATCATTAACACCTCCAATCTTAGCCCTTTTACTTTCGAATAGCAAGTCCCTCAACCGATTAGAAGTTTCTTGCCATTAGTACTCTTCTTCTATAAAAACGGCTCACATTTCTCTTCCACTAAATACACATACACTCGCCAAAAAGGTCGTGCATGAGCCATTTAATGCAACAAAGAGGCCCTTGGGTCTAACTTGTTCTCATCTGAGCCACTGTTGTCCATATGCTAATTGCAAATTTAGTGCAACTCGAACCAATGAATTAAGAGAGGGCCGTCTACATTACCTTCTACGTAAATGGATTGAACAATGTTAAAGAGTATCCGTACAATGAACTAGTAGAAGCTCCAAGACCCATAAGTTGTGGTGCTAAACACCATTACTGCTATTAAACCTAGCCTGTTAGATATGTATACCCTAAGGAGTAAAAATGTAATATGTTTTTGGAGACATTTTTATCAATAAAGAATTTATTTATTATTATATACCAAATTTTGTTCTCTTTACGTTTATATTTGTTGAATGTATGTTAAGCAAACAATAGTCTGAGACTGTCGGTCTGAACCTTTAAGAACTGGGCATATGATGAACAGATTATGCAGAAGACACGATTCTTAAGGTGACGGTTTAAATCATAAGATCCGTAATTAAGGGAATAAAGTTGGACGCTTTATTCATGTAAAGATTATTATGTTGTCTGTATCCCTAACAGGAAATGATTTGTCTTGAACATCGGAGGTAGACTCCACGAATAGAAACATTAGCACATTGCCATAGGTGACGATGTGTTAGATCAGGATATAAAGTGAATTGATTTGGATTAATAATTCTGTCTTGGTAAATCAATTTACTTTAGACAATCATTTGTATTGTATCTTAATCCTGAGATGAATAGTATCTTGACTTGTGTCTTTTGATGTACCAAAAGGTGACACCCACATTTTAATAGTGGTATGCATGCCAGTACATTGGAGGCATTACTCTTGATAGCGTAGACCTATTATTCATAGATATGGAATCCGTAGCTCCTCTTTAGGAGTAGTGATATCCTCTTATATGCGTTATCCTGTAATTGAAAAACTAGAGCGCTCAACCATTTGGATACATAGGTGTAACCGAATGGTATACTATCTTTAGATGGTAAGTTTTTCGATTGTGAGATAATGGAACGTAAGATAAAAATAATCGAGAAGGTAAGATAGAACTTGTCCTTAAACCGGTTATAGATAATCTTATGGGGATACGATACACTATGATATGTCTGGGGATATGATACACTATGATATGTCATGGAGACTTAACTATACGGGCTTCGTAATTCTATATAGTTTGAGAATACAGCTCCAAGCTTTAAGTGGAGTAGCGTTGGAGCTTATAATTTTGTAATATATATCTAGGATATTGGGTTTCATAATTATCAGAAGCTTGAACTATATAGGTCTATTAGGTCCCCTTTGCTAGCTCATAAAATCCTGTAACGATACGGCGTGCTTTTTCAATAATTGGTGACTTATGTCAAATATATCAAATTGGCTAAAATTTAAAAGAATCAAATAATTCATATCTGTTTATCGGTTGAATTAATTTTGTGACAAAATTGATTCAAGATAAACTTGTTGAATTATCAGGATCAGATAATTCATGTCTGTTTATCGATTGGATTAATTTTGAATTAATTCAAGATAAACTTGTTGAATTATTAGGAATTCATTTATTTTCCTAGAGATTATCTAGATAAAGTTGTTTTAATTAGATAACTTCTCTATTGAGTTATTTGAATTAAAACTAGGGCCGATAATTTCGGACATGGCACGATGACACGATACTAAAACGATACGAGATAAATGGGTTTCGATCGTACGTTTATTAATTGTGCCATTAATGGGTTGGCACAAATAACACGAAAATAAACAAGCTGGATTCGTACTAACACACTAAACACGCCTTTACACATTTAATTAAACAGGCCGTAAACGTGTTAACACGGCACGACACTACTCGCTCATTTATAACACATTTAAACTTAAAAATAAAAATATTTGAAATATTTATATTAGGTTAGTATTGATTAGATATTGTGTTTTTGTTAATTTTCTTTATTGGTTTTTTTTAAAATTTTTAATTTTTTTAAATTTTTAGTTAATTAGGTCATAAACGTGTCATATGCGTGTTGTTATCGTATCAACCCATCACGGCATGTTTAATAATCGTGTTAATCGTGTCGTGCCATGTTACGCGTGTCATAGGCGTGTCGTGTTCGTATTTGTATTTCTGGCACGTTTATTAATCGTGTCGTGTTCGTGTTTGAGCTAAACGTGTCGTGCTGTAAACGTGCCAACACAAACACGATTATTATTACCTCTAATTAAAACTGAGACTTTATCCTATAGAATTTTGAGTGGAAAATAAAAGATTTGCTAAGATCTTTATCAGCAGTTCGGCCTACTAATGGGGCAAGTTTGGCATGCCGGTTAGACAGATCGACATGCCGATCATGCATTAAAAAGATCACGTGTTTTCACATGGATTTCATCTGATATTGATTCGAATTTGATTCTGATTCAAATTTTGAGGCATTATCTGATAAGGACTGACTCTTGGACCCAACTTTTATAAAAAGAGGAGTAAGTCTCACTATTATTTAGATCAGTTGAGAGATTAAGAGTGAAACTCTGATAATGAGATTTTGAAACTCCCTGAGAGCTCTTGTTCACAAATCACGAACACTAGCTTTGGGTTCTCTCAATTGGTTGTATATTTTTAGGGAGTTTCAGGTTGAAGTGGAAAAATAATTGGGTAGACCTATAAAGGCACTTTGATCTGATCGAGGTGGAGAATACCTTTCTGATAAGTTTCTGGGACACTTATTAGAGAATAAGATTTTATCCCATTTGACTGCGCTGAGCACTCCATAGCAGAATGGCGTAGCGGAGAGAAGGAATAGGACTTAATTAGACACGGTAAGGTCCATGATAAGTTATTCATCATTGCCTTTATCCTTTTGGGAATATGCACTACAAACTGCATATTATCTTTTGAACAATATGCCTTCAAAATCGGTCCCTAAAACTCCTCACGAGTTGTAGACGGGCAAGAAGACATCCTTAAACCATATTCGCATATGAGGATGTCCAGCTCATGTCCTGTTTAAGGATGCAAATAAGTTGGAAGCACGTTCAGAAGCTTGCGTGTTTGTAGGATATCCAAAAGGGACTAAAGGGGGTTATTTCTATAACCCAAAGGAAAATAAAGTCGTGGTTTCAACTAATGCAACTTTCCTTGAAGAGAGTTACATGGACAACTTTAAACCTCGAAGCAAAGTGGTGCTTGAGGAGTAAAGGAGTGATCCAATCACCCAAGAGGTTCCAAATAAAACCGTTCCGATTAGTGTAGAAAGACCAAACAAACCCGAATAATAACCTAAGGGGCTTCGGCATAGTAGAAGGATTAGGCGTCAACCTGAGAGGTATATGTTCAATGGGGAGGCCTTCTTGGCTAAACCAGATGAACATGATAGGGATTCTTATACCTATGCAGAGGCTATGGAGGATGTTGATTTGAAACTTTGGACAGAGGCCATGAACACAGAGATGAAGTCTATGGAGACTAATCAGGTCTGGGAGATTGTGGATCTTCCCGAATGGGTAAAACTCATAGAGTGTAAGTGGATCTACAAGAGAAAAATAGGAGTGGATGGAAAGGTCAAAACCTTTAAGGCTAAACTGGTAGCTAAAGGTTACACACAAAAAGAAGGAATTGATTATGAGGAAACCTTTTCGCCTGTAGCCATGCTTCAGTCCATCCGAATTCTCTTGCCCATAGCTGCTGCTCTTGACTACGAGATTTGACAAATAGATGTCAAGATAGCTTTTCTAAATGGCTATCTTGATGAGTCCATTTATATGGAACAACCAAACGGGTTCAAGGTCAATGGTCAAAAGGGTAAGGTTTATAAGCTGCTAAAGTCAATTTATGGACTTAAGCAGGCTTCCTGTTCTTGGAACATAAGATTTGATCAGGTGATCAAGACTTACGGGTTCTCACAAAATGTGAATGAGCCATGTGTTTACAAACACATTAAGGATGGAAAGGTGGTTTTTCTGCTGCTCTATGTAGATGACATTCTGCTAATTGGCAATGACGTAGGGGCATTGTCATCGGTCAAATTATTGTTGACCAAGTAGTTTGACATAAAGGACTTGGGTGAGGCTAATTTTATTCTCGGTATCTAGATCTTTCGAGATAGGAAGAACAAAATGATAGCTTTGTCCCAGGCCGGCTACAAAGATAAAATTCTCAGGAGGTTTGCAATATAGGATTCCAAGAAAGGTGGGCAACCATCTAGGTCTAGAATTACTCATTCTAAGAAAGATTCTCCAAAGTCTAAGGAAGAAAGAGAATACATAAAGAAGGTGCCTTATGCTTCGACAGTGGGTAGTCTCATGTATGCCATGCTTTGTACACAACCGGATATTTGTTATGCGGTCGGGATTATAAGTCGATTTTAGGTAGATCTAGGACCGAACCACTGGGTTATGGTAAAGCATATTTTCAAGTACCTGAGAAAGACTCGAGGGTATATGCTTATGTATTCCGGTGAGGACTTGACTCTTCTAGGATATACTGACTCATATTTTCAATCCTATCTAGATTCTAGGAGATTGACTTCGGGTTTTGTGTTTACTTTGGGTGGCGGTGCCATTAGATGGAGAAATATGAAGCAAGATTGCACTTCAGATTCAACGATAAAGGCCGAGTATGTGGCAGCTAGTGATGCTTCGAAAGAAGCAGTGTGGCTCCGCAAGTTTCTTAAGGTTCTTGAAGTAGTTCCTGGTATGGATAAGGCGGTATCACTGTACTGTATAACAGTGCGGCGGTAGCTAATGCTAAGGAACCAAGATTTCACAAGAAGAGTAAGCATATTGATCAGAAGTATCATGTGATAAAGGACTTTATCAAGGGCGGACATGTCACGGTGTGCAAAATCGCGTCAGAGGACAATTTAGCTGATCTATTCATGAAAACACTTACTGGGAGAGTCTTCGAGAGACATGTGGAAGTTATGGGGATGTGATATTTGTAATGTTTACTCACTTAGTGCAAGTGGGAGATTGTTAGATGTGTATGCCTTAAGGAGTAAAAATATAATATGTTTTTAGAGACATTTTTATCAATAAAGAATTTATTTATTATTTATATACCAAATCTTGTCCTCTTTACGTTCATATTTGTTGAATGTATGTTAAACAAACAATAGTCTGAGACTGTCGGTCTGAACCTTTAAGAACTGGGCATATGATGGACATATTATGCGGAAGACACAATTCTTAAGGTGATGGTCGAAATCATAGGATTCGCAATCGAGGGAATATAGTTGGGTGGTTTATTTATGTAAAGATTGTTATGTTGTCTATATCCCTAACGGGAGATGGTTTGTCTTGACCATCGGAGGTGGACTCCACGAATAGAAACATTCACACATTGTCATAGGTGACGATGCGTTGGATCAGGACATAAAGTGAATTGATTTGGATTAATAATTCTGTCTTGGCAGATCGATTCACTTTAAACAATCATTTGTATTGTATCTTAATCCTAAGATGAATAGTAGGCCTGTTGTCTTGACTCCTGTCTTTTGATGTACCAAAGGGTAACACCCACATTTTAATAGTGGTATGCATGCCGGTACGTTGGAGGCATGACTCTTGATAGCGTAGACCTATTATTCATAGATATAGAATCCATAGCTCCTTTTTAGGAGTAGTGATATCCTCTTATATGCGTTATTTTGTAATTGAAAAACTGGAGCTCTCAACCATTTGGATACATAGCCAGTTGTACATGTGAGCCCACACTCACTAGCTTTGGGTTCTCTCAGTTGGTTGGAAGGAGAGTCACCTGGTGGAAGAGCTGTACATGTGAGCCCACACTCACTTCGATCGTGGATAGAGAATAGCAAAGAAGACAAGTTGGTTGATGCTCTTCTGAAATGTTACTTCTCTTCACGGATTGCGGGAGTTCTTTGGCATTCAAATGTTAGTAAGATCTGGTTAATTTATGCATATAGCATGTCAAACTTGTGTTTTGGAAAATATTTTGATATAAAAATTTTTAAAATTCCGCTGCGTATTATTTTTCCAACATAGCCACCTGACCCAACACGTGCAAGTTAAACGGAAAAAGGCTCTGCCCACATAAGGGAGTGATTCGACCCAACTCATATTTTTTGCAGGGAAAATATCTGAAAAAGTTTTAAAAAATGTGTGCCAAGCCAACCCGTAGATCAAAGAACTAGCTAAATTTAGGGTGATTTACATAAATGTCTAATTATAAGATCTTGAATCTAAAATTGTCCACAAACTATTTTAATTACAAAATTGTCTACTATGCTACTTATGAAGATCATTATAGCCTTGAATTATAACAGAAAGTCATTAACCTCCATTGTTTTCTTTCTAAAACGTAAATAATAAAAAAATTAAGGGGTTTAATTATGAAAAAATTTAAAAAGTAAAAAAAGAGACTACAATTAATTTGAGATAATCAACCCTTTTTGGAAAGTCAAAATCCATCGTTGTTATTAAAAGCAAAAAAAGGATCATTATGTAATTAAGTAAACAATGCATAATTATAACGGATAGAATAAAAATGGAAAAAAAGAACGGAACAATTAATTAGAAAATGCTTCATTATTTAAAAAAACTTTATTATTAGACCCAAATCGGCAACTACAGGTAGAACGGAGCATAAAAAGATGTCACAATAATGTTAAAATTTCTTGTTTTTAATTACCATACTTATTAATGGTGATGATCTCTTCGCTATGAGATGACATCATTATGCTAATAATAAGTGTGTTCTTGCTCTTAATTATATGGTGAAGACAATATAACGAAACTATAATTTATTGTCCTTTTATCATAGTGACAGTTCTTGCTCTTAAATATATAAATATGTATACATATATGTATATATGTATGTAAGAACATATCTTACTAAATTGGTAACCAAACGTGTCATTTCACTAAAGATGATATCATTATGCTAGTCATAAGTATGGTTTTTACTCTTAAAAATAAATCGATTATAATGTAATGAAATTATAATTTACTATCATTTATCATAATGACGGTTCTTGCTCTTAAATACATAAATATATATATATATATATATATATATATACATACACATCTATATATGAACGTTTCTTACTCAATTGTTAAGCATGCCTTAACAAAGAAAAAAGTTCATGTTATAATCTTACTATAGGAATTCAACGTGCAACTATTAAATTGAAGCAAAAAAAAAAAAAAAGAAAGAAAACAACCCATAAAATCTTACTAAAGCAAGTTAATGGGTAATTAGTCAAAATGAATAAAAAGATTTAACAAACTTCCGTATGTGAAAAGGATAGAGTCAACATGTCATTTATTATAATACGAATATGATGATGAATAAAAAACACCGAAAATTGTTCAAGCTTACAAAAATAAACACTAAGGTATAATAGGTATTTTAAGTCACTAAAATTTTAAAAAAAGTAATATTATAGTATTGTTTATAAGTAGATAGATCTAAATTTAATAGGTCTAAAATAGACATAAATACTTTCTAAATTTAAGTGCTTGAGCTACGTTAGACTTTTATACGGATCAAGCACCAAGCAGAAGAGGCTGTTTGGTCCGGCTTGTTTTCATATCTCTTAATATTATTGCATCTCTAATTTTTTTTTCTTTCCTTAAAAAAACAATTTTTTAAAATAATATGAAAAAAAAGGAACAAGGCACGAAAAGGAGGCCAAAGGACAATGAGCATAACCTGAGCACTTGGTGCAAATTATACATAATAATAAAACAATAATAAAAAGAAGTGATCTGAACAGAACGTTGAAAATTCCAAAATCTGGTAAGTCCAACAGTTTCAACCGTCCCATCTCATCAGACGAGGCAGTCCAAGTCCAATGGCATTCTTCGTAATATTCACGATGGTCTTCCCAACTAATTTTTAGTCTCTTTTCCTGGTTTCCATAAAGACAATAAATATAATAGTAATAACAATAATAACAATTGAGTCCCCTCCTTCTCTCACTGCCACTTCTCGGCCATGCACTCAAGGTGTTACTTGTTAGTATGGTTTTCGTGAATCTTAGTTATGGATATCCTCCCATTATTTCCCCTTTGACATAAATGCCCTTATAAATCGATGTTTGAAGATGCATTGATAAATTACGGTTGCTACAAAATTTTAAACCGTTACATCGTATCGAGTTATATAAACATTAGTTAAGGTATGTTAATTTTTTCCCTCTATGAAAAATATAAACATTTAATGAACTTGACAAGGATACGACGGTTTTAAGATTCTCGCGACAACAATTTTCTTTGGCATAATAATACTAGAAGGTAACTTTGAGATTAGGTCACGGGCTTTTTGGTCAATTTAAATAGCCATTGGAATCCAGAGAGGAAGTGGTAGTTTGCATGGAGTAAATTACTAGATCACAAATTTCAATCTCCCAAGTCCCTTTAAACCATTTTGCTGCTTTTCACCAATATATATATATATATATATATTGGCTAAATGATCCATTTGTTTATTTCACTTATGTAAATTTATTTCCTAATTGGAAACGAATGAACAGAAAAAAAATATGGCCATTAATGAATTGGTTCGCATGTAGTGGTTAAGTGCATTGTTGCATTACCAAAATATTATTTATTTCTGTTACTTAACAGTTTAACGAATTTATCCCTTCCATTTCACGATTTTTATATATTTTCAAAAATAGCATTAACTCAATCATTTTTAAGTCAAAAAGTAGTAAATAAAATCAGAGCAGGCATATCTTTTGTAAGATGTAATTCTTGGAAATTTAGTGTGCAAAAAAAAAAAGCAAACCAAAGCAAAACAAAAGGCATAAAAAAGCGATGAAGCAAGTTATTTTTCCCAAAACCATAACAAAACATAAAAAATAAAGAGAGGGAAAAATAAGATTTTAAGAAAAAAATAAAAATAGAAAGAAGGGATATATAAAGGACATGAAAAACAATAATAAGAGGTTGGCAGACGGGTGTTGGAACTGAAACTGAAGTGAAACCCAACTCAACCAAACAAACATCGTGCAAATCTCTGCGCTGCCAAAATGTTTGGTTTTTTTTTTTTTTTTTTTTTTTATAAATTTCTTTCCAATATTTCTTCCTTTTTTAGTTTTTGTCCTCCACTATATTCAACTTCTTCTTCTTCTCTCTCTCTAAATATTTCTCATGAACATGGATTCTGCTAATCCTAAGACTAAAACCCATTTTCTAACATCTCTCTTAATCTTCAACAACACCATCAATCGAGGTATAAATATTTGTTTACTTTTTGTTCTCATCAACAAAAAGTGTGGATTTTTGGGTTTTTTTCTTTTATTTTTATAATTTTTTTGGCAGAGTTGATGAGAAGCTTGCATGTGTACCGATTGATGAAGGGGAAGGAAAATGAAATGGAGAGAGAGAAAGAGAAAGAGAGAGAGTTTGTGTTCTCAGAAAGTGGGCCATACGTGGAAATTGCAGTGGACCCACTTCTTAGATTGCTCAAGTTTAAGAATCCTACTTCTGAGGTGTTTGAAGGATTTGTCAATGGTTTGTGGGTCTGCATTTTTGCCTTTCATTTCCATCATCATCCTCACCATCTCACTTCCATTCCCTCCATACTTTCTCACTCTAGGTAACCCCTCTTCTTTAATCATATTTTTAATGCATTTCTCTAAAATACTCTCATCGATATCTTAATTAGAGATAATAGGTCATTAGTCACCAACTAAGTAGTCTTAACTCATTTGGTCATGCAAACTCTCCCATCCAATTTCTTTACTTTGTTTTGGGGGCTCCTTTAAAATGATGCTTCTAAATGAAAAATCATTTTTGAAATACTTGAGGATGTCATTTTGGTATATTTTATTGCCCTTCTCTTTGCTATGATCTAATTTATATTAATTTGACAGAATACCCTTTTGCTTGGTTAATCTAATCTATGAGACATTGGTTACAAACTATCTTAGTCCATTTGGTGAGTGGTAGTTCAAAGTCTCTTTTGTTTAGTCAAAACTGTTGACCACTTTTCTTTTTAGGTTAGGAATCAGACTCCTTTACATGATAATGCTTTTGAATAAGAGCCACTTTGGTATTTTATAGACAATCTTTGTTCAAAAGTGACAATTTCTTGATCCATTGGCAATGCTAATACTTAGGCCTCCATCTAAGGCTTGATTTTGTGAGAATTTTTTGGATGTGATATCATGCAAACAGAGAATTTATTACTCAACTGACAAAGGACATTCAAAAGGTTTTATGTCATTGGCTTTTGTTCCTTACAAGTTTTAACCTTGTATGACCTAAAACTAGTCTAAACGACTAATCACAGATAGTGACAAGCCCATCAGTATTTTTATTGGATTCCTGGATTACTATTACCAGATAATGATTCGAATCCTTGAATATCCATCTCGCAGGCTGATCCTGTTGAATCAACATTTCACGAATATGTTTTATAACTTCTCGTTTGCAGCAACTCGAAACGCTACTTGCCTTAAGGTTTCTTAAAAGATAAGAGAGACAAGAATGTAGCTGTATTATTATTGAGGGGGTTTGGATTGGAGATACTAACCGAGCTACTCGTTGTTACGGTGGCATAACAGCATTCTTTTGGAAACCAAAAAGAAGAATTTAGTGGAGTCAGAAATGATACAGTTTATGTTCCATAAGGCTAATAACTCCTCTCTTTTTTGTTTTTTAATCATCCAGAAATCCCAAGCTGAAGTCAATCCCATCACTGGCCAATGATCTTCAATTGATTTCCCGTTTGAACTCTATATCAAATGAAAAAGAGCCTTGTGATGCTTTACCCGTGGGAACATGTCAAAAGAACAATGCAAGTCACCATCAGATGAGGAGAAATTTTCCCCTCTTTGATCAAGATCTTAATTGCCTTCCTTATCCAGTCACAACATCGGATTCCTTGGATAATAAACAAATCAAGCAAAATTCATCAGGTTTTTCTCTCTCTCATTACTATCTTAATTGCCTTGGCCAATGATTTAAGTTTAAAGCTTCAGTAAAGATTTTCCCCCATAATCAAAATACTTATGAATGTCAAAGCCCAAGAAGATTGTACACGAATACGGTACTAAAGGAATGGCGTTTGCCCTTTTAAAACACTTTCTAATAATTCCATTTGGATCTTAGTCTTTTTCATATATTAGAGTTGTGGCACAATATTTGAATCTCACAGGCAGAAGGTTGCAGCGACAGGTTTAGCAGAGACGAAGAAAAGGAGGGCGGCCAGCAAAGACATAGCGAGAATCACTTTATCTGATCTGGCCAAGTATTTTGATGTCCCAATTGCAGAAGCTTCAAAAAATTTGAAAGTTGGACTTACAGTCCTCAAGAGGAAGTGCAGAGAATTCGGCATTCCTCGTTGGCCCCATAGAAAGATCAAATCCCTCGATGGTCTCATTCGTGATCTTCAGGTCCTTCCTCTCATCCCTAAATGAATCCTTTATATGGACATCTAATATCTAAAGAGCAATGATTTAAACATCGAGAAATAATTTTGTCATGCACATCATGAACACATATGCATCAAAATTCTGTAGGTTCTTCGAAAATGTAATTACCGTGTCACATCTTTTTTTTTTTTTAAAAAAAAAAACTTCTAACAGCTTATATTTTAGTTACATAATTTGTACTATATATATGCATGAGTAGGAAGAGAGAAAATCCCAGCAGCAAGGGAACAAGGCTGCAGCAATAGCGGTGGCGAAGAGGCAAAAGATGTTGGAGAGTGAAAAGGAAAGCATAGAGAGGAAACCATTCTTGGAGATGAAATCTGAGACCAAGAGGTTCAGACAAGATGTTTTCAAGAGAAGGCACAGAGCCAGAGTCCTTGGAGCTCAGGCCCTCTCAGTCTCCGGCAATTGAAACCTATATATATATATATATATAAACCACAAACACCAAAAACTCAACATTGACTTATAAGACATCTTAATGTTAGAACTGCCAACTTTCAATCATCTCAACCACATGTTTTTTGAGCTCATTGTTTCTTTCATGAGACACTAGTTTAATTTTGGAGGAATTCCTAATAGGCGAATTTTTAATGTGTTATTTTTAATTAATTTATTATTATTTATTTGGTTTTTTAAATGATAATAAATAAATAAAAATAAATTTAAGTGGTCCAATAGACACGTATTTTCTAAAGGGTGTCCACCAAAGGGTATTCAGAACTGTTATAACGCTTCAGAAAAAATACATCTTTTTATGAAAGGTAACGTACACCCTGATGGTGGGTGTCTATAAATATCACGTTCAAAAGGGTCCCTAAGTCTATGCAATTATTTCAGAAATACACCATCTCTAAAATTGCAGAAGGTTTAGAAGATTCTCTTTTCTTTCACAAGTTTTGTTTCTTTAGGAATACTTTTCAGAAAAACTCTCCATTCATTCATCAGATTATCAATGACTAGAGGTTAGTTTTCGTTCTTTACGTTTCCGTATTTAGATGATTTTCATGCAATTTGGTTTATGCATATATGAAAATCATAACTCTGTTTATATGTAAATAATCTTACATTTGGTATCAAGGGCGTGGTTTTTTCTCTGCTTTGATATATCTGAATTGAGTTTTTCAAAATACTCAAAACTTCGTTGAATTTGAAAATTTTTTTTTTGATGTTTTTTGATGAAAACCAATGTTAGAAATCATTAGAAAATTGATTTTCTAACATTTCTGGGTTTTTAAAACATCAATTTTGGTACCCATAAGGTATAGAAACGATTGGGTCTACAATTGGACCCATTTGGGTCAAATTCGGGCAAAGAAGACCCAAACAATGAGAAAAATCGAAATCAAGGGCCAAAAACGACATGTCGTTTTAGCCCCATTGAGGCTGCATTTTCGACCTTAAAAACGACATGCCGTTTTTCATTATGAAAAACGACACGTTGTTTCACTGAAGAGGGGGTGGCCATTCTTGTCAAAACGACACGTCGTTTTCGGGCTTGATGCCTAAAACGACATGTCGTTATTTTGGAAAATTGTTTTATTTTTTTAATAAATCTAAAATTAATTATAATGAAATCTAAAATTTTATTATTTATATTTAAATAAATTTTAGAAATTAATTTTAGATATGTTATTGAATTTATACATAATTTATTTTGCATATATTCTTTAGTTGTTATTCCTTTTAATACATGTAAATTCATGAATATTTTATGCATGAAAATTAAATGTCTTCAGTGATTTGTATAATTTTATTTAATTTAAGAGTAGCCACAGCATCTTAGATTATATTAAAATTATACGTTAAGTTTTTTAAATCACATTTAGTTAAACGGACATTAATTGTAACTAATTATGTTTAGTATAGTGAAATTTATCCTACGGGAAATTTTGTTATATTAAATATGATTGGTTAGGATGAAATATTGAACTATTTTTTTAATTTGCCCACAGAGATTAAGAAATAGAATATAGTTTAATAGTTTGATCATATGGTTATATGTGAATCAATGTGAATTAGAAACTTAGCCCACAAACAGTTTTTATGTCATATGATTCATAATTTTTGTTGCATGATATACATTGGTAAAAAATGACATAAAGTTATTAGCTTCAAATTTTGTGACATGAGCATGTATGTTTGATGAATTGCAGTAATTCAATCTGTTAATTTATCTGATATGAAATGTGATATTCTCGAGTTTAAAGGTGATAACTATAAAGTTTGGAAGGAGAGGATTCTCCTTCATTTGGGGTGGATGGACATTGACTATGCCATAAGGAAAGATGAACCGCCCTCTATCACTGAGACCAGCACTCCAGATGATGTTAGTCGATATGAAAAATAGGAGCGATCTAATCGTCTCTCAGTTATGTTCATAAAGACTAAGATCTCTGCTGGGATTAGGGGTTCGGTCGATCAATATGACAATGTCCGAGCATTACTGAAGGCTATTGATGAGCAATTTGAGTCTTCAAATAAGGCATTGGCAAGCACCCTGATAATGCAGTTTTCATCCTTGAAGCTTACCGGTATAAAAGGCGTGTGTGAGCATATCATGAGGGATATTGAGCTCAATTGAAGACGCTTAAGGTTGAGATGTCTGATTCGTTCCTGGTACATTACATTCTAAACACTCTACCCTCTGAGTATGGTCCCTTTAAGATCTCCTATAACACATATAAAGACAAATGGTCAATTAATGAGCTATTGACCATGTGTGTTCAAGAGGAGTGAAGACTCATTATGAAAGAGAGAGAGAAAGAAAATTTGGCAACCCAGGGTAATAAAAAAAAATTTTTAAACCAAGCAAAAGGGGAAGGCAAGGCTCTTGCCTAGCCGGATTTTAAAAATGAGTTCAAGTGCTTCTTTTGTAAGAAGAAGGGGCACGTAAAGAAGGACTGCTCCAAATTCTAGGAATGGCTTGATAAGAAAGGTACTCAACTCTCACTTGTCTGTTATGAATCCAATATGATTGATGTTAATTATAACACATGGTGGATTGATTCTGGTTCTACAATCCATGTTACCAATTCCCTACAGGGATTGCAAAACCTGCAGAAGCCAATGGGAAGTGAGCAAAGTATCTATTGTGGAAATAAAATGCGCTCACATGTGGAGGCTATAAGAACGTGCAAACTGATTTTAAGTAGTGGCTTTATTTTGTATTTGGAAAAGACATTTTATATTTCTAGTTTTTCTAGAAATTTAATTTTAGTTTCCAGACTTGTATCAGTTGGATATTCCTTTAAATTTTTAGAATCTTCTTTCAATTTGTTTTATAAATCTGATTTGATTGGAGATGGTACTTTGTCTGATGGTCTTTTTCGTCTTAATTTGCAAAATAATGCCGATTATACTACTATGCACGTTCATGAAAATGTTGACATTAAGCGATGCGTTATAAATGATGAATCCTTTATGTTGTGGCATCGGAGATTGAGGCATATCTCCATTGAGAGAATTAAAAGATTAGTAAATGATGGAGTACTCAGTACTTTAGATTTTACTGATTTTGATACTTATGTGGACTGCATTAAAGGTAAGCATACCAACAAGTCAAAGAAGGGTGGCAAGAGGAGTTCTAATTTATTGAAAATTATACATACTGATATTTGTAGTCCAGACATGGACACTTACTCTCAAAGGTACTTCGTCTCCTTCATAGATGACTACTCACGGTACATGTATATCTACTTGCTTAAAAATAAAAAAGAAGCACTAGATGCTTTTAAGGTCTTTAAAGCGAAAGTAGAGAAATAATGCGGAAAGCAAATTAAGATTGTGAGATCGGATAGAGGTGGAGAGTACTACGGTAGATACACTGAGTATGGACAAGCACCTGGTCCATTTGCTAAGTTTCTGCAAGAACATGGGATTGTTGCCCAATACACTATGCCTGGTTCTCCAGACCAGAATGGTGTAGCTGAAAGAAGAAACCGAACATTGATGGACATGGTGCGAAGTATGCTTACTAGCTCCAAACTTCCTGAGTTCTTGTGGACTGAAGCTCTTAAGACAACAGTGTATATATTGAACCGAGTTCCAACCAAGGCTGTTCCCAAGACGCCTTTTGGGTTATTCAAAGGTTGGAAACCGAGTTTGCGACATGTACGCGTTTAGGGATGCCCGTCAGAGGTAAGAGTTTATAATCCACAAGAGAAAAAGCTAGACCCAAGGACCATAAGTGCATATTTTGTTGGTTATGCTGAACGGTCTAAGGGATAAGATTTTATTATCCATCTCATAGTACTAGATTTGTGGAATCAAGGAATGCAAAATTTCTTGAGAATGACTTAATTAGTAGGAGCGATCGATCCTGGAATACTGTTTCTAAAAAAGATCATACAGATGCTCAACCTTCCACTTCTTATGATAGATTGATTGTTGTGCACAACACACCTAAAGTTCAAATGCGTGATGAACAACAACAAGTCATTCAAGTTTCACAGACTGCTGATCATGAAATAGATCCAGCTGAACAACAGATACAGGAACCTGTTGAACAGTTTGTTGAACAACATGCTCCTCAAGAGAATGTTGAACCAACATTAAGGAGATCTACTAGAGAAAAGCGATCGGCGATACCTAGTGACTATATTGTGTATCTGTAAGAGTCTGACTACAATGTTGGAGCCGAAAATGATCCTGAAACGTTTTCACATGCCATAAGTTCTAAGGAATTTGACTTATGGTACAGTGCCATGAAAGATGAAATGGATTCTATGGCATCTAACAGAGTCTGGGATCTCGTTGAGTTGCCTAATGGTGTAAAAGCCATTGGATGTAAATGGGTCTTTAAAACAAAGAAAGACTCATTGGGCAACATTGAGAGACATAAGGCAAGACTCGTTGCCAAAGGATTCACTCAAAGAGAAGGAATTGCCTATACGGAGACTTTTTCTCTTGTATCTAAAAAGGATTCTCTTCGAGTCATTATGGCATTGGTTGACCATTTTGATCTGGATTTGCACCAAATGGATGTAAAAATGACATTTCTTAATGGTGATCTAGAGGAAGAGGTTTACATGAAACAACCAGAAGGATTTTTCTCTAGTGATGGTGAGCATTTGGTTTGCAAGCTTAAGAAATCCATATATGGATTGAAACAAGCCTCTCGTCAGTGGTATTTGAAGTTCCATGACGTTATCTCTTCATTTGGTTTTGAAGAGAATATCATGGATCAATGCATATACCAGAAGGTCAGTGAGAGTAGGATTTGTTTCCTTGTGCTATATGTGGGTGACATATTACTTGCAACTAATGATAAAGGTTTGTTATATGAGGTGATTCAATTTCTCTCAAAGAACTTTGAAATGAAGGATATGGGAGAGGTATCTTATGTCATTGGCATTAAGATCCATAGGGATAGATCTCGAGGCATATTGGGTTTGTCTCAAGAGACCTATATCAACAAGGTTCTAGAGAGGTTTCGGATGAAAGATTGTTCACCAAGTGTAACACCCATTGTGAAGGGTGATAGGTTTAATTTTAACCAATGCCCAAAAAATGAGCTTGAACTGGAACAAATGAAAAACATTCCATATGCTTCAGCAGTTGGAAACTTAATGTATGCTCAGGTCTGTACAAAACCTGACATTGCATTTGCTGTGGGAATGTTGGGGAGATATCAGAGTAACCCAGGTGTTGACCACTGGAGAGCTGCAAAGAAGGTGATGAGATACCTTCAAGGAACTAAAGATTACATGCTCATGTATAGACGGACTGATAATCTGGAGGTGATTGGATACTCCGGCGCAGACTTCGCTGGCTGTGTTGATTCAAGAAAATCAACATCTGGTTATGTTTTTATGTTTGCCGGTGGAGCTGTATCTTGGAGGAGTACGAAGCAGACTTTGACTGCTACCTCTACTATGGAGGCCGAGTTCGTTTCTTGTTTTGAAGCTACTTCGTATGTTGTATGGTTGAAGAGTTTCATATCCGGGCTTAGAATTGTGGATTCTATTTCTAGGCCATTGAGACTGTACTGTGACAATTCAGCCGCAGTATTTATGGCCAAGAACAATAAGAGCGGTAGTCGAAGTAAACACATCGACATTAAATACTTGGCTATAAGAGAACGCGTTAAAGAAAAGAAAGTGGTCATTGAACACATTAGCACTGAGTTGATGATTGCCGATCATTTAATTAAAGGCATGCCACCAAAGTTTTTTAAGGATCATGTAGTATGAATGGGACTTGGTTCCATGATGTGAATTCTATTGTACGTACATTTGGTTATTTATTTTAATGAAACTCTTATTCAGTTGTGATGTTTTCTCATATTCAGTTGTGTACATATTCAGTTACCTTGAGAAAAATCAATTAAGTTGGACCTAGAATAAACATAGGGTTTATTCATTAAGTTGCGTTACCATTTATGAGTTAGTATTAAGGAATATAATGCATTGTAATACATGGAAGATAATACTCATTATAAGAGGACCTATTGCCATGATTCATGTGTTTATTCCTTAAATTTGAGATTGGTTGATTTTGGTTATTTAGAAAATTTATGTGGACCAAGTGAAAGAATGTTATTTTTAATTTATTTATTATTATTTATTTAGTTTTTTAAATGATAATAAATAGATAAAAATAAATTTAAGTGGTCCAATAGACACGTATTTTCTAAAGGGTGTCAACCAAAGGGTATTCAGAACTGTTATAACGCTTCAGAACAAATACCTCTTTTCATGAAAGATAACGTACACCCTGATGATGGGTGTCTATAGATATCACATTAAAGAGGGTCCCTAAGTCTATGCAATTATTTCAGAAATACACCATTTTCAAAATTGCAGAAGGTTTAGAAGATTCTTTTTTCTTTCACAAGTTTTGTTTCTTCAGGAATACTTTTCAGAAAAACTCTCCATTCATTCATCAGATTATCAATGGCTGGTGGTCAGTTTTCGTTCTTTACGTTTTCACATTTAGATGATTTTCATGCAATTTGGTTTATGCATATATGAAAATCATAACTCTGTTTATATGTAAATAATCTTACATAGTGTACCAAAAGATATCATAGTAGAACCGAAAAAAATGCAAAGTTAATGAAACTTGACGAAGATCAGGTGGCTCGGTGTAGTACCGATAACGTATTTTTGTACCCTACCAAATTAGTCTACCTTTCTAACTAGGAAAAAATATGAAGAAATTTTCGAAAGTCACTAAAAGGGATCCGAAGTTTTCTAAGTTTCGAGGTAATTGACATGTCATTAGACTTGCAATGGAAAAGCTGAGAAGATTTTTTGGGCAGTGTTGCGTTTTACATGCATTCGCCCCCTCATGACGATGTTTTAAAAGTACGTTTTGTTTGGCTTTCCTCAAAGTCAAAGAGGATAGGGAGGAGGAGCACTTGGATTGATTATAATGGCAAAAACAAAAAAAAATAGTTTTTTTTTTTTGGGGTGCTTTTTTGTTGACTTTGGTGGGAGTCTAGTCCACTCGATACATCGGATATCCACCACCTTATTGTGATTCTTTACAGGGTCAACTTCTGGCCAGTGCCTCTCCTCAGCCTTGATTGAACTTCAATGCAAAGGGCAGAGAGAGAAAACTTTTTTTTAAAAAAAAAAACTTGTTTTTCCCTTAAAATTCATAAATTCATGTGAAATTCAATGTTTAACTTTGTAATATTGGGACTTAACAAAAGTATTCATTCAGATTGCGGGTCAGTTTAAAACTCTATTTTACCTTTACGACAAGGTAGAATAGTAAGGACTTGTTTGTTTCGATATTCGAATCACGGTTTAAATCATTTTGTTATAGTATTTTCTCTCACAAAAATTTAAATATTCATTTAAATACTCTATTCAAATATTCGAACCAAACGGGTCCTAAAGAATTTGAATAGTTGTTTTGGTAGTTTCAAAGAACGTGAGATTAAACGTTGCTCTGAAAATGTTATTTTATTTTCTCGGTTTCCTTTCGGCAAACACGATTTTCAGCCAGTCATTAAGGCTAATACAAATACAACATTGTCAAAATTGCGTTAACCATGATTAGTGGCTGTAGTTTAACTATTATTGGTCTTAATTTTGTGTCCTTTGAAAGTCCAAAAGACAAGTGTAAATAAAAGCAAAATTGTTGGCTATGTTTGACTCCTTTTAAAAGTACGCTTTGATGGAAGACAACTCCTAACTGATTAATATATTATATATATTTACTAGGCACGATAGAGAAATCTAATTTGACATCCTTTCCTTTCAAGATTATACGCTGAATTTTCATTAAGTTGTAGTAGCTGTTTAAGGACCACAAAAGATTAGGTTGCTAAGCACAGGAAAAAGGCAAATCTTAAGCAACTTTCTCTTTGACAAGATCTTAACCAACTTTCTTACATATAATTATATATTATTACCGTAGAAAAGACTTAATAACACGTGATTTTACCATTAGAAATTCTCCCAAGTCACAAGTAATTAATACAAAAATACTCATCTTTTTGTTGGGCTTATGACCACCAAACAAAAGGGCAAAAATAAATAAATAAATAAATAACAATTACAGTGACATACTATCTAGTCTTTAACAATTTACAAACAAGAAAATTCAGACGTTCCAATTATGAAATGTAGACATAAGAAATCTATTGATATATCTATTTTCTTGTTAAAGCATTCTTCATGAAGAAAAAGCCCACTTCTCTAAAGTCCTTTTCTATTGCTTTTCACATTTCCACTTTAGTATGCATAAGCTGACTATAGTTGATTCAAAAATCATTTTTGTTCTTTCCCATTCTAAATCTTTCAGTGAAATATCATCAAAAGAGCTTGTCTTTTTCCTTTCCAGTCATTGTTTTTGACATTTACAATAATCTTCCGATTCATCCAAATGTAAAATGTTGTTAGTTTAAATTGACACTGAAATTTCTTTTAGTACGGCAGTTCTAAATTTATGGGGGTTTTAAAGAAAGCCAAAAAAAAAAAACCCTCCTAAATCGAGATTAATAAATAGAAAAATTTTATTACACTGGGGGGAAAAATCTTAATATTAGTCAAAATGAAGATAAAATATGTAATTTACTATTGTAATAGCGAAGAGACGATAAATACTTGAGATTAAAAAGTGCAACATACTTCAACCTTACAACTTCACAATACAATAGAGCAGCATTCCATGGTACCACAAATTAAACCCCACATCGAGATAGGACAACTCTATAATAAAGCATAGATATTTGCTTGAGAATTATTCTAAAAAAGAAAAAAAAAATATTGGGCCCAGATCTTTTACTCATAAAGGCCCCAGTTCGGACGGCCGGATCCTATTTTTTATTTTATAGGGTGTTTAGAAAGGTGGTAGGAATTAGTGGTGGGAACCATTTTTATTGTAGCATGTGAGAGTTTTATACTGTAACATATTTTTTATTGTTACTGTAACATGTGAGAGCTTTATACTGTTTATAATTGAGATTATGGTAGAAACTGAGTAGTTTTTATCACTGTCAAACACTCCTTTAAAGTGCAACAAGATCCGACTCTAAGCTCGTGCAGGCTTTAGGGCCAAGCCTCCTCCTACCTTCTCCATCGCGGCTCAATTGCCCGACCCGGCCATCCTATTGGGAGGTTGAATCAATGAGGCAATGTCCTACAACCCTAGAGAGTTGACTTTAAATTTTCTTTTACGGGAGTTGACTCAATATTAATTTGTAAGGGAAACTGACAAGTGCCAGTGGAACAACAAAGCAGGTTAAAAAACATCGGCCACTCCAAATACAGTTACTTTGGTCTTGCTGCAACAAGAACAAAGACCCCTTTAATTATCCTTTAAAAAAAAGAAAAAAATTGGTAAAAAAGTAAAAGCAGAGAAAAATTTGAAGCTTGGAGATACAACATAGTACAGGACCAATGTGTTTCTTGGTAGCTGCCAGGAAGAACAGAATAAAATAACGTGTCCCCACAAACCAAGATACCAAATGTTATATATATATATATATATCTCCAAACCAACCTTTTCTTTCCATTATTTCCCTGTTCCCTCGTCATCATCATCATCCACTGCCACCCTTTTTCCCTTTTTGCTTTTCTTTAGCTTTTCCTCAGAACCAATCAAACCCCTCTAAAAACTTATGTTCCATTTCATCCCCATAACCTTCTAAAGAAAAAATTCATCAAGAGAGGTTGATAATTTAGTAGACTTAATACTAGCTAGTAGTTAGTACGTTATGGGTCTCTGCTTGGGAACTCCTGCTAATGATCTCAGACCTCTTTCAACTGCAACACCCACTAGTCCAGGTACAAAAACTAACTGTTCTACAACCACAAAAGTTCATAAAGATTCCATAGTTCAATTTCTCAATTGGGTCTTCTTTGTTTCCACCAAATTTTCTGTTTTTGATGCTCAATCTCAACTGGATTTGTCACTGCTTTCCGTTTCAATGATTGTTAAGGCCTTCCTTTTTTTAATCAATTATAGTTTAGGAAAGTAGAGAGAGAGAGAGATAGTGAATCTCTAGTTTAATTAGAGTGGGAGAGAGAAAGATGAAGTTCAGCTCTCACTTATAATGAGACAGTTGAGATACAAAGATATACTCTAATTTAGTACAACTCCATAAACTTTTATCAATCAAAGTCTTTATGACTGTTTTGACGTTACCGCTAAAGTTAGGCTTGCAATCATTACCAATATGAATGATTTTTTTTTTATGTTTTTTTTTTTTGACATTAATTAGGAACATCGAGTTCTCACAGCAAGAACACTGTTGGGTTCTCGGCGACGAGCAGCAGCGCGGAGAGGAGTCAGAATTCGGAGGCGGCAAGTGGAAACATGGACGAGACTAACAACCCGAAGGGTAGGTTCTTGGTGACACCGAATTTGAGGATGTTCACTTTCTCGGAGTTGAAGGCTGCCACAAAGAATTTCAAGTCAGACACGGTGGTCGGCGAGGGCGGCTTCGGGAAAGTCTTCAAAGGCTGGGTGGATGAGAGAACTCTGGCTCCTTCCAAGGTTGGAACTGGTATGATGGTTGCTATCAAGAAGTTGAATTCTGAAAGCATGCAAGGTTTTGAAGAGTGGCAGGTATTTTTTTTTTTTTTTGAATTATGTAACTATGCATATATATTCATAACTATTTATTTTAAAAATGAAATGAATGCTTCTTTTCTAAAGATGAATACTCTGCTATCCAAATTAGACATTAATTCTGCTCTAATACATTTATGGGAGGTTTTTAGTTACTGTACTATCATTGTACTAAGCGTCATGATGTTCAAAAGAAACAGGACACTCGATATATTTTCGTGCACATGTACTGCGTGTGTAATTTTCCAATTTGGGAAAGTTGAGACCTTGATACACTCCGCTAAACTTAACCTTAAGTCATTTTCTTTCCTTACAATTATTAATTAATTCTCCCCTGCAAATGCCATAATAGCAAAGTAAAACAACTGATTTTTGGGTTGTTGTAATAAGATAGCCTGAGCATGATTAAGGTAGTTTAACAAACTCAATGTTTGTATTCATTGTCGTATTCATTGTTTTTAATTGGACTGCAGAAACTTAGCAGATGAAGACAGGGGTCGCTCTTTACTTTTGGTATTAATATTGATTATATTTAAGAATCCATTTTTTCTCCAAGTGTTTAATAACAATCCATGAGTTGGTCGAGAATTTAATATGCCCTTTAGTGCCACTAGTTGTCTCATTTTAAGCCATGAAATGAGCCCTCAATTGGAAACAAACAAATAAATAATTTTGACGCTTTTTTTTTTCCCCTGTTATATATTCCAATTGTTGATCAGGGGGCAGGGATGGGCTTATATAAATGTCTTTCTCCTTTGATATATGTGTGTGTGTATATATATATATAATTTATGAATGCAGTCAGAAGTAAACTTTTTAGGAAGGCTTTCTCACCCAAACTTGGTGAGGCTATTTGGATATTGTTGGAAGGACGCAGAGTTGCTTCTTGTCTATGAGTTCATGCCCAAGGGAAGCTTGGAGAACCATCTTTTTAGAAGTAAGAGCTCATTTAATTTCACTTCAATAGGAAATAATGGAAGGAGAATAATCTTTTATAGACTTCTCCTAAGAGAAAACATACAATGTCTTCTCCCTTTTCCATTGAAGTAATTGTGTTAAAGTAGGAATTCTATTCTTATTGAGCAGGGCATGTCGAACCGCTTTCTTGGGACAGAAGACTTCAAATAGCAATCGGGGCAGCTCGGGGACTGGCTTTCTTGCACACTTCGGAGGAGAAAATCATATTTAGAGATTTCAAGGCATCAAACATACTTCTTGATGGGGTATTGCACCTCTTCTGTCAAGACTTGCATTTCATTATTATCCTTTATCACATGTTTCAAAGAAGATATCAGCTAGCTAGAGATGTCAGTTTGGGTTAGGCTAAGTGAGTTGGCATGGGGTTTGTATGTTCGGCTCAGCTTAGCCCAAGCCTCGAACTGGACCGGGCCTAGTTTTAGGCTCCGCACAGTTTTTTTTTTCATTGCAAGTATTCCTTAAAAATCCAATCCGAGTTAGGCTAGGACTGTTGGACTTTAGGGGCAGGCCAGGCCTCTATTCCCCTCTCTAGCCCGACCTTGCCTGCTTTTTGTGGGCCAGTTCAGCCTATTTTCTCCTTTCGGCCTGACCGGTCTGGATTGACACCTCTAATTTTCAGCATTAAGAATGCAACCCTCTAGTTACCCAGGAAGCATTATGCTTAACTTGGTTGCTAAAGAAACGCTAAAAGAGACATAAAAATTTTGGTGTTCATTTGATTATTCACAAATTTAGATCTTCCTTATCTGCTATTCTAAACATGTGGTCACATATTCATTTTTTAGGTCACATTGTTCGTATTACTAAATTGCTATATGTGTCAAATCATTGGACCTAATTTCTTCCCGACCTTTTGTGTAGAGTTACAATGCAAAGATTTCAGATTTTGGGCTAGCAAAATTGGGGCCATCTGGTGGAGACTCGCATGTGACGACAAGGATCATGGGCACCTACGGTTATGCAGCCCCGGAATACATTGCAACAGGTGACAATTAGACTTTTGCTAATACTTAAATGACATTTTCATTATTTCTAGTTGATGAAATCAGAGGGTTTTTTGTTTTGACACTTTTTTTTTTTTGTCAATTCAACAGGTCATTTATACGTAAAGAGCGACGTGTATGGCTTTGGTGTTGTGCTACTTGAAATGTTAACAGGCTTACGAGCACTTGATACAAAACGCCCTAGCGGACAACAGAATCTTGTTGACTGGGCTAAGCCATGTCTCTCTTCAAAAAGAAAGTTGAGTTCAATCATGGATGTGAGGATGGAGGGCCAATACTCCCCCAAGGCTGCGTTACAAGCAGCACAGCTTGCCTTGAAATGTCTAGAATCGGAGCCTAAATATCGTCCCTCGATGAAGGATGTTGTGGAGGCGTTGGAGCAGATTGAAGCGTTGAAAGAAAAACCAAAGCATTCCAGGCATAGCTATAGCCATTCTTCTGCTCAAGATCCCCATACTTGACAGCTATGGACTAATGACAACAGAAAAAAAATTATTGGACCTGTGAAATTGCAATGTGTAATTGAAACAATCATTGTTTATTATTATTACTATTTCACTTTCCTTTTCTTTTTTAATGTGGCAATTGTAAGCTAGAATTCTTCAGAATTCTTGTTGGGGCAGTCCCCATTTGGTGTTCTGTATTGGATGATTATGTGTAAAGCCGGATGATACAGACTCTGTTTCCTGATATAACCAAACGGAAGAAGAAGAAGAAGAAGAAGACAATGCTGATGGAGATGGAGGATAGTTTTGACAAATTGTTGGCTATTTGTGTTGCAAAGCAAGAGAATGGACATTGTTCTACGAATGATCTTTTCATTATTGATGAAGGCAGCTGGTTAATACACTTGGTCTCTTTCCATTCAAACGTAAGTGCCAATTATTATTTTTATTTTGTTGGGTAATGGATTAGGCAATTTTCTATGATGGAAACTGAAAAAGGTATCAACATTCAGCCGTTACATCTGGTATGAAAATAATTTTGATCAAATCTAATGATTTTAAAATGGGTACTATCGATAGGATTTTTATTAGAGAACTCCGCAATAGATTAAAAATTAGTAGAAAGCAAAAGGTGTAATAAAAATCAGAAATGGATGGGATATTAATGCGCTAACTTACATAGCTGGCATTGGCAGAAAGAATCCCACTAAAGTCCCAGTTTTATTGTCATATATTTATTGCATTAGATTAAGTAAAAGTGGTAGCAACTTACAAGAAAAGTGGGTGCTTGTTTGCTGCCTTTGTTTGAATAAATAAATTCAATCACTGTGGAGATGGGGTCAGTCAAGCCTCCAATAAGATGAGAGAGAAGTTCCCTCACTGCATCAGCGGCATATTTGGTCATCTGGAATCTGCTTGACCCTCAAAATTCAACATAAGTTATAACTATATATGTCTATGTCGGATTCTTTGACCGTCGTGGGTGTTTTACTGTCAGGACGGACTTTTCGAGTCATTTCTTTTCTTACTTGCTTAACTATCAAAATTTGAAAATGTTTTTAATACATAAAACTTTTTTAATTTACATAAATTATAAATAAATCGTTATTTTCAAAAGAGTTTAAAACACTTACTTATCTTATGTTACATCTAATATAACATATTTAATATTCTTTTTTAAAATAACACATTCTAAAATACTTAACATATAATGAAAACATTTCTACGGCGGTATCTATATCCTAGATTACGCATCTGTTCATCCATTATTGCTAACTCAATATTGATTATATTCTGGCCTCTTGGCTGGATTTCCTACAGCATGAAATAACAAGGTGAGCTAATGCTCAGTAAGTCCAAATATAACCCACAAATAATTTTTTATTTGTATACATGATCCATTTATGCTTATTTATAAACTTTAATTATTCACTTCATAGCCTTAACTTAACTAGGACCCAAGTATTTGAACCAAATGCGTATATAGGTCATCGTAGCACCAAGGCCGCAACATATCTTAGAGCTCTCTTTGAGTCGAGAGATTGGTACAACACTTTCTTATTTTATCTGGTGAGTCATTTACTTGTTCTTTTAAATTATGGTATCATATCATTCATGATGCTTGATAACTTAAGATAAGTGAATTATAAATGCAATTGATTTAAATGAAATAAATAACTTTTTTTTTAAAATCTTTTTGCCCACTCTGTACGTAGGGTTTAGAACTTATTTAGAATTTGTTCCATACTTATCCAATTTCTTGATTCCCACACTATCCGTCAAAGTGTCATGTTTGAACAATTTATCGTCATTAGCTAACTTGTTTATTACTAGCTATTTGTCGATAACGAAACTTAGTCATTTAAACACTTAATCTAATCACGGGTCGGTTTTTAAAAGAATACTCGAACATTGCAGAGTTTGTTTTCTCATATCTCGCATTGCCTTTTCATTATTAATGAAATATGGAAAAATTACCGCTTAGAGGTGCTTTTCTATTGCAGATGTTTCGGGGATTTGTTCGAGCTTTCTTGCAAAAAACGTCGTTTTTGCCCTTGATGGGCGTTAGAAAACTTTGTGTTCTCGTTTTTGCTAAATCATTGCAAAATGTTATTTATTGACTACGGGACAAGCAAAACAAGGTGTCAATTTCCTTCTTACGGTAAAAATCCATTTTAACAAAGCTTCATGATTTTAACCCGAATTATAAAATTTTTGACAATTTTATCCCTAGAACCATAAACAATCATTTATGCCTTTAGGCTCGATTTTTCAGAAGAATTAATATTCTCTAAAGTTTCTTAGCCAAATTCCTTTAGTTTAAAAACGATTTTCTTTTTAACACCTTTTTTTCTTGAATTTTTTTGTGATTAAAACTTGCAAAATTCATAACTCAGAAACCATGCAATATATTCACGGCCATTCGTGATTCTTAACAGTTTCAATGCGTACTATAACTTTTGTGTTTTAACTTTTTTGAAATTCAGACTGCACATTGGGGTTTTTGGCCTTTTTCAAAATTGTCCCAAAAATTATAAACTTTTTAATTTAACCCCTATAGAATTTTACAAAATTTTGTTCATAAAAATAGTTATCCTCACTGATTTGAGCAGAATTGATATTTTTCCCAAAAATTAAGTTACCTCATAATCTAATAAAATCACTAATTTAAGTGAAATCATAAAAACTTTGTTTTTGAGTAAGGTTTTTTTTAAGCACATTAACCCTAGTTTCTACTCATCTCACATCATCACTAAGCTCATAACAAATCACACAAACATGCCACAATGTCCTTTAAACATGCTATAGTCTTTACCTTAATCATTACATACAAAACTTCTAAGAAAAGGACATAATTTCTTGTTTAAAAGTTTAGGATTTATCTAAGGATCCTTTGGTGAGCTTTGTGACGCTCCACAAGAGCTTGACCTTGACTATTACCTTGACATAGATCATAGAAAATCTTCCATCAAATCCCCTTCTAAAAATCCTAAGAAAATCTTAAAACATAAGAGAAAAAGTCTAGATTTTACCTTCCAATATTGCCTTTCCTTCAACGTAGCACTTGATGTTGGTCTAGCTTTTAATTGAGAGATGGATCTTTGGGTCATTTTGAAGCAAAATAATTTGAGAGGTAGAGTTCTAGGAGCTGCCTAACCAAGAGGGGAGAGAGAGAGATTTTTGGTTCCAAACTTATATAAGAAATGTTATGTTCTAAGTGTAATTAATGCCAATTTAGTGACTCACCATACTTAGTCATCATTCTAGAACTTTTATGATAAATTTTGGTTCAAAAAAGCCATGGGTAGAAACTAGCCACCTCTAGGGGCAAAGTGACAACATTCTACCCTTTTAAGTGGCATTTTATGGTGGGTCCCACAAAACTTTACATAGTATAGTTTTATATGACACTGTATTTTTCCTATATTGTTAGTAGAAAATTGAGGAAATATATATACTTAAAGAATCTAGGATTTAATATCTTACCTTCTTACCTCTTTTCTAATACCAATATAGCATCTCTTATATCTATGTTTTTACTTTATTAGTACAATTACACTGTGCTGTGTACTTTTTTTTTTCTTTTTTATGTCTTTCTATATTGTATTCCATCAACTGATAGATTGTAGATATAGAAACAATTACCAGTTTAACCAACTGGTATTTGACCATTTAAAACTGTTTTGGACCATGGCATAATTTTCTTTTTTAAATAACATATTTACACTTTATTAATTTACACCAGAAAAATTAGAATTAATGTAATATAGATTTCATTTTAAGAGTATTTCATAAATTTTTGAGTATTTAAACTCATAAAATTTGTATATTAAAATACTCCGAATTGCATAAAATTTACAAACATAATATACATTCATATTATCTATAAATAATTTATATTTTATCGTAAATTTTATAAAATACAATTTATCGAGGAAAATTCATTAATTAAATCCAAACTAATTTTGGATTTAAATTAATGAATTTTCTTGAGCATGACAATCTACCCCCTTATAAATTTTCGTCCTTGAAAATCAAAACAATTATGGGTAGTTCTTTCTCATATCATCCTCTCACTCCAGGTTACTTCCTTTACCTGCTGATTGCGTCATAAGACTTTTACAAGTAGTAATTTCTTGTTTCTCAATTCTTTCTCTTCTCGTGCCAGTATCTGGGTTAGCTTCTCCTCATAAGATAGATCTTCTTGAACTTTAATTGGTTCATGTTGAATACATGTGATGGATCCGGTAAATATTTATTTAGTATTGACACATAAAACACATTGTGAACAGATGCCAATTTAGGATGTAGTGCTAACTTGTAGGCAACATTGCCCACCCTTTCCAAAATCTCATACAACCCAATATATCTTGGACTGAGCTTTCCCTTTTTCCCAAACCTCACTATTCCTTTCATTGGTGCTACTTTGAGAAAGACCGAATCTCCCACTTGAGATTCTAAAGGCCTTCGTCATCTATCAACATAACTCTTTTGACGACTGTAAGCAGTATCCATTTGTTGATGGATTAACTGTATGTCCTTTGTCGTTTTTTGAACAAAATCCATTGTTGATAACACCTTTTCCTTGGTTTCATGCTAATGAAGTGGAGATCTACATATTCTTCCATAAAGAGCTCCATATGGAGCCATGCCAATTGGAGCATGATAATTGCTGTTGTACACAAACTCTATTAACGGAAGCCTCTTTTTCCATCCTTCTGAAAAATCTGGCACTCATGCTCTTAATATATCCTTCAAAGTCTAAATAGACTGAAAGGACTAATCGTCCGTCTGGGGATAGAAAGCTGTACTGAAAGTCAGCTTTGTACCCATCACCTGGTGAACACTCTTCTAGAACTTGAACGTGAATCGATCATCGTGATAAAAAATAATGGATTTTGGCACTCCAAGATATCTAATTATTTGGGCAACGTATAGCTTAGCTAATTGTTCCACATAATTGCTAAGTTTAATGGGCAAAACGTGTGTAGATTTAGTTAATCTGTCCATAATTACACATATAGCATCACGTCCGCCAATGATTTTTGGGTAATCTGACTATAAGATCCATGGTTATCTGATCTTATTCCATTCTAGAATTCCTATCTTCTGTAATTCTCCTATAAGATGTTGGTGTTCAGCTTTCAGCTTTTGACACGTAAGACATTTGCTAACAAACTGGGCAACATCATTCTTCATTACATGCCATCAAAAGTTCTCCTTTAAGTCTCTATATATCTTGGTAGCTCCCAGATGAACAGAATACGGTGCCTCGTGAGCTTCTTTTAGTATTTGTTTCTTCAAGTCTTCTTCATTAGGGATACATAATTTGCCCTTGTAGTAGAGAATACCGTTTTCTTAGATGCTAAATTATGTTTTCTTATTTTTTAGAGCTTCATTCTTGGTCTTAAGTAACGAGAAATTTGCTTCTTGTCGTTCTTTTACATTTTCCAAGATTGTAGGCTGGAAAGATAAATCAACTAATCTTCCTATAGTCAACTTGATTCCTAATTCTACAGTCTTTTTGAAGAGGTTTTAGCAACAGTCGCATTATTGCAAGAGGAGATACTGCCTTCCGGCTGAGAGCGTTAGTCACTCAATTAGCTTTGTGATACAGGATTTTACAATCATAGTCTTTAACCAATTCAAATCATCTCTATTGCCTCATGTTGAGTTCTTTCTGAGTAAAGATATAATTGAGGCTTTGATGTTTAGTAAAAATCTCACATTTAGTCCATATTAGTAGTGATGCCAAATCATATTAACAATATTGACACAACATGTGTTGAATTTGAAAAGGACTTTCGATCGATCCAATGTTTAATATTGTCCAATGGTTTGATTTTTAGGTGCCTTATGATTTATACAATTAAGGAAAAAAATCTAAATTGATTGCTATTGAAGATTTGATGATTTGAATATCGATATTTTATTATGATTCAATACATATAATTGTTCTAGATTGTGCATCTTGCACTTATAGCGCACCAACATATATTTGTAGCTTGTTTTCTTGTAGGTTTGAATTTTCGGTTTTAAGAAAAATAAGTCGTTATGTTGCTAAAGTTTTGTTAAAACTAATTATCATGGGTAGAATGACTTAGGAGTGTTTTTAGGAGCCAGTTGGGTTATAAACAATTCTGTTATATGTTGAGAACTCATGTAGTGCTGTCGTATAAATTTTAAGGCCACTCGAAGTATTCCTTAATGTTATGTCCCACGGGGTACTCATTTTTTGGGTACAATGGACATCATATAATATTTGGTACCATTATTATTACATGGCCTATTTCATGGGGTGTCCATTTGGGGCATAATGGACACAGGGTGTTTACTTAGAGCACAACAAAACTTTTTATGCCCCTTTTTTCTTTCCTTTTCTTTACTAATATCCTAAGATATGAGTAGGAGAATTTGAGTGAGGATTAGGAATTTTGAGTTATTGATTGGTTTGATAAATTGTGAACTTAATGAATTTTCATATTGATATGAGAATTTGTTTATTAACTTTATAAAAAATTTATTTTGTAATAAAATAATAGTAAGAAAAATCGAGAGGCAAGTGATAGATTTCTTACTGAGCACTGTATGCTCACCTTTACTTTTCTTCTCAGGTTAGTTGATTTTACTTAATGTCTTGGATCATCATCGATGCTCTTCATTATTCAAATGGTATACTCTCCCTCCATTTTTGTTTCTTGTTGGTGCATGAAAGATACATGGAACGAACATTCCCAATAGAAAATTGATTATTTATAAACTTTGTGTTTATTTGTTATTTGAATTTTTATTGTAACTAAAAGTGCGCAGTTGTATTTTTTACTTATTCTATGAGCATTCATTTAATTTTGTATATTTTATTTAAATTTTCTATTTGTCTTTTATTTTTTCATTTAATATTAAAGACTCTAGAGCAACCTTGATTTATTTTTATGATTTTATGGGTCCAATTATAGTTTTCAAAATGTTTTTGACTTTCTAAATCTTCAAATTATTTCTTCCAATTACAGTCACTATCCCTCATTTTGGGTCGTAACTGTTAGACTAGGTGCCCTAAGGATTAGATGATGTAATAAGTTTTTGGGACATTTAATCAATAAAGAGTTTATTTATTATTCATATATCAAATGTTGTCCTCTTTATGTTCATGTCTGTTAAATATATGATAAGCAAACAAAAGTTTGAAACTGTTAGTCTAAACCTTTAAGATCGTATATATAATAGATAGATTATACAGAAGTTATGAATCTTAAATGTGATAATCTAAATGATAAGGTCTGCAATCAAGAGAATAAAATTAGGCACTTTATTCAGGTTAAGATTGTTAAGCTGTTTACATCTCTAACAGGAGATGACTTGTTTTGTATTATCGGAGTGGGACTTCGTGAGCAGAAACATTGGTATATTGTCATAGGTGATGTTATATTAGATCAGGACAAAAAGTTAAATTGATTTGATCAATAATTCTATTTATTTAAATCAATTCTTTTTAGACAATCACTTGTGTTATGTCTTAATGCTGAAATGAATTAATGGGCCTGTATTCTTGACTTTTGTCTTTTGATATACCAAAGGTGACATCCTAATTTGAAGATGGTATGCATACTGGTATGTTGGAGACATGATTCTTGATTAACGTAGACTCGTTATTCATAGATATAGAATTCATAGCTCTTTTGTAGAGTTAATGATATTTTTTTATAGGCATTATCCCGTAATTGGAAGACTGGAGTGCTCAATCGTTTGGATACCTAAGTGTAACCAAATGGTATACTATTTATACATAGTAAGTATTCTAATGATGGGATAATGGAACATAAGATAAACATAAATAGGAAGATAAAATAGAATTTATCTTTAAGCTGATTATGAATATCCTTTAGTAATGTTACACATTATGATATATCATAGACGATTAGCTTATTGGAGATTCATAATTTCATATAGTTTGAGAGTGCAACTATGAGCTTTTAATAGAGTAGCGTTAGAGTTGATAATTATAAAATATACGTATTTGGGATATGTTATTTTATAGTTATAAGAGCTTGATCTATATATGTCTATCAAGTCTCCTTTGCTAGCTCATAATAATTCCTATAACGATATAACATGGTTTTCCTACATATTAGTGATATGTGTTAATTATTAGATTGACTGAAATTCGATAAATTGGAATTAATAATTCATGTTGGTTTATTGGTTAAATTAATTTTATGAATTAATTCAAGATAAATATGTTGAATTATTTGGATAATATTTTATTTGATATGAGATTATCTGTATGTGACTGTTTTAATCAGATAACTTCTTTATTGAGTTATTTGAATTAAAATTGAGGCTTTATGTAAGATTCCTATATGAAATAAGATATTCTAATGTTCTGTTTGGCAATAGTTCCTATCCATGGTTCCTATCACAAACTCAGTTATGAACAGTGTAAAGTTCTTACATGCTATAGTAACAATAAAAAAATTGCTATAGTGCAAAAGCTTTTACATGCTACAGTAAAAGTGGTTATAACCAATGATTCCCACCACCCTTCCAAACACACTTTAAGATTTCTAGATTATTGCCCCGTCGGTAAGCTGGTTGTCAAGGTCGGTAGGTTAGCGTAGCTAGTTCGGTAGGTCAATTGCATAGATTAGCAGGCCAACTGTACGATAATCTTGTTACACATTTTGATACTTTTTTATCAGAAGTTGATCTAGGCTTGAATTTTGAGACCTAATCTGATATGAATTGACCCTAAATTTGAACACTATATAAAGGAAACTATTTTTCATTATTCCTTAGATCATTTGAGATGTGTAGAGTGAGTTTTCTAGTAAGAGAAACTCTAAAACTCCCAGAGAGCTATTGTTCAACATCTGAAACTTTAGCTCTTAATTTTCTCAAGTGGTTGGAAGAAGAGTCGTCAGAGGAAAAACTGTACGACATGCGACCACTCACATTCTGATTATGGAAAAAAAATAGCAAGGAAGACCAGTTAATTGAGGCTCTTCCAGAACGTTCTTCTCTAGTTAGAGCTTCTATAGTCTTCGGTCTACTAAAAAAAGGCATGTAAGATTTTTTATTAATTTATGTATTTAACATATTAAACTTTTTATTTGGAAAAGACTTTAATTTAAAAATTTTTAAAATTCTATTGCGTATTGTTTTTCAACTGTGACAAATGTTATTCGTTATAATTTATATTTTATTATAATTCTACAAAATACAATTTATTGAAAAAAATTTATTATTTAAATCCAAATTAATTCTAGATTTAAATTAATAAATTATCTCAAACATTACATTTATCTTTTTATATTTTCTATTTTAAGTTAATTCAAGAATTATACCTTTAGTTTTCGATCTCATTAAATGTATACTTTTATATTAGGCTTAATACCTAAATCTATATTTTATCTCAGTCAAAAGTTTATTTTGATCATTAAAATTTATCCTTAAGTAAAAATAGAAAATTAAAACTTTTAAAAAAAGAAGAAAACAAAAATAGAAACACACAAAAATACCTATTTTTGAAGGTACTCTATGCATCTTTGAAAGCAAAAATCTAAGTTTAAAGTTTTTTTTTAATTTTTTAAAGTTATCTTATTTTTTAATTTAATGGTATTTTGAGCAATTTTTTAATTCAAAATTGAAGATTGATTAGGAAAAAGTATAAACTTGTATATTAAATCAAATATAAAGGTACAAATTCCATTAAATCAAAAACCAAAAGTATATTATTTGAATCAACCTAAAATACAGTTATAAAAAAATAAATAACCCTAGTTGTAATCTAATTATCTCTCTCCACTCATTCCCATACTCACATATATAATTTATAAGGTATGTCCATCTGTTTACCTATATTTGTTCTATTTTCTGTTTTTTAATGACGAACTTTAATAACATCAATTAACATGCAAGATTTGTCTACTTGTTTTATAGTTGTTTTGCATGATTGAAAAAATGAAAAATACTATTAAAATATTTATTTTTTTAAAAAGAATTTCATTTTTCTTTCTAAGTGTTAGCTCTTAGGTGAAGAATGAAAGTTCTCAATTTTTTTATACCAACATTTTCAATTTATTCTAATATATTTCTTTATAATTTATAGTTAAAAGATATATTTACCTTCAAAATAAATGTAAAATAAATTATATTTTGAATAAACATATCACATTCATAAAAAAATATGAAACACTATGTAATTTCTTTGTCAAATCTCACACATGGTTTTACAAAAAGCCCAAAAAATGCATTTATAATTATTTTTTAAAAAATAAAAAGCCTTCATTTTTCCGAACAAAAATAAAAGCAGCCTAAAGAGACTTTTCTGTCCTCCCAAAACCAACAAATCTAACTCCTAAAGGGTGGGCACCTAAATCTCTTTAAAGATTTGGCGTGTAAATGATATGATTCATGATTGTACCACCAACCTTCATTTTTACTCACTCACAAACTCAAATAATATATGTCTTTCCAAAGCCTATTTCATTAATACCCTTCGTACTTTTCAACTTTCTCTTTGTAATAAGGTAAGTATAATTTGTTCATCATTTTCTAGGGTATTTGGTATTGTCACCCTTAAACTTATCACATATTTGTAATTTATCTTTTAAACTTTTAATTTTGAAAAGTTGCCTCCAAACTTACAAATTTGTAGCAAATTACTCCTATTAATAGTGATTTTAGTTTTTGACTGAAATTAATATGTAATTTGTACATAAATTGTTGATATTGACATAAATGGTCATTTTTATTTATTTTAGTTCAAATTTATAGTAATGAATATCTTTAATTTAGTTTCTAACAAAATAAAAATTTTGAATTGATTTTGTTTCAAATATAAATTTGGGTTAATATTTATATGAAAAACTTTTATAATTTTAATTAGTGACTGATATAAAAATCACATGTCAATTTTAGTCAAAAAATTAAAAAGCTAGTAATAGGGGTGATTTGCTTTATATTTGTATGTTTAGGAGGCAACTTATTAAAAATAAAAGTTCAAGGGTACATTGTAAATGTGCGACAAGTTTGGGGGCAACAATACTAAATACATTTTTTTTTCTTTTTTCTTTTTTTTTTCCATGCTCATGAGTTGGAATAAACGTTAGGATTAAAATTTGTATCACTAACATTACTCTTTTTAAATATTTAGAACTTGAACAAAGATTGTATATATTTTTTAAATGTTGATATACTTTCATATGTTCTCACAAAATAAAAACTAAACATTATATATGTAACATACTTTTTAGAGAACTACACTCACAGTGCATGTGTTTTGTCAAATTTGTAAAGATTCAAAACCTTAAAACGCTTACACTATTAACTTCTGGATTTCAAAGTAGATAATAGCCGTTTGTAAGCATTTTTTTTTTTGTAAATGATCCTAGTTTTGTTAAGTTAAGAGAATGACTGTTTTTAGAAATGCTTAATCAATTATGAACTGTTTTGCGGTATATTATTAATTGACATGGTGTTTTATGACCGATTGATTCGGGAGTTTATCATTAAAGAACCAATATCAATTAATGTCAACGAATAATTTTATAGACCATTGGTAAATCAATAATAAACCATTGGTATGTCAATAATTGACCACTTTGAAACCCAACAAAAAAAAAAAAGTCACTTTGCCAAAAGTAAAAAAGTTCAATTGCTAATTAAAAGGGAAGACCAAACCGACCATCTATCCAATTTTTCAATCCATTCATTGTTACATAAAATGACTAACAGGGTGTTTGGCCACCTCAATTCCAACTCATATAGTATAAAGCTCTAACAACATGTTAATATAACAACTATATTATAGCTATTTAATTATAGTGGGCTAATTTAAATGGTTGCTAATTTAAATGGTTTATTTATGGAAAGTCCATATGCTACAAACTGTGTATAGATTTAATGAATGGATACCTAAAACTGACTCAACTAGGTTTTATGGAACCACAGTAGAAAGTTATTGCAGGTTATGGTTCCTAATATATCAAATCATTCTAGAGCTTTCTTCTCTCCCTATCAAGAAGAGACATAGCCTAATGAAGACTAAGGTAAGTTGATTGAGGAAGACAATAACCTGTTCATTCTGTTTATCTATCATAGTCAAAATTTCGTAAAAGAGTTGATAGCTGCTACCATAGATATATATATTTATTCCTAATTTAGTTTCTTGATAATCTGACATGGTATGGTCCTAGGACTGTGATATGGTCATTCTAGGGTTCTATAAAATTATGAAGATCTAGAATTAAGAATTTTAACACTCACATGCTACAACTGTCAGTTTTAGCTCACTTTTCAAACATACTGTAAAAAACTCAAATAAATCTCAATTGTTTTGATTTTAGCTGTTGGCTTGCAAACAATGTCTAAATTGCATTGATCTTAGCCTTTGCTAAAGTACTCAAAAGAGATCTCACTGCTTTAATCTTAGCCTTTGATTTTCAAACAATGTCTAAGCCCTAGGACCAGCAACAACCGAAACTTTTGAGAGCTTCCCCATCAATTGCCGCTCCACCGCACCCTTAAATACAAGCTTCTGTCGTTACGGATGTTGGCACCATCCAAGCCTCCTTTTTTCTCAAAGAGCAGTGATTTCAATTTTGAGAAAAAATAATGTCAAATTTGAAGTTTAATGGGGTAATCTGTGGGTTCCTCGTGTTTGTGAAGTTATCGGCCGTGGGGAAAGGGAAACTCAACCAAACCCAATAGCAGGCGCCTCTGTAATTTTTCACTTCTTCATGGAACATTGATGCAAGATACTTTATCTAAGTGGGTGTCTCAACGATATTCAATTTACATTTAAGAAATGATGATGATAACCAGTAATGATATACATAATGAAAATTGGACTTTTTAAGACGTTGAGCTTTCCTTGTTAAAAGTTTAACTCGTTAAGCAGAGAAATCTAATATCTTTATAAGTTGGTATTTATTGTTATATTTAAATAATGCAGGACTAGGGTTTTTAAACCCTTTACACGTATTTGCAAGATGATGCTCTTTTTTAAGTCGTCAATCTTGAATTGGAAAGATAAAAGAGTTAAAAAAAAAAACTCGAGCTGTTAAATACAAGCACAAATATTAGTCCATCCAATACAATTAGCTTGTTTTAGGAGCTGTTTAAATCCCATCTAAATTCTGATCTTGTTGAAAGGGCAGTGTGTGCAATCTTGGATACTATGCATTTTGTGAAAAAAAAAGGGGACCCACTTGTCTAAAAAAGATCACTTAATATATGCGTGCAACCTCCTTTCTAGCAGTTCTAAACACCACATCAAAGATCTCCTTTATGTTTTTTAGGATGCAAGAGTTAAGGATTTGAAGATGGCGATACAGACACTGTTAGGAGGGACTGACCGTCCAATGGAAAATATAGAAGTGAAGAAGGTTACTTGACTTTGGAAGGTAGAAGATGGCGAGGTACAAGATGAAGAGACCTTGCAAGTAAGATTACAAAGATAAGTATAGTTAGAAGTGGCAACGTTTTTGGGAGGCCCACGGAGGCAAGGGGGGGGCCTAAAGGGTGGGTGGTCACTTCTTGTTGTGGGGTGCAAGGCGATGATGGTTAGCCTATGGTGCTCTGTGAGGATTGCAGCAAGTGGTGCCACAAATGTTGTAATGTGTTCAAAGATACAGAAAATGTTCATGTGCCAAGATTGCATTTTGAAATGATCTCTTAGAGCATGTCTGATAACTAGCATTTTGCAGCAACTCTAGCTTGTCTGATGATTTTAATTTAATTTAATTTTTTTTTTATATTTGGTATATTGTTGATTAGTCATTATGTTACAGTTCAGGATTTTGTACTTGGACATTTTATTCCATTGCATCTGGAAATCAATTGTAAATAGATCACAATTGTTGAGATAAATACTGAAACTACACATTTGTCATGATTGAGTCTGCACACTTCCCATGATGCTACCCTCTATTTGTGATTAACCATGTGTTTGTTTTGTTTAAATGTTTTATTGATCTATATGATTTACACCTTTTTTTTTTTTGGCATTCTCAACTAACAACTCACCAATCAATCTTTCCATTTCGTCATCAACATTTGTAGCAAGTCTGTTTCACTAATGCCCCACAAATTTTTCTTGATCAACTAATTTCTCTTCTTAGTTATAATCTAATTATCTCTCTCTACTCATTCCCACACTCGAATATATAACTCGTAAGTCATGTCCATCTTTTTTTCTAGGTTTGTTCTTTTTTCTGCTTTTTAATGATGAACTTTAATAACATCAATGAACATACGAGGCTTTTCTACTCTTGTTTACAGTTATTTTGCATGATTTAAAAAAAATGAGAAATACTATTAAAATTCTTATTTCTTAAAAAGAATTTCATTTTTCTTTCAAAGTGTTAGCTCTTTGGTGAAGAATGAAAGTTCTCGCTTTTTTATACTAACATTTTCAATTTATTTTAATATATTCACTTATAATTTAGAGTTAAAAGATATATTTATCGATAAAAAAAATTAAAATAAACTATATTTTAAATAAACATATCACATTATCATTAATTGAAAAAAACACCATTTACGTTTTGTCTAAATACCACTTTTGTCCTTCGTATTATAAAAATACCCAAAACACCCACTGTATTTTTAAAATTATAGTTATAATACCACCGAAGCAATTGAATTTTTTGAAAAACCAAAATCACCCTTTCTAACTTTTACTAAATACAATTTAAAACATTATAACCAAAATATCAAATGCAATTAATCTTAAAAAGTTAAAAACTTTCAAAACAATTGATTATTTGCTTAATTAAAATATTTATTTGAACATTTTAAGTTATCTTTTTCTTTATTTTTTTAATTGAGACATATTTTTAATAACATTTAGTATTGATTAGAAAGAATAATCTTGAAATTTTTTGAAAGGTAATTACTTTAAGGGGTATTTTAAGTATAATTTTGTAAACACAACCTCTTGATAGCTTAATTGACTAGGACCTCACCCAATAACAAGGAGGTCTTGGGTTTGATTTCCTTGGAGCCACCTCCCTAGTTTGTCCCGGTGTGTTTGTATAAGAGTCGCAAAAACTAATTTTATAAACACAAGAGATGTTTTATATGTATTTATTATAAAAGAGGCAAAAATAATTTTATATAAAGCATATGTAATGTTTTGGGTATTTGTCTAAGATGTGAAGCACTATTTAATTTTTTTGGTCACGTCTCACATCTGGTTTCACCATATTTGTAAAGACTGAAAAATTCATCTATAATTTACTTTTAAAAAGTAAATTATATATTTTGGGTATTTGTCCAATATGTGAAGCACTATTTAATTTCTTTGTCACGTCTCACACGTGGTTTCACCATATTTGTAAAGACTGAAAAATTCATCTATAATTTACTTTTAAAAAATATAAATAATTTACTTTTAAAAAGTATAAAAAAAGAAAAAGCCACTATTCTTCCAAACAAAAGTAAAAGTATCATAAAGAGACTTTTTCTTTCCACCAAAACAAGCAAAGCTAACTCAAAGTGTGGCACCAAACTCCTGCTAAAGATTTGACGTTTGAATGATATGATTCATGATTGTACCAAAAACCTTCACTTCATTATTCACTCACAAACTCACAACTTTATAATAATATATATGACATGCCTTTCCAAAGCCTATTTCATTAATTTCTACCCCTCATACGTCTAAACTTTCTCTTCGTAACAAGGTAAGTCTAATCTGTTCATTTTTTTTTCTGGGTTCTGTTTTCTACATTTTAATGATGCACTTTTTAACAACATGAACATGCAATAAGTTGTCTACTCTTTTCAATGTTTTGCATGGTTGTGATTTTTTTTTTCTTTCTTGTCTCTGAGAATTGTTATTATGTGTCAAGTGAATCTTTTTGTCTTCTTTTTTCATCGCCTGCTTGCTTTGCTTGGTACACTAGAATTCTTGCTATTTGTTTTGGTACTACACCATAATTAGCGGGCTTTTTTTTCTTTCTTTCTTTCTTTCTTTTTTTTTTTTTTTGAATGTTTATGTATGAAAATGAAATTAAGACCTGGTGCAACCAATGGTTACTCGGGAATAATACCAGCTACTTCTTCCCACAAATGGGTTTTAAGTTGTTGTCAGCTTAGAGTTTCTTCAACATGGAATTCTATTCGTAAATAGTGTTCTCGAGTCTGCAGAAATCCATGCCATTGTTTTGTCCCCACCTGGTGTTTGATGAATTGCTTGACTCGTTGTTATTGTTTGCATTCCATAGTCACTGTCCATCACTTGTTTTCTGGTCGCCAAAAAGAGCAGTTATTTATTTATTTATTTATCCATTTTCAAAACTTTTTGAGGAAAAAGCTTAATAGATCATCTTTTGGGTCCAATCTTTCTTTGTTTTTGTGTCTGTTTCTGTGTTTTTTTTTTTTTTTTGAGTTGGCCACTCTGCATTGTTATGCAAATTAAACCATCCATGACCTTAAATGCATTATTATAGGTAACACCTTAAGTGGAGGTTAGTCGTATTTAGTAAATATAAATAAATTTTGCAATATTATTTCAAAATATTAAAACAATTCCCATGGCTCTTTAAAATAAAAAAGAAGGAGAATATATTTAAAATTTCAATCTACAGTCTAATGTAGCACCAAATATTAAATATACAATTATCATCATCATTATATAATTTCTAGTCATTAGATAATTTAACACAACCAATACTACAGTTTAAGAGTCTTACATGGTCAAATGAAATCTATATAAAACTAAAAAACTATGACGCGTCACAGACAACGTTGTTGTCTACTCCTCATTGGATAAATTACACTAAACTCTACCTGAGAGGTAAATTAATAGGGAATGAGCATCAACATGCTCAGTAGGAAAACTATTACTTACCTTTAGGTCTTATTATTTACCATATTAATACCTGCATGATTAATTTATTATCCAACAATATTATTTATTTTTATAACAATCCCATTATGTTCATATCGGGTAGCTACTCTATAATAAATCTTACCGTATTTCTATGACTTATAATATAATTCATAATTAAATAATGTTTTTCGGTATATACAACGCAATTGAGAATTGCATCTCTCTACTCAATGTGACCCAGAAGGGTGCGCTTGACAACTCAAAGCTAACGGTCCCAGAGTTGTCGGATGAGGGGACATCGAGTCGCGGATCCTTACCAAGACGTTTCTTGTACAATGCGTTTTGGGACTTTTGACCCAAGGGAGTGCCAACGCCTCTCCTATTTACCTTTTAGGGCATATGTGCCTAAGGACGTAACCGCCATCCTCTTTACGTCACATCATCTCTTTATATCCTTTCCGATATGTGTAGAGTCTGTATTATCTAACCGTACTTCTTAAATTATGTTAAAAAAATATATCAAAGCAACTTGACCTCATAGTACACTACAGGACAAGTCTACAGTATTATGTCTTAATTGATATTTATATAATAATATTAACAAAATAACATATAATTTATCTTGCAATATAGAGAACCAATTTGAATTAAACAAAATCTCACAAAAGTTGAGTAACAGAATTCCTCCCTCTTTGGCGAATAATCTATTGATAACTTCTAACTCACAACACCAGCTCATCATGTAAACTCCAATCACTTCCAAACTCCAATCACTTCCTTAATCTTAAGACACATGAAGATCATAAATTTAACTTGAATATTAACTCCATAATTAGGTCAATTTATTTTATTAGTGTGCCTCGAAATTAATATGCTCTAAATATGCATGCAAATATTAATACATAATTTAATTGCAAAAATTAAAATCGAACTATACTTCGGTTGAAAGTGTTTTACAATTGATTTTAAAATAAAATAAATAAATTTAAGATTTAAAATATTTTAAAATAAATATTTAAAATAAGAAGTTTTGTATTTAGGTTGACCTTAATCTAGTTAATAATATATGTAACATATGCTATAAATTTGATACAAAAGAAGGTACAATCCAACGGTTGAAGATAAGGTAAGGGTATAAGAGGTTACAAGTTCAAGAGAACCCATTATTTGAATTTTGAGTTTTTTTTCAAAATTTTAGTTTTCTAACAGTTTTTCAAGCATAAAAATAATGTATAAATAATATATAATTTTTTTATTAGTAATTTATTCATATCATTTGACCAATTTTTACTTCTAGTTTGGAAAAATTCTCTCAGAACTCATAATTCAAAATTTTGAGCTTTTTTTTTTTTTTTCAAAATTTTGGTTTTCGAACAGCTTTTTAAGCATAAAAATAATATATAAACAATATTATTTGACCAATTTTAACTTCTTGACTTTAAATATTTAAGTTAAAATAGTTGAAAAAGATTCAGAATAATTATAAAATTCTATATTTTGTCTATTTTAATTTTTTATTTTATTAACTGACCCCTTTCATTTCACTTTCATTTCAAAATAAATAAGAGCCGGTAAATCAGAAAATGATTGAATGTTGACATCTTCAAGTTTCTCTAATCTATGTGTTGATGGAGCTTCGGTTTAGTGATTTTTTATAAGAAAATGATTGAGTTTTGATGATTGGGTTGGTTGGTTTTTCTGCTTGGTAACTGCCATTTGTGAAGGAGAAGAGCAGAGGAAGAAGAAAGAAAAGAAGAGGAAAGAAGAAGAAGTGAAGGTAGAAGAAGAAAATAGAAGAAAGAAAAGCGAGAATAAAAAGAAAAGGAAAAGATCAACATACTTGATTCACTGGATGTTGTTGGATTTTGAGGGGAAGAAGACATGGAGGAGGGTGGAGTAAAGTCTTCATCGGAGACTTTGGTTGCATATAATGCCAAATAGTTACAAAATTTAAATTGGCATACCAATAATTAAATTAGACAAATTATACCCGTTAAAAATAACATGTGTTACATTATATATATATATATATTTTTTTTTTTTTCTGTTGATTATCTGGAGACTCTTAACTATTGCTTGTCTATACATTTGTATTGTACTGTTTTTGTGAAGAATTTTACTCAACTCTCGTACCACTTAAGAGGATTCACTCAACAATAATCTGCTTTGTTCAAGTCTGATGGTTTTGATTCTGGTTTCAGACCATGATGATGGAGAAAATGATTGGCAGTACAGGCGAACTGCTCAGAGGATGGGTCACTTTTCCAAGGAGATGCTTATTTAATTTCATATCTGTTGGTCCAATTCCCAATCACATTGCCTTCATCATGGATGGCAACAGAAGGTTCGCGAAGAAGCTGAATGCTGATGAAATAGCTGGGCACAAAGCCGGGTATTCGTGTCTCATGTCCTTGCTCGCGTATTGCTTCGAGTTGGGAGTGCAGTATGTAACAGCGTATGCCTTCAGCATTGATAATTTCAGGAGGCGGCCTGAAGTGGTTCAATATCTTATGGATTTGATGATGGAAAAGATTGACGGGTTACTTAAGCACGAAGGTATTGTACATCAATATGGTATTAGGGTATATTTTGTTGGCAGCTTAAAACTTTTGAACGAGCCTATTAGAGTTGCCGCTGAGAAGGCGATGCAAGCCACCGCGAAGAACAATAAAGGTGTTCTTTGTATTTGCGTGGCCTATTCTTCTCGTGATGAGATTGTGCAGGCCATTAAAGAAACCTGCATAAGCAAAAGACATGAAATTCAAATAAGTAAGCTGGCTTATGGTGCAAGTGAAGGAGTTCAAGGCGACAAGAATTTTAACAAGGGTTTGGTCGTAAATTGTGGTCCGGTATCAAATGAAGTTGGATTACAAGTAGCCGATGCAGGAGGAGAGAAGCAAATGAAGCTTCCTAGTATAAAGCTGGGAGATATAGAGAAGCACATGTACATGGGAGTAGCACCTGATCCAGACATCGTGATCCGTAGTTCAGGCGAAACCCGTCTCAGCAATTTCCTTCTTTGGCAGACTGACAACTGCTTATTGTATTCTCCTGCAGCTCTTTGGCCAGAGTTGTGTTTATGGCACTTGGTGTGGGCAGTTTTGAACTTCCAGAGAAGCTACCAATACTTGGAGAAGAAAAAAAGAAGATATAAAACTGAAACAGCTTTTCTTGGTCTTACATGGTACTCAGACAGTGAGACAGACAATAATGCTTGAATCAAGTTAATAATAAAGCAGAAGAAGAATAAGAATAAGAAGAATAATGCTTGAATCCATTTGAGCTTTGAAGCTTAAACGAGTCAGAACTGTCCATTATACCTTGACTTGAATAAACACCAATGTTGGACACAAATGACTAAGGGAAACTTATTTGATTTTTCTATTATGTAAGAGATGTGTTCTACTATCATTAGTATGTAACAATCTTTGATAAGCTGCTTTTCACAATTTTTAATAAAATTTTGAAACTGTAGCTAAATAGTTAATACAAGACATGGAAGAGCTTTTGCAATTTATATTGTTTCATTTTGAAAGGACGTTTCTTGTAATGCAAGTTTTGCATGATAATGTATTGCTTTTGTTATTTGTGCCTTTTTTTTCCCACCTCCTGGAGGCTGTTTGCCGTTTAAATACGGTCACTAGAGATAATTTGAGTGGTTTTGCGTGTATTTTCTCAGTTTAGTATATGCAAAATGACTTTTACTTTGGTTGATTGAGTTTGTCAAACTCGATATATATAAATATAAATGAATATCTTTCTTGTTTATAATATTTTGGCTTTGTTATAATAAAGTAGCATCCATGATAATTGCTCGTAAGTTGAGATTTAAATAAACTTTTTAATTTTTAAATGAAATGGAATATCAGATACAGTTACAATATTAAAATAAACAAAAATAAGATGGAATGGTAAGCTAGCTTGTTACAATACAAGTATAATGATTAATTATTACATGACATAGTGTAGATCTCTGTAATATAATCTTCTGCTAAACCTGGCTTTGAACGATTCGTTTGCCTGTTGCTGTAGCATCATTGCATTAACATAGATCAAGGCAGAAGCTTATTAAGTTGAAGGTTTGCCACCTGACTGCAATTCCCAAATATTTTACAATCTACTTTTTTACTTATCATTCACAAGACAACCTTATTATCATCAAACACCTCTAATACGAACATTTTTCATGTTTTTTAAGATTCATTCCAATCTTTGACTTCTACACTCACGTAAGCCTAATAATAGTCTATATTTTTATTTACTTTTTGTTCTGTTTTTAGTTTTCATTTTAAAGATGCACTTGAGCATGAACATGAAAGGGTTCTCTTGTTCAATGTAGCATGGTAGCATTGTTGTTATGACTTGTTTTAGTTTTAGTAGCACAGTCAGAAATATACTGGAATGAAATTTAGATCAAGTGCAACGGTCAAGTTTTAGTTGATTAGAAATTTAGCCAACTTTTCAAGGCTTATAGAGCCATGGATGGGCCAATACGAACGAGAACTGATCCCTTTCTCCTTTGCATGGAGATCTCCGGTGCGAGGCTCTAATGACAGCAGCACAAGGGCGGGTAAGCACTAAGTAGGAAGATAAGCAATAGAGAGAGAGAGAAAAAAAAAAAAAAAACAATGATATAGATGGTAAATCATTGACAGACTTGAGTTTAATTAATATTTGATTAATCTCTAAAATCAATCGGTAATTTATTGCTAGATCAATTAGTCTATTCATGGTTCTTCCACAGTCATTCTCACCCCAGCGTCACTAGTCTTGGGCAGCCAAAGAGAAAGGGAGCAACTTTTTTTTTCCTTTCCTGTTCATGGAAAGAGCATAATACAGCTCCTTTTGAGTCAATCTATTTTGTTAAGTTATAACCATCCCTAAAACACTTATTATCACATTCCACAAAATAAATGTCTCCATGACAATTATTAACATCTTTGTTTTATTGTACTGTTTGTGAAGGATTTTTGATTTACAAAATCCACTCAACTCTCATTCCTCTTAAAGAGATTCATTATGCCAAAAATCTGTTTTGTTTGAGTCCGATGGTTCTGTTTCTTGCTTCAGATCATAATGATGGAGAGAATGGGTGGTAGAACAAGCCAACTGTTAGGAGGATTGGCTATTTTTCTAGCGAAATGCTTGTCTAAGATCTTATCTATGGGTCCAATACCTGATCATATTGCCTTCATCATGGATGGTAACCGGAGGCATGCCAAGAGCCAGAACACTACTGACGGAGTCGGGCACAAGGCCAGGCATTCGTCTCTCATGTCTATGCTCTCGTATTGCTTCGAGTTGGGGGTGAAGTATGTGACTATGTATGCCTTCAGCAGTGATAATTTCAGGAGGCGGCGCAAAGAGGTTCAATATCTGATGGATTTGATGTTGGAAAAGATTGAGGTGTTGCTGCTTGAGCAAGAAGGAGGTATGGTAATCCAATATGGTGTTAGGGTGTATTTTATTGGCAACTTGAAACTTTTGAATGAGCCTGTTAGAGTTGCTGCTGAAAATCTTACGAAAACCACCGCCAAAAACAACAAATTCATTCTTTTAGTTTGCGGGGTTTTACAGTTAATTGTTGGGTTACTATCAGATTACCTCGAGTTACCTCTGTTACTGTTAATCAGTTAGAAGTTAGTTGGTTACGAATAGTTAATAGTTTGTTACTTGGTAGAGTATTTGTTAAATGCATTATGCGTGATGTATATAACACCTGTACTTCACACTTAGAGATCAATGAATCAATTCTGAATCTTTCCCTCCAAATTTCCTTAATATCTCTTCACCTTCTTTCCATCATTTCTCTCTTCTTTGGATCATAACATGGTATCAGAGCGATCCACTACAAATTGATCCTTGAATCTTGGATCGATTCTTATTCATGAAGATAATTCTTGGATCTGCAACTTGTTCCAGTTGCCTCCATGGAATCCTTGAGTTTTGGTAGTTCGAATGCATCATCTGACAAATCCGCCTTTGATGATCTGTCGAGTCCCTACTTCTTGCATCATTCTAACTCTCCTGGTCTTTTGCTCGCCGCTCAACCATTAACTGGAGATAATTACGCCTCATAGAGCAGAGCAATGCAGATCGCCTTGTCTGTGAAGAACAAATTGGGTTTCATTAATGGATCCATCAAGAAGCCAGAAGGTAATGACTTGACTCTCCTCAATTCCTGGATTCGAAACAATAATATTATTATCTCTTGGATCTTGAATTCTGTTTCTAAGGAAATCTCTGCTAGTGTCATATTCTCAGAATCTACATATGAGATGTGGCTGGACTTGATAGATAGATTTCAGCAAAGCAATAGTCCTCGAATTTTTCAACTCCATCGTGAATTAGCTAACCACAATCAAGAACAAAACTTTGTAAGTGTTTACTTTACAAAGCTAAAAACACTATGGGAGGAATTGAGCAATTTTAGACCTGTTTATGGTTGTGGAAAATGCACCTGTAGAGGGGTTAAAGAATTGAACTCATACTAACAAATGGAGTGCATCATGACTTTCCTTATAGGACTAAATGAATCTTTTGCACAAGTTAGAGGACAACTGTTATTGATGGATCCAATTCCACCAATAATGCTGGTGATAGTGTTGCTAACTCTATGGCATTTACTGTGAAACATGACATCAAGAGATTCACTAATCATGAGAATCAGTAGGTGGAGGATTTAAAAACTAGAAGAAAGAGAGGCCTTTCTGCACACATTGCAACTTCCATGGTCACACTGTGGATAAATGTTATAAACTCCATGGATATCCACTAGGCTTCAAACCAAGACAAAAGAATGTTTCTCAACCTTCTTTTAGTCCAAGTAGTTGTGTCAATTGTGTTTCTAATCAAGTCAGTCATGAAGACAATGTCAATAAAGATGGAGGACTTGTTGAAAGCTTCATTCAAAATCTTGACAGCAATCAGTACCAACAACTGATGTCCATGCTATCCAGTCATCTCTTTTCCATAGTAATTGAGCAGAAAGAAGTGCCCACCAGCTCGCATACTACAGGTATATGTCTATCAGCACATTCAAATCCTGTTATTTCATTTGTAATTAAATGGATAGTAGATTCAAGAGCTACTAGACACATATGTTCAGATGCAAATATGTTTTCAGCCCAAACCTGGCACAACAGACTTGGACACTTATCATCTAAAAGACTTGAACTTTTAAGGCACCAACTGGACTGTGATGATATCAATTACTCAAGTATTGATCCTTGTTATATTTGTCCACTTGCCAAACAAAGATGATTGTCCTTTGTGTCAAATAATCACATGTCTCATTTTCCTTTTGATTTGATACACTATGATATTTGGGGACCATACCATATCCCTACATATTCTGGACATAGATGCTTTCTGACTTTAGTAGATGACTGTACACGTTTCACTTGGATATTCTTGGTCAAACAAAAATCAGATGTAACTGAAGTAATTCCCAAGTTTTTTCATATGGTTGAAACACAATTCAATAGTAAGATCAAAGTCTTTAGATTAGACAATGCTAGAGAATTGACATTCTAGAATTTTTCAATACAAAGGGAGTTCTACATTAGTTTTCCTGCATAGAAACTCCACAGCAAAATTTTGTGGTAGAAAGGAAACTTCAACACCTTTTGAATGTTGCACGTGCTTTGTATTTTCAATCTCGAGTTCCTATTCAATTTTGGGGAGATTGTGTGCTTATAGCAGCCTTCTTGATAAAAAAGGACTCCATCACCTTTGATTCAACATAAAACACCTTATGAGGTATTATATAAGTCCAATGTCAACTACTCTACTTTTAGAGTGTTTGGTTGCCTTGCATTTGCATTTACTTTGTCTACTCATCGCACAAAGTTTCAACCTCGAGCTCGATTATATGTCTTTCTTGGCTACCCTCCTGGGATCAAATTATATAGATTGTTTGATGTAGAAACCAAACAAATCTTTATTTCTAGAGATGTTGTATTCCATGAAAGCATATTTCCATTTCATACAGTTGTTAACACTAACCAATTAGTGGATCCCTTTCCTGACCTGTTTCTACCAAAACCACTTCAAGACTTTTCCTCTTATGAATATCCTCAGATAGTAAAAAATCTATCAACAACAACCACACCACGCCTGCATTGCCTTTCCCTAGAAGATCTACACGACCTACTAAACCACCTTCTTACCTCAGAGACTTTCATTGCAACCTCTTATCTCCTCAATCTCACACTTTACTTACATCTCCTACATCACATATCCTTTATCCAATTACCTATCTTATACCTTACTCTCTCCATCTCATAAACACTTCGTTCTTACTCTCTCATCACATGAACCCCAATTTTATCATCAAGCTGTGCAATATTCCCAATGGAGAGTAGCTATGCAGGCTGAGCTCAATGCTATGGAACAAAATCACACATGGTCTGTCGTCCCTTTACCCCTAGGCAAACATACTATTGGATGTAGATGGATCTATAAAATCAAATTTAACTCTAATGGCTCAATTGAAAGACATAAAGCTCGTTTAGTGGCAAAAGGCTACACTCAACAGAATGGGATTGATTTTACTGAAACATTTTCTCCCGTGGCCAAATTAGTTACTATTAAAGTCTTATTGGCCCTTACTGCCAGTCAAAACTAGAACTTGATACAATTAGATGTCAACAATGCTTTTTTACATGGAGATCTGTTTGAAGAAGTCTACATGGACTTACCCCGTGGTTATGCCAGACAAAGGGAGCACAATACACAATGAGACAAAATGGTATGTAAACTTCATAAATCCATATAAGGCCTAAAACAAGGCCTCATGCCAGTGGTACTCAAAATTCTCTCAATCACTACTATCCTTCGGATTCACTCAATCCAAGTATGATTATTCGTTATTCACTAAAGGCTAAGGTTCATCCTTTATGGCCTTATTGGTATATGTGGATGACATCATGATTATAGGTCCATCAACTCAAAACCTTTCTTAATGAAAAGTTTAAACTCAAAGACCTTGGTCATCTGAAGTATTTCCTTGGACTCAAAATTGCTCGTTCTACTACAAGGATTGTCTTGAGTCAAAGACATTACACTTTACAACTCTTAGAAGATGCTGGCTTCCTTGGTTCCAAACTTGTTTTCGCTCCTATGGATCCCAATATTAAACTAACAACTTCTAATGGTGAACTACTTTCAGATGCTTCTCAATACAGATGCCTTATTGGACGTTACTATGTCTTACCTTGTCCATACCCGATATTACATTTGCAGTCCACAAGTTGAGTCAATTCATGTCTCAACCAAGAGTCCCTCATTTACAGGCCACACATCATCTCCTCAGATATCTCTTTGCATCTTCTTGCTCCTTGCAATTACGAGCCTTTTCAGATGCTGATTGGGGCTCATGCCTTGATTCAAGGAAATCAATCACGGGCTTTTGTGTGTTTCTTGAAGATTCCTTAATTTCTTGGAAAACCAAGAAACAAAACACGATTTCCTGATCATCTACTGAAGCACAATATTGAGCTCTTGCAGCAACCACCAGTGAACTAATATGGCTTCAATAACTCTTAAAGGATTTTCAACTCAACATTACTTCCCCAGCTCTGCTATTTTGTCACAACCAAGTTGCAATACATATAGCTTCTAATCCAATTTTCCATGAATAAACAAAACACATTGAGATTGATTGTCATTTTGTTCATGATAAAGTTAATATGGGAGTCATTAAGCTTCTACCAATTAGATCCCAGCATCAACTAGCAGACATGTTTACTAAAGCTTTATCTTCATCGTCGCTAGTTTGATTAATGTCCAAGATGGCTATAAAGAACATTTATATGCCATCTGAGGGGGAGTTTTACAATTAACCGTTGGGTTACCATCGGATTACCTCTAGTTACCTCTATTACTGTTAGTCAGTTAGAAGTTAGTTGGAGTCAGCTAGTTGGTTACGAATAGTTAACTGTTTGTTACTTGGTAGTGTATTTATTAAATGCATTACGTGTGATGTATATAACACCTGTGCTTCGTACTTAGAGATCAATGAATCAATTCTGAATCTTTCTCTCCAAATTTCTCTGATTTCTCTTTACCTTCTTTCCTTCATTTCTCTCTTCTTTGGATCGTAATACGGGGCCCACTCTTTCGGGTGATGAAATTGTAGAATCCTCCGAAAACAAAAGACGTGAAATTCGTCATGCAAGTAAAGAAGTTGAAGAGGATAAGAATTTGCACAAGGGTTTGATCGTAAATGATGATCAAGAATCAAGTGAAGATGGGTTACAAGGATTTGATTTTGTAGAAAGAAGAGATAGAATATCCGATAAAGGTAAAGGTAACTCGGATGATATCGCAGCTGGAACTTGCAGTGGTTTGACTGAAGATGATGAACTGAGAGAGAAGCAAAGGAAGCTTCCTAGTATAAAGATGGTAGATGTAGAGAAGCATATGTCCATGGGAGTAGCACCTGATCCAGACATTGTGATCCGGGTGAAACCCGCCTCAGCAATATCCTTCTTTGGCAAACGGCCAACTGCTTATTGTATTCTCCTGCTGCTCTTTGGCCAGAATTGGGTTTAAGGCACTTGGTATGGGCAGTTTTGAACTTCCAGAGAAGCTACCAATACTTGGAGAAGAAAAGAAAGAAGATATAAAGTGAAGTAACTTTTTCTTGGTCTTACAATACAGCAAGGCAGACACTAATGCTTGGATCAAGGGTTTATTTATTTATTTATTTTCATTTTTTTTTACACAAAAAGAAGGAATAATGCTTGAACCCTTTTAAGCACCTTGATAAATACATACAACCCTTTTGACTTGAACATGAAGATGCAAGAGTTGTCTTGTTCAATTTATGATATAGTAGAATAGTTGCAACTTGTTCTGATTTTGGTAGTACACTAGGATATGTTAAAATGATATTGAAATTAAGTAGAAGGCTAACCTAACTTTACAGGATCTGGTTGATGCAGAAAGAGGCTTTTGTCGGCGAACTTGATGCGCCTTCTTCGCACAAGGCTTTTGTCGTGTTTTATGATCAGACGTAGGCCGCACAATCTAATCCGACATTCATTTTCGTGGTAGATCTGATCCTTTTCTCGGAATACAAGAGCGTAGCTAGATGTTAAATCATTCAGTGTTGGAATTATGACTCTGACTTAAGATTGAGAAATTTGATGGGCGCAGAGATTTCAACTTGTGGAGGAAGAAGATGAGGGCGCTGATGGTTTAACAGAAATGCGTTAAAGCCCTTGATGGCTTTTCCTCAAGGATTTAAAGAAGAAGACAAGCAAGGGGTACTCGAATCTGCATATAGTCTCTTATTTCTAAATCTTTCTCACAATGTTCTGACACAAGTTGATGAGGAAGATGAAGATAACCTTTCAAATAAAATATTTCTAAAAGAGCAACTGTTTGGGTTCAAGATGGATTCTTCAAAATCCCTAGTGGACAATCTCGATGCCTTCAAAATTAAGACAGTCAATTTATCGAACATTGGCAACAATACTTGGAGAAGAAAACTGAAGCAGGGACTTTATATCTTGCAAAGAAGCTACCAATACTTGGAGAAGAAAAGAAAGAGAATATAAGTGTGTTCAATCTACCATGGAGTGTAATCTTCTCGAGGGCCATTGTGGTTGATCTGTCTCTGAGTTTTATATGTTCTGCTCCCGTGTGCTTTGAATAAAAAATAAGTAAAATAACTTTCCTTGGTCATCTATGGTACTCATACGGTGAGATAAAGAATAGTGCTTAAATCAATCATCTATGGTACTCATACGGTGAGATAAAGAATAATGCTCAAATCAAAGTGTTTTGTTTTTGTTCTTTTTTCCAAGAAACAGAGAATAATGTTTCAATCCCTTCTGAGTTTGGAACCTTAAACAAGGATTGCAACTTTCTTAATACATATATTCGGAAGTGTTTATTATTACCCTTGATTTGAATCGGCATGAAAACTTAACCGATCTACTTACTCTGCAATTTTAGTTAGCTAATATACATGCATATGCTAATGTTTTAAAATAAGATTCTCATTTGGATATGACATAAACATTCTTCTTTTTGTTGGGTTTCACAAGTCTTAACATTAATTTGGTAATTCAGTTTCAGTCCACGGATATGATCTCTTATAAGGTTGAGAAATGAACGAAGACCATTTTCTTCTTGTATTAAAAGTGACCAAATAACTGAAAATATGGTTAGCTGTTATTATTATTGGTGATGCAATTATATATATATATATATATATGGCAACATATCAAAACTGTCACATAACAATATGCTAGAGTATGGTGATCCGAATTCAGCTTGGCTCGACCTGAAAAATTTACGGTACGACAATTGTGATAAAAAACAAAAGTAGGATTTTTCATGAGATCTGTGGTGGTACCGTTGTATTTTTAGGCTGTTTAGTTTATGTTTTTGGACCTATAGGGTCTTATCTATACCTATATATATATATGATGTATTGCGTTAAGACTCCATCATTAGCAAATTTTAGCCTCCTTAATGCTTCTATTGTAATCTTCACGAGTGTAGTGATTTTTTTATCATTTGCTTGTGGTTTTTTCTCGTTTTGGGTTTCCACGTAAATTCTCTGTATGTTTTTGTTTATTGTTTCTATCGCATTATTTTCGTAAAACAATATAAGATTTAATCATATTTTATCATGTGTTTTTTTAATTATACTCTCACATTTATAGTAACGTATCACGAGTGGTGATAAATAGCGACACTCGTAGAAATAACACGGAGTTGCTGTAATTCGTTGTTTGCCACTCATTCTATTTCCATAGTTCCACGGCGGCTGTAGCTTTGTCAACAAACAAGTCTCTTTCACAGTTCACACACGGTTTTGTCTCAGGACTTGACAATTAAAAAGGGAGACTCCTTTGCGTTCAATTTTAACCTACCCCAACTTTTGACGGTCTGGATCAAAACCCCTTTGAATGTGGCTTTCGTGCATTGAAGGGTAGACTGTTTGTGTGCTGACCAAGTCATCCTTTCTAGTTTATGTTTAGACAGAGCTATCACCAAATAACCTTGAAATAATGCTCTCCCTTTAGCACTATATAAGTATGGCTTGTATAACCTAGGAAATGTATGATTCATCCTTTACTACAACACCTCAAATACTTGAATGGCTTCTTCTCTACATAACTTTGTTCTTGGTTTAGTTCTATGTGCCCTCTTCTCAATTCAAACCACCACTTCTACTTCTCACCACCACCATCATCATCACCAACACGAAATCAAGTCCCTCCACTTCTCGCTCTTTCAACATGAAACCGTAAACAAAACCGGGTATTTCATAGTGCACGGTGTGGCTGGTCCTGGCGTTACTCAGACAACGACGCCTTTCGGCACCTTGTTTGTATTTCAGGATCCCATGACCATCAAAGCAAACAGGTCTTCGAAAGTGGTGGGAATTGCAGAAGGAACTTCCATCACGTCAAGCTTAGATGGGCTCCGCAGCATTTCTATAGCCAAGATCACTCTGCGCCTGAAGAACCACAGCGGCTCAATCTCCATCGTTGGAGGAACACACAATACTAAGCCCTCAGACCATCCGGTGGTGGGAGGCACCGGCGACTTCACCTTTGTGCAAGGCTATGTCACGTCCTCCCCTGTCGATCTTAAGGGCATCACTGTCACCTACAAGATTGAGTTTCACCTCTACTGGCCTCCGTACGCGACTCAGCTTCCAGCTTCTTCCTCCTAAATTCTTTTTCTGTTCTTTACAAGTCTCATTTCACCATGTCAACATCCATTCATCCAAATTTATACGCTGTTACCAGGCTTTATTTTTGCTTTAATGCTATTTTATATGTTGTTTAAATTGTGCATTAATATTAAGCGCGCAAAACGATCATGATTATGTTCAGGAAACGGATTCAAACAGCTTCGCTGATCATTAGAATGAATAGATAAGGTACCAGTAACAGCCTAGAGATTCCAGTTTGAACAAGCCACAATAAAAATTAACGAATTTATACAAAAAGAATGACAACAAATAAGCGCCCTGCCAACCCAGCTATTTTGTATCATGTAAAACCAATACGTCGAGAATTTCAACGCGAAAGAATTAAACGAGCAGCAAGCGCAAGAAAGTGGACAGGAAAATTGAATCTCTTCATAATTTCATGAACCCAGGCAGATCTAAGACTGAGGCTTGTGAAGACGGGGCCGGTTGCAGAAAACCCGTCCATTGGCCCTCACAAATGCTGCTAAGGCCACACTAAGGCTTGCCCACAATATTGAAAAGAATAAATGCCGAAAGTCATTCCTAACTGCACAAAGAAGAATCAAGAAGAAATAGGGAATCATCAATCATCTATATAGCTTTTTTTAAAAAAAGAAATGACTAAATATATCGCACAAGAACCAAGGTGTTGATGTGCTAGATAAAGAAAATTCAACGCACCTTGCCTAAGTGACATTGTTGCAAAGAGGAGTCCTGTCAGTACAAAGAATAAAGCCACCGGAAATGACTGCAAAAAATAACCATTACTGAAATAAGATACCAAGAAATGCAACAGAAGTGATAGAACAACCAATGCACATGCCGATGCAGTATATACTCACAGCTACAGCCTCAAGTCCTCCCTTTTGCGATGGGGGGTTCATATCTCTGCTCACCGAAACAATGTAATGTCCGTGCAGGAGATCAATTGCATCCTTAAGGTACAAACCAAAAGATTACGAAAAAAAAAAGAAGATAGAACAAGGTCAGTAAATTAAAGGAGGCAGTTTTCTTGTACAGAGGATAGTCGGTTAACTGGTGGTGGCTAAGAAAGATGCCAAGTATTGAAGCATTTCATCCAAAAAAATAAAAATAAGGCCATGAAACGACGAGAAACAGAAAAGGGGACTAACCTGTTTTGATCCGTCACAGAAGTTATTTAGATAGTAACGTACAAGGGCATTCCATCCATCCTTGAGGATCCCATTGACTGTCCGCTGGCCGCATCTACCAAACCAACCCAATAAAAAATTCAGATATGAAGGGACAAACCTAAGCTATTCCATCATAGAAGTCTTTCCACTCGAGGATGAACATATCCACAAATGCAAAAGTAGATCCATGTAAAACTACCTGACAAAATCTCCTTTCAAGGCAGGAGTACCGGAGTATTGAATGCTTATGTCATCCCCATGGTTAGCCCACACTAAAGAAACAGAACCAGTTAAAGAGAAATATTCAGAATTTCACATGCTTAAAATAGAATGATTCCAACCAAGAGGCAAGTATAGACATCAGAAACACAGTAAGTTGGTAAGATGGAAAAATAACAAGGGTGATCTGAACATACATATTTTAAACTTCTCATCGAAGTTGGGATGTGAGCTAATAGTCTCCTCAGCACCAAAAATACCAAGCCTTCTAAGTTGGGATTCCAACATCTTTCGACCTATCATGCTCTGCAACCATAAGTCCGTAAGAGTGAGGGATAATTTGGTGTAAACTATCGAAAACAAAACTAGAGAGAACAATGTCTTCTCTCAAATTGTACAATTATTACCTACCTGTGTTACATTTGTACGGTCTAAGCAATCAATACAATTGGTCCTCACAACTCCAAGCTGTTCCTTCATTTTCTCAGCTTTTTCATTCAATAAGAAATACCTACCAATTTCAGTCTTTGAGAATTAGGAAAAGGCATAAAGTACTATTCGTAACTGTGTGGTAAACACGTATATTAGAATTTCAGCAGGAGATAATATAGCACAACACATAACCGAGCATAAAAGAAAAGGTTGGGAGAAACAAATTAAATGGCTCATTAAATGAACCACCACATAACACAAGCAGCTGATTGTTTTCCCGCAAACAATAAGTCTGTAGCTGTCCAACAGGAAAATTTAATAAGTTGAACACCACGAACTAGGTACGTTACTGAAGATTTTCTATACTGATTCACACTTCAATGCACACGAGGAAAACCTAACCACAGATATATATATTGAAACACCCTGGAAATCAAGTACTCATGTTTCATTGCGCAATTTTTAACAGAAAACAACACATGAAATGGCAAGCTATGAATGAAGGCCTAAATTTCTCCAAATGAACTAATTGAGCAACAAATATTCAAGTGCATCTGTAAGTCAACAATAACCATCTGAAGGAAACCATACCCGTTTCTGTTGAGGAAATCTGCAATTTGCTCATAAAGCATAGAAAGGCGCTCAAAATGAACATGCCCACAAATGCGATGAAAATCAAAGTGCAAATATCTGCAATACCCCATAGATGTAAAAAATAAACAAGACCAAATAGCTCAGATATGTAGCTAAAAAAAATAAGAGGCAAAGAAATTATACCTCACATCATTGCCAACAACATGTTGCATGGCTTTTGCAAATTTTTCACATAAGCGGCCCTCACCTCCATGCTGATAAGATATGAAATGCGTCACCCAATAGCAATGCACACCAACAAAAATAATTTCTATAACCAATTTCTCTTGGCTTTAGGTGTTTCACGTTCTAGAACATATTTAAAAAAATCTCATACTACTATCTTGTGTAGAGAGGGAGGGGAGGGGGGGGAATGTGTTGTGAAGGTGCACCTTATTGATAAGATCAACAGCTAAAACAGTCCCATATTTCTTTCTTAAATCCAAAAAATGTCGCTCCACTACTTTGGGCTGCAGAAAAGAGCAATATACCAGCAGTCAAATACAGAGAAAAAGCAGTAGATGTAGAATCAAACTGGCATAAAAAGGGAGAAGTAACCGAAAACTCACAGCTTCCTCAAGTTTCACAAGCTCAAACTTAGGCTTATATGTCAAATCAACAATTTGCTCCCACAACAATGGAATTGAACCCCGAACCTGCAAAAGAATTAGCAGGATCAATAACATGAGACATCTTAGATCCAATCACATTTGTAGACTTAGTTATGTCAGCAGTTCCAAGATAGTTACCATGGCTTCATAAAAGAGAATTTCTGCAGTGCATTTTACACAAGTAGTGATACTATTCACTAATGTGAATTTTACCTGCAAAAATGACGCTGTAAACCCATTCAACTGCATAATTTGCTCAGTTTCCACAAAGTTTGCAACATACCCGTCAGGATCAGCTCCTCTTCTCCACATACGAGTTCCTTCAAGAATTTTGGACCATTTTTCAGAATATAAAGACAGTGCTAGCTGTTAAAAATTTCATTTTTTGACAAGTAAAAAGATCTGTCTTTTCCCTAATGACATATTTCCGTTCATATAAGGTCGTTTTGATCTTCAAGAAGTTGATATCTCTACACTCTTGTCCTAAAAATGGTTGCACATCATACCATTGCTTAACTTTCACTGACGTGCAGACTACCAATCAATGCCCTTGAGTTCCTCAAAGTTATAATTCTTATTAGTGAGAGGTTTCCGCGCTTGTTAGTCATCATTCAGAAAATTCAAAGGGTGGTATGAGCCTAAGTACCATTTCTCCTGGCGCATCTCCTAGCAATTAGGGCAATATCAACGACATCTTTCCCTATTGCTGCTTGAAAGTGCTGAAAGGCTAATCATCAATCAATTAAGGAGAACTTTCCAAAAATGACAGAATTTACAGATAATGTACCAATTATACAACAGTTAAACTAACAAAGATGTAGCGAAAAGGTGAAAGCAATAATAACATAAAGGATACTCCCTTGGATCACTGGAAGTAAGAAGGGGTCAAGCTGCAAAGATGGAAAGGATAAAAATGTGAGCCAAAAGTAAGTACAAAACATAAAAGTTATCAAGCTGGTAAAAAATAACAATTTTGTGAAAGTCAACCTTGTTATCTATGAGCACTTCTAACATATAATTGTTCCAGAGAAATCTAGGTTCTGCCTGTGGGGAAGAAAATATTGGGAACGTGAGAAAACTTTCTAATGAGGTAACATAACTGAAGACTGAAAAGAAACGTAAGATTTAGACCTAACACCCTTTAATTGAAAATTTCTTGGAATGGGGCTTGCCTGTCTCCAAAGAGGGAGCAATTTAGATTCATCACCTAAATCATGCAATTTTTGTAAACTGCATGCACAGAAGACATAATACTAAGAAGAAATTCTCCTAAAGTATTCAAATTGAAAAAAATATTCAAACTCAAAACTTTATTCTTATGAATAATGAAGAAAAAATTCACCTGAGAGTTAAATTAGTGTCATATGAGAAAAACAAACCAGGAGTCTTTTCTGCAATGTTTAGCAACGCAGAAAACTCAGCCTCCATCTTTTTCTGCCAATGATTAAGAACCAATCATGGAATTAGTAGCCACTCAAATAAGAGACAGAAAAAAAGGGTAAAACAGTAGCAGATTTACCTGTTGTGCATTGGAATTCTTCAGAGAACGGTCACAAGGAAAAACTTTCAAAGATAAAATCTTGAAAATGGGATGACCCAAGTAAGATCCAACACATTCACGCTCAGTTATGACAATTAAATATGACCCTGAAAGCATGATCATATCATATCTATCAGACAAGCTGCAATTTGCAATTAACAAAATAAATAAATAACCAAAAAGGGAAAATCACAAAATCTTCTTCTGGTTTTAAAGTAAAATTAGATGTTCAATCTTGCATTCTCTAAAATTACAAAAGTATCCCTTCATATTGTCTATCCCTTCAAAATCTATACTTTTCTAATCTCAAAATTTCTAATTGCGCTTCTTATATAGATCTTTTCATTTTTGGAAAAGTTTTAATTATCCATTTTGTCTTTTAAGCATACTCATACCTCATAAATTTTTCTATTTCAGCTACAAGGTATGCTCATATTTCAAAGTAACCTCAAAGAAAGCAAAATAACCTAACTACTAAGTAACTACTATATAAATTCATAATTTTGTAATCTTGAAACTTTCAAAATGCACTAAAGTCAATAACAAGCTTGATTCATTTAGAGGAAGACAAAGTGTTTTTTTTAAAGGCTTGATTCATCTAGAGGAAGACAAAATGTTTTTTTTTTTTTTTTTTTTAAGGCTTGATTCATCTAGAGGAAGACAAAGTCTTTTTTTCCCCTTTAAAAAGAAATATAAAATTTCTCTCTCCACGACGGCTTTTCTTACCAACTCTTCTCAACTTTATTTGAAGGCAATCATCATATCTAATTTTAACTGAATCTCGCAGTTGATCTGATCGGTTATCTAAAAAATGCAAGGTTGATCATCTTATTATCACTTAAACTGAGAGAAAGTTAGTAATTTTAATAGCGCAAACCAATCTGATTTGGAAATTTCACAAGATGATCTTACCAGCCAAAAGCTTCAACAACCCAACTACACCAAAAATAGTCTGGATCTTTGGTGCCCTGACAGAAAAGTAATCTGGAAGCTCATCTGGAGCAAAATTACATAAACAAAAAAAGAAAAAGAAAAAGAAAAAGAAAAGTTAAGTTAAACTTGTAACAATTAATAATAATAGAAAAAAAGGCAAGAATTACAGATTGATAATACTAGGTGGAAATTCTGATACCGATGAGATTCAAAGAGGCATCACGGCGATTGATGGACAAAGAAGCAGCGGTAGAGCCGTCAGTTGGCTCAATCACATACTCATCCGGAAACTCCCATAATCGCATCCGAGAATACAGCTTCTGCCCAGAATCTGCTTTCTCCATCATTGTAATAATTTGTGGGGAATATCTACAGTTTAACACCATTTAGACACTAATTAACCAACCAAATAACACAAAATTAACACAAGTTCTGTTCTTTAAACTGATTAGCAAAAAAAAAAAAAAAAAAAAAGCAACCAAGAAAAGAAGACATTGTTCTTCAAACAATTTTGAAAGAAAGATGGTAATTCTCAACATGAGTTGAGTTTTGAATCAATCCGACGGCTGAGGGCACTTTCTCTGATAAGACAGATACACCAACAAATCAACACAAAATAAAGCAAACTAGCACAAAAAACACCAATTAACTAACTAATACACACAAAATTAACGCAAAAGTAACACAAGTTCTGTTCTTCAATCAATTTCGAAAGCAAAATTAACACAAAAATAAGCAAATTACCACAAATTAAACGAAAGTTGTGTCCTTTTTTTCGTTCATAAACATTAAGAGAGAGAAGTGAGATTTGAATCGGAATTTTATGGATGATCAGAGGCAGAGAGAAATGAATATCGAGAAATTTGAATCGAAAAATTTCATACCTGATCTGATCTCGTGTATGGAAGCAAATTGAAGTGACAAAGTAAAACAAACGCTTCCACCTTTTCGGATTTAAGGTTTGTGTAGATTATGTTTGGGCCACTTCGCATTCTCCGCGCAAACTTCGGTGGAATAAGGAATAACCCAGAAAGAAAGGACTTTATAAGGAAATTTTTTAAGAAATTTGAAAAACACAGTTGGAGACCTGTTATTGGTGGGTCGGTAGTCCAAGACATGGTCAACCCGAGAAGTTTAGGACCGTTAGATCTGATTACTTGTCGTGTGGACTTGTTCGTGCAAGTGATTTATGCTAGAGTTGAATTGTAGGGGAGAAAAAAAAAAAAAAAAAAACCTTTGATAGTCTTAAATTTACACTTACAGGACATATTCTAAGCAGAGCAGGTATAAAAAATAGTGTTAAATATTTAAAAGGTTTGAGGGCGACTTAAAAGTGTGTAAATCGATAAGATATATATATATATATATTACGAATCGGAAATTCTCTGAAGGTATATTCATGAGGTTTTTTTATTTTTACTTTAAACAATTCTCTTTATTATGGTTGTTTAGTATAAAGTGCTTAATCTAATTCTCTGAAGGTATATATATATCTTTATTATGGTTGTTTAGTATAAATCGATAAGATATATATATATATATCTTACGAATCGGAAATTCTCTTAAGGTATATTCATGAGGTTTTTTTATTTTTACTTTAAACAATTCTCTTTATTATGGTTGTTTAGTATAAAGTGCTTAATCTAATTCCCTCAAACATTTAGGGTTCTACAAATATAGTTCAAGTATATGAATACTTGCTATAAGTAATGCAACTACGAAATCTCATCTTCATTTGCCTGAGAAAATAAAATAAAACACATCCCCATTTAATATGTATGAAAAGGATTAGGGACATTAAATAAGAAATATATAATACGACAAAACCATGCAATTGCTTGCATAGGTTGAGCCCCCAAAACATTACACTTGCGCCTGCCATCTTCTAAAAGTGTTTGAACATTTGAGTTTAAATTAATAAATTTCAATTGAGTTTACGAAACACTATATTTATTTTAATTTTCCTTATGAAGTAGTTCATGTACACAAATATTGTTAATATTTATATTAAATCATGTTTAAAAAACCAAAGTTTCAAAGGAGAGAGGGGAAAAAAATAGTACTGCTGGTTCATAAGAGCAAGGACGGAAGAAAGAATGATTATGCCAGAAAATTAAAACGTGTAGGCCATGATTAAATTAGAAGCCTTGCCAACAATAATAAGTAATTGTTGTAGTAGTTAGGATTTTTTTTTCCTTTTTCCTTTTTTTTCTTTGAAAGATAAGTTTAAAAGTCGATAGTTTAAAGCTCTATTTTAAAGGTCCTATTTATAAGTAAGAAAAACCATTGTTACGATGGATTTTTAATGAAAACTGTTGTATAATCTTTGTAGTTTTCTACCTTATATGACAGTTTCTTATAAAACCGTTGTGTAAAGTATAGTTTTTATGACGATTTTTATTAAAAATATCATGAAAGATTGGTCATCAGCAAAAATTACCAAAATTTCTAACTTTTCACGGGATTGCTAGTCCCATATGTTATCCACTGATACAAGGTTCTAGTTGTAAAATCATATATTTATATTGAACTATAAAATTTTTACAAAATCATACATCTGCTCTACTACCTATATCTAAGAAATCATGCCCAAATAACAATTCACACAAACATATACTAACAAAGCTAAAACAAAAACTAAAACTTAAATAATTCATAAAAATACATATACAAACACATGTAGATTGTAATTCACACAAACAAATATACAAATATTAACTAAATAATAAATGTTAACATAACTGGCATAAAACAACAGTAATTCTACCCACAAACTAGATATTAAAAAACAAAACTAATTAAAAAATAAAACAAATTAACATGACAAATTGATGGAATTAATTTTGAAACAAAAACTAATTAGCTTTATAAAACTAAAATTAAACCTAAAGAACACAAAAATAATAAAAACTAAATCTAACAAAACTAAGTTACAATACTAATTAGCAAACTATATAGCTAAAAATAATTAATTCCTACAAACCTTAACTAATTTCTAGCAAGTTTTGAGCAACAAAAAACATAAATAATTGCTATGATGGTCATAGAGGATTTTCATTAAACGTGTGGTAGGCATCATATATGCAAACATATACACAAATACATAGAAAGTAATTAAAACTAAAACTAGAATTAGAACTAAACAACTAAAACTAATTAATTCACACAAATCATAAAGAATTAAAACTAAAACTATATAACTAAAATTTTTAAAAAAACTAAACAATAAAAAAAGAAATGAAATATTATCAAACAACAGTCAGAGGCGAGCAATGGCGGGCTAACAGCGATGGTGTGGTTGTGAAGGCGATGAGCTTGAAGAGAAGAACACTTTGAGAGTTCATCAAATATGTGGTGGGCATCATGTATACAAACACAAATACAAACGTATAAAAAGTAATTAAAACTAAAACTAAAATTAGAACTAAACAACAACCATAAATAATTAAAACTAAAAGTATATAACTAAAATTTAAAAAAACTAAACAATAAAAAGAAACAAAATGATACCAAACGGCGGTCAGACGCAGGCAACGGTGGGGTCGTGGAGGTGATGAGCTCGAAAAGAAGAACCTTCACAAATGAGGGATGGTGACGAGCTCTTAAGCCCTGGAGGCCTCAGGACTAACGGCAGCGCGTTAGTTCAAGGCAAAGATGGCAATGGCAACGGTTGTGGTAGAGAGAGAGAGGATTTTAGGGTTAGATAGAGTTGTAGGACTGAGTTTAGAGAGAAATGGTTGAGTTTGAGTGTTAATTCGAATAAGACAGAGAGAGCGGGCTTTTAAAATTTCACTGATTGTGGTAAGAGCGGGCTTTTCAATTTTCGCTAACTATCTTTCACGATGGCTTTTACTAAATAACATCGTGTAATATGTCTCCTACCGTGATGGTTTTTTGTAAAAAGTGTTATGGAATCTTCCATTTACTGCCATGAAGGTTTTCGTGTTTTTCGCTTACTCGCTGCGTATTTTTCCTTGCTTAACATGCGGTCTTTAAAAAACAGTCATTGATTGAGCGTCAGGTGTTGTACAATTCTAGTAGTGTAAATCAATAACTTATGCAGCGTTAGGCTTGTAATAGTGCGAGAAAAATTGAATCAAATCTTTTATGTTCAGTTATTGGGGCCTTAAATTTCTGATATAGACAAAAGGGACAAAAGACACCATGGCACCAATTATCCCAGATGCGTTATATACGTTTCTACTGTGTGAGAGAAAAGGAGACAGAGGACTGGATGACACCTATAATTCCTTATGTGCATGTTAGTTGAAAGAACGTGCTTCACACATGCATGTCCCAAAAAAAAAAAAAACTTCGGTTAGCCACATTGCCTTCTTTGTTCGAACTTAGGATTCTACTAATATACTTGAAGTAAATGATTTCTATAAGCAATTCAACTATAAACTTCTGCAAGGTTGAAGATCCCTAAAACATCAATCACTGGCGCTGCCATTTCTTCATACTTTTGTCCTAAATATCACAAGTTTTGTTTCTCCATTTTTATTTTCTTTACAACCTAATTTAATCACAAAAGTATTATTCATATTTATATCATACTAAAAAACAATAAAAATAAAACCAGAGTTTTAGAGGAGAGAGGTAAAAGGACTTGTTGATTCGTAAGTACTGCCAGAATATTAGAACATGGAGGCGGCCATGATCAAATTGGAACTCAATTTACGACCAAGAAGTTGAAGCATTTGTAAGGATGTTTTTCCTTTCTTTTATTTCCTTTCTTTTCCTCTCAAGATGAGTTGAAAATTTGATACTTTAAGGCCACCTGTCCGTTCAATAAACTATGTGGCGTTAGGCTTCTGATGATGTGAGCTAGACAAAACTCATCCTTTAAGTAGAATTTAATCAGATTCTTTCTATTCTATTGATGGATCCTTAATGTTTTAGTATAGATAAAAGGGTCAGAGGAGGGGATGATGCCAATAATCCTTTGTATGTTATATTATGGTATAAATGAAGGGGATGAAGGATGGTAATCCCTTGTGCATACGAGCTGATGAAGGTGCATGTCCTATTTTGTTAATTTATTGGAGATCTATTTTTCAAAAATTGTAGGTAGTCGATTATTTTTCATGTTCTTGTTTATTAAAACGTATCAAACTTCTTGATAGCATAGCGAGCTTTTGTAACCAAGATTGTAATATTTTGAACCATGTGAATCGGCCAATACTTTTGTCCATTTTCTTGTAATTTATATTCTAAGGTTCAAGTTAATACATACGTATATATATATGTATGTATATATTTTAAATTTGTAAATGCTTATAAATAATTTAGTGGCTATTTTGGAAGATGAATGCAAAGAGATGATCAGCTACTCCACCGTATCCTATGAGCTATGCTGGTTGGCGTATCTTATGTTTATTTTCTGGTGTTTTTACAAGGGTTCAAGATGAAGTTGGGTGAAAAGGACAAGACATCGATCGATTACGTTCCTCAATTTTATTATATTGTGATCCTGATCAAGTTCTTTCTTTTAGTCTTGTGATTGATTCTATTATATATATATATAAATATATATGTGTGTGTGTGTGTGTATTATACATTAAGGTTTACATGTGAGAAAATAGCATTAAGGGCTAAAAAGAAGTTTAAAGTAAGATAGTTAAAACACCGAACTTCAAAAATAAAATAAAATGTTAGAGGATTACAAGAAAAATATTTAAGTAGGGATGCATTAAATTATTTCAATGGGCATTTAGAGAAAATTATTTTTTAACGGAGAACATTTAAACGTTTAAGATCTTTTAAAAATTAGTAGATGTACTTTGTTTCAATGAAAAAAAGGGTTTTAAACAAATATTACAAATGTATATATAAGTAAAACGTATTTAAGACAAAAAGGAATTTGATTTGGACAAAATACAAAATAGAAATTATTTGAGATGAAAAAAATATTCACATAGGAACACATCAAAAAACAATTAAAAAAAGTATTTTAGAGAATTAAAAAAATATTTTACTAGAGTCATGTTAGAGAAAACTTATTCAAATAAGAATAAATCAAAAGCAAAAAAAAATTAGTAAAACATATTTAAAACTTAAAGTTCTAGAAATAAAAAATTTCAAAAAATTCAAAAAAATTTTGAGACATAAAAGGCGCAGTAACTTGTGAAAAAGTAATATGTGTGTGTGTGTGTGTAATAGTTTAATCATGTAACTCTATGACAACATTCCTCAAAAAAAAATTCCATGACACCTATAATATAGTCCCTTTTTTTTTTTTTAAAGCAAGAACCACATACAAATCTCATGATAGTTAAAATATATATACATATATATATATATATATATATATGTGTATTACATACATAAAGGAAGCTAATCTCCTGTAATCCAGCGTGATTTAATAGATCAAGTTGAGAGAGACACACACCACTTAAACTTTTCAACATTAATTACATAATTTTTGGAGTACGCCAGTGCTGATTTATTCTTAAAATGTACATATTTTTAAACAAAAATGAACACACACATATATTGTCACAACCCTATAAGCTAGTAGGCATGATTAGGTAAATTGTATATTTTTTTAAATAGAACTATTAGATTATGATATTGATCACTAATTAATATGTCATCTTAAGTTTTTTTTTTGTAGGTGATTGTGACAAGACTCGGTGTGTTAAGATAAAATTGAGATATAGTTAAGTTATATGTTTTAATACGATAAATTATGTTTTATTATGTGTGATTATTATTCTAATTTACTTAATTTAAAGCTAGTTTAATATTGAGTTAGCGTAAGTTTTCTTAGAATACTACCATATTTTTTTAAATTCTGATTAAATTAGGATTAGTATAAGATAAAAAAAAAATCCTACTCACATTCAACTTAAGAGTACTCTATAAATACTTTTATATAGTCACCCTAACTCATATTCCCTACAATATTTTTCTTAGTTTCTTCCTCTAGTTAAAAATTCTCTATTTTCCATATTGCTCTTTTTCGCTAATTCTTTTAAGGCCAAGAATAATTCTAACGGTATAATTCTTGTTCTCTTCTATCATAGATTTTTAGTAATTATTTTTTTAGTAACGTTTTCATGGTGTTTGGTTTATGATTATGGTGTTTTGTTTCTCATGATTAAAAAATTAGGGTTCTTCGTATGAATAAATTATCGTCTTAGTAATCCTTTTGCAGGTGTTTTAGATTTCATGTTTCTTCTAATGGTATTTAATTGTATGAGATTGAAAACAATAAATTTTAGAAAAGATTACACATGCATGCATGATTTTATGAATTTCATGTTTCGTTTAATGGTTTAGAGTTCCTTAACAAAAATCTTGTTCATGTGAATTTTGTTCAAAATTCTATAAATTAAATTATGACACTTACTATGATTTAATAGAGTCTAATTATGGTTTAGAATAAAATTATGGTTTTCAATATGATTATTCGATGAGTTTTAATTGAAGAGTGTTATGATTTGATTGTTAGGTTCGTGTGAAAAATAAAGTTTAGGGACTGCCTTACTTAAACCTAAAAACTGTATTTATTTATTAGGTTTTTGATTCGAAAAGTTTTTAATATATGATCTAGAGGATTCTATAAGCTTGTTTTGATATATGAATTGCTTAAAACAGAAACTTATAGCTTAGAATATGAATTTTTAAAGATTATGCACCGTTGTTGGAATTTTTGGAAAACTGAGATTTTTACTACTAGATTATAGTATGTTTTTAATGACCTTATCGAACTCAAAGCCGCATGGATAATTGCTTAAAAGAAAGCCTCAAATGTGTACTTTAATATCGAATAAGAATTGTAACTTTTCGATTTTTTTAGAATCAATTATGAATTTTCTTGTAAAGATCGATGAATCTTGTTGTAAGTATTGATTTTGTGTGACATGTTATACTTTAAGTCTAAGCCAAGCATAGTGTTTCCATTGAGTTCATATAGTTTATACGATAAGATGTTTTATGGAATAAAACTAATTATATTCTAATAACATTAAACTTTAAAAAAGAAGTTAAGCACATCGAGGAGTCTCAAAGTTGCATCATCAGAGAAAAATTTTGTAGAGTAAAAGCTGAGTTACAAGGTTAGTACATTTCTCACATGCAATATGTTTTTTCAAAATATAATTTTATATGGTTTTTAACCTTGATAGCTATTATGATGAAGGTTTCAACGAGGATATTTTTATGAAGCAAGTTTGTGATCTTTATGTTAAGTTCTATGTGTCTTGATAATCTTATAAAGATAGAGTTAAGAGCTAATCAAGATAAAAGATGTTTTAGGAGACATGTACTATAACAGAGATAGCCGTCTTTGCACCGAGCTACTAGGTGCTTGCTTTAACATGGTTGCAAAGACAATAGAGATAAGTTGCCTTGATGGGTTTGAAACTTGCAATCCCACTTTCATCATGGTGGCACAATTTGGTACATGTCTAGGGCCCTAATAGTAGACAAGATAATAAGGAAAACAAATATTTTGAAAGAACTATTTTTAAAAAAAACTCTTAAAGAACGGTTTTATGATGTTAAGTTATTTTCTTTTATGTTTTATTGATTCCAAGATTTCTCTGAATCTTATACTAAATGTTTTGTGAGGTTATAGATGTATTTACTAAACGTTTCGCTTACTCTAGTTATTCATATGTTGCAAATGTATGTAAGAACTAAGTTCTAGGATGGAGGAGGATTGGCGTGGGTGTGCACGTGTTAGTGGAGCGGGTTATCATGTAGTGGTTCTAGGGTTTTATTGGAACTTATATCTTAAATTATGGTTCAAGAATTTCTAAGTTTTGATTAATATTTTCCAAAATCTTTGTTAAAATGATATATATTGGTTATTTGCTTTGTACATGATTTATTTAATGCAATTTGTTAATTTTATAAATCTACAAGTGTCTTTAAAATATATTATTGTAAGACATGTCTTTGAAAATTTAAAATTTGTTTCGACTTTTTAAGGCACTACTTTTTGCTTAATTATTGTTTGCATGTTTTTCACTGTAATACTTTAAGATATTTTTCCTTAATAAACGACATTAAGTAAGGTTTCGTAACATCCCGCTAGAGGGCATGTTACATATATAATTGCTATATTAACAAAATTTGAAGCATTAAATGCCATATGCAGATATAACTAATTAATAAACTAGACAAGATATAAGATAAATGTAGCGAGGTAAATTAATCTTTCATAAAAAAAAAAAAAGAAATATAGCCAGAGAAACTACAATAAATGTATCATTTAAACTCTTTACATAATTTTGTTTTTAAACTCTTTACATAATTTTAAACAAGTAAACATATGAGAATAAAGAATATATATAAAATCAAAATAAACAAAATTATTGATTTTTCGAGAGTGCCAATTCAAATGTATTTAAGTATAAAGAATTTTTGTTTCATGAAAAATATGTAAATACAAGATTTCTAGGCTCATTTAAGAGAAAATATTTTAGTGGAGACATTAATAAATAAATATTTACAAAGATAACTTTAGAAAACTTCATAAAAAAAAAAAAAATTTGTGTAAGGGCACTTTTGAGACACAAGGATGAACCGAAACAAAGTATTTCGATAAGGCATATTTAAACATATAGGATTGAAACAAAGAAGCAAATTGTAAGAAGAGGAATGTGCATTGTAGTAGAACACAACGGTGCATGTTGCACTTCACTGGGGACACATTAGAAAAATATATTTTTATAAGAGGCCTTAAAGATATAAGAATTTAAAAGAAAAAAGAATTGCAGATAAACCAAAATAGATATTCATAATACATTCATGAAGAAAAAAAGAAATATTAAATCGGAGTAAAGCAGAAAATTATTTAGAGGTATAAATGCAAAGGAAAATACTTTGAAATACATGTGAGAAAAAAAGTAATAGGCGATCATATAAAAAAATATTCAGGAAGTTAATATTTAACAAATAATATTATAGAGGAATGTAAGAGAAATACATAAGTAGGGATATATTTCCCAAAAAAATCAATCAGACAGACTAGAAAAAAAAATAATTTAGTGAAAATAGTCTCTGCATGTGTAATTTAAACTTTTTTTAAAAGTGCCTAATATTGTATGACGTATTTTATTAAAAAAATACTAATATATATATACATTTAACTTCTATATCAACAAGCTCAGAATAATTTACATGCTACATACAAGTATAAGTTAAACTGGAAAGAGATAAATGAAGACATATACATAAATAATAAAAGTACTGCTTAAACCTTCAAACGACTTTCGGAATCTTGATCAAGAAAACTCAAATGAGAATACAAGAACTTTTTAAAAAAATTCTGGAGAGTACTACTTCAAATTTGTTTCAGTAAATAGAACTTTTTACGGGGAAAAAACAAGTAAAAAAACAAATATGGATGATTTCCAGATGTTTTGACCAGAGAAAGAGCACACAAGAGAAGAGAGTAAAACATTGACCAGAAGGGTGGCTATAAACATATAAATATATAAAATATGTTGAACATCGTCTCAAATTTTCAAATATTGCAAAAAGCGGACGTAAAATTACCAGAACTGATAGACATGTGAAGTTATAGAGATATGGGGATAGAACAAATATTCATAGATATCGGAAAAACTGAAGAAAGTACCACTTAAAATTATTTCAAACTTCTTATGAAGACAATGAAGACAAGCTCTAGAATCCAAACTTCTTCCAAGACCACTTCTGATTTGTCTGTGTTAATACAAATATATCATTTACCAGAAAAAACAATCATATATATCTATATATTTTTTTTTAAATAAAAGACCAGGACACACACACACACATATGTACCACAAATATGATCTATCAATACATCTAAACCATATTCACATAATATATATTTCTCAAAAAAAGAGATCAGATCAAATATAAAAATATGCAAAAAAAATATAGATCAGAGAAATATATGAAGGTTTTTTGACCTAAACCATCACAAGATATATTTTTCAAAAAAAAAAAAGTCAGATAATTTATAAAAATATGCACAAAAAATAGATCAGAGAAATGTATGAAGGTAATTTGATTTAAACCGTCACATTATATATTTCGCGAATAAAAGCCATCAGAAAAATATATAAAATATGCAGAAAAAATAGATTAGAGAAATGTACGAAGGTAATTTGATCTAAACCATGACATAATATATTTCTCGAATAAAAACCCATCAGATAATATATAAAATATGCAGAAAATATAGATCAGAGAAATATATGAAGGTAATAACGATCGCAATATTCAAAACAGAAATAATCATTGACCAACGAAAATACCATCCAAACAGCAAACATTAATCCAAAACAAACATGAAATAAAATGATAAATATCCCATCAAAACAACAACATTTAATCCAAATGAGAGTACTTTGTGTTGGAAATTAATTTTTCATGTGGGCCTACATATGTATTTAAATGTGTTATTTAATGCTATCTTAAGGTAAAGCCTAAATTAAAGTGATATAATTAAGATAAAATTGAAAGGCTTTTGGGTATTAATATAAAGTATAGGTCATTATTATTAATAATATATGTGTAGATACCAATTTATAATTTTCAGATTTTATGATGGGCAAAACTGAAAATACATTAAAATAACTAAAGTTATTTATTCTGGTTATGGTCCCCAATCCAGACGTACGTTTTATTTTTCTGTTTTCTCTGAAATCCCATCTTCAAGAAAATCACAAGGAGTACGTATTGGATTGGAAGACAATAACCCACAACAATCCAAGATCATGAATCAAGGTACGCTTCTACAATTTGAATTATTTCTCTCAATGATTTAACATGAACGATCTTGACAGAATTCTGGTTTGTTTTTGGTTTTTAACAAGTGGCATCAGAGCGGTTTCATGTTCAATCATTGAGAAATATTTTCTCAAATTTTTTGGTTAAAATTTTTGGTTGAATAAGGTTATGGTTGTTTGATTTTTTATTTGAATGCAATTGTCTGCACACATGCCGAGCATGCTTGCCATTTATAATTATTGATTCATTGATGCATGCCTGGTATTTGTTGAATAATACGGAATATACAATTCTATAACCATTAAAATATATGTGCATTTGACTTTTGACTGGATTATGGATTCAATGCACGTGAGATTGTTTTCTTTCTGGGTTCATTCTTTTTTTTTGAATCGTGTATTCTGTTAAAAATAACCTAGTAACCTGTGCGATTACCGACGGCAATCTCACTGCCGTCGGCAAGGAAATCCGGCCGAGACCCTCAGGCCTCACCGGAGAAGGAAAGACGCGGTCTCTGGCCGCGACGAAGGAGTGGAAACGGCGGCCTAAAGCCGTTGTTAGGCCGGCGTTCTTAGTTTATAAAAAAAAAAATAATTTAATTTCCAACAATCTCCCACTTGGGCCACATATGTTTCTCTGCAAAAAATGTGTTTACCTTAGTGAGCTCAACTTTTGCTATCATAAATAAGGGTATTTCTGAACAATCTCGTCCATTGATCATACCAACATAGGACCAAAGCGGTCTTTGTCACAAATATAACGTGACTAGACCCATCTATGATCACACATATCGATATAACCAAATGACATAGATCAAGTATGGATGTGTAGCATGAAAATTACATGCAAAGTGATCTAAACATGTCTATTTCCAATTGGTCCTACCTTATACCTTAATGAGATCAAAACTGTACCAAATCAGAGTGTAAGTTAACTGTATTCTTTATTTCTGCAGAAAACATATACAAACACACAATGTCTATATATAAAGAAATTTAGCATTCAAATACAAGCTCCCACTAAAACTGCATATCATCAAATAACTGAACACCCATGTGAGCAGTGTGCTCATGAAAGACCTTGGGTGGAAGCCCTTTTGTAAGCGGATCCGCTATCATGGAGTTTGTACCAATATGCTCTATAGACACCTGACCACTCTGAACTCTTTCTTTAACAACAAGAAACTTAATCTCTATATGCTTTGACTTTGAAGAGCTCCTGTTGTTGTTGGAATATAAGACTGTAGATTTATTATCACAAAACAACTTAAGTGGTCTTTCTATACTTTTCACAATCCACAGCCCAGTGACAAAGTTTCGTAGCCATATTCCATGATTGGATGCCTCATAACATGCTATAAATTCTGCCTCCATAGTGGAAGAAGCTATGAGTGACTGCTTAGCACTCCTCCAAGAAATAGCTCCTCCAGCAAGCAAAAAAATATAGCCCGAAGTGGATCGACGACTATCTTGACATCCAGCAAAATCTGAATCTGAATAACCAATGATCTCGAGTTGGTTTGACCTTCTATATGTAAGCATGTGATCTTTTGTTCTCTGTAAATATCGCATAACCCTTTTGGCTGCTTTCTAATGATCCATTCTAGGGTTACTCAAATATCTGCCCAACAATCCAACAATGTATGCTATATCTGGACGAGTACAAACTTGAGCATACATTAGACTCCCAACAGCTGATGCATATGGGATCTTTTTCATTTCCTTAACCTCAAGGTCATTCTTAGGACACTGACTTAAACTGAACTTATCTCCTTTAGCCACAGGGGTATCTCCTGGTTTACAATCATGCATGCCAAATCTTTTAAGCACCTTTTCGATATAGCTCTTTTGCGATAACCCAAGTATACCCGGAGAGCGATCTCGGTGTATTTTAATTCCTAACACAAAAGAGGCGTCACCAAGATCTTTCATTTCAAATTTCTTTGATAGAAATCTCTTGGTTTCGTGCAATAAGCCTATATCATTGGTGGCAAGCAATATATCGTCAACATACAATACCAGGAGAATACACTTACTCCCACTGAACTTATGGTATATACAGTCATCTACAGTGTTCATCTCGAAACCGAATGAAACTATCACTTGATGAAATTTGTAGTACCATTGACGAGAAGCTTGCTTAAGCCCATAGATGGATTTCTTTAATTTGCAAACCATTTTCTTTGGGTCTCCCGACTCAAAGTTTTCTGGCTGCACCATATAGATCGTTTCATCAATGTCGCAATTTAGAAATGCTGTCTTAACATCCATCTAATGTAGCTCAAGATCAAAATGCGCTACAAGTGCCATAATTGTCCTAAAAGAGTCTTTCGTTGAAATCAGAGAGAAAGTCTCTTTATAATCAATGCCTTCCTTTTGAGTAAAGCCCTTAGCAACAAGACGAGCTTTATATCGCTCTACATCACCCTTCGAATCCCTCTTGGTTTTAAATATCCATTTACAACCAATGGGCTTCGCACCTTCAGGCAATGGGACAAGATCCCAAACGTCATTGTCCTTCATAGACTTTATCTCATCCTTCATGGCATCCATCCACTTTTGAGAGTTTGAACTATGCATGGCTTGACAGACATTGATCGGATCATCATCCATCAATCTAACACTTTCCTCATGTTCTTAGAGAAATACTATGTAATCATCCGGAATAGCACTTCTCCTCTCTCTAGTGGATCTCCTTAATGACACAAGTTCCTGAGGTTCTGGTTCTTGAGGTTGTTGAGTTTGTACTTGAAGGGGTTGAACGACTATGTCTGGTTGTTCTTGATATGCAATTTGATCAACGTCAGGTATAGAGGCCTGAACATTATCAAAAGCAATTGTAGGAATAGGAACCAATCCCTCTTGTACAAAAGGAACATGATCAAATTCATCCTCAAAGACAAAGTCTCTAACCTTATTTCTCCCCCCAAACTCAACATCCTCAAAGAATGTTGCGATTCCCGTCTCAAAAATAACCTTAGTAGTGGGATCATAAAATTTGTAACCCCTTGACCGTTTAGAGTATCCAATGAAATAGCAACTCACTGTCTTGGAGTCCAATTTCTTTTCATTGGGCCTATAAGGCCTTGCTTCTGCTGGACAACCCCAAGTATGTAAATGCTTCAGACTAGGCCTTTTGCCAGTTCAAAGCTCATAAGGTGTTTTAGCTGCTGCTTTTGTTGGTACTCTGTTAAGAATGTAAGCTGCAGTCTTGAGTGCTTCACCCCAGAGGGATTCAGGTAAGGTGGAATGACAAATCATACTCCTCATCATGTCCTTAAGTGTCCGGTTTCGTCTCTCAGCTACACCATTCATGCTAGGTGAACCTGGCATAGTATATTGAGGGACTATCCCGCATTCCTCTAGGAATTTAGCAAAAGGTCCTGGACGTTGTTCACCTGATCCGTCATATCTGCCATAGTACTCACCACCACGGTCAGATCTAACGCCCTTAATTCTTTTACTGAGTTGAAGCTCAACTTCAGCCTTATATGATTTAAACACATCCAAAGTCTGTGACTTCTCATGTATGAGATATAGATAGCCATACCGGGAGTAATCGTCTATGAACGATACAAAATATTGTTGACCATTCCATGAAGCCATAGGAAATGATCCACAAATATCCGTATGTATCAATTCTAAGACATCCGTAACTCTATTGGCACCCAATCCCCTTTTGTTTGTATGTTTCCCTTTAATACAATTAACACAGGTTTCAAAATTTGTAAAATTGAGGGAATTAAGAATTCCATCTGACACAAGTCTTTCCATCTTTTTTCTTGAAATATGTCCTAATCGCTTATGCCATAATACAGCGAAATTCTCATCGGTTAATTTACGTTTTATGCCACGAGAACTAACATGCAATGTTTCATTATAAGAAGCAACTGTATCAAGCAAATATAGGTTATCTTCAAATGATAAAGAACCGGTACCAACAACATTTGAATTTAAAGAAAGACTAAACTAACTATTTCCAAATGAACAATAGTATCCAGATTTGTCCAAAGCAGAAATAGAAATTAAATTCCGCCTAAACGACAGTACAACAAAGGTGTCTTTCAAATCCAAATAATAACCAGAACTTAATAATAACCTAAAATGCCCTATTGCTTCAACTTCTACCGATTTGCCATCTCCCACATAGATGAATCTTTCAGCATCAATTGGCTTTCGGTAGCTCAGACAACCCTGCATAGACACACTTATATGAGCAGTGGCACCTGAATCAATCCACCAAGTGTGTCTTGGCACTGAAGTTAAATTAACCTCAGAACAAACCAAATTGAGAAGCATACCTTTCTTTGCACGCCAAGCATGATACTTGGTGCAGACCTTCTTCATGTGTCCAGGTTTACCACAAAAGAAACAAGCAACATTTTCATCATTTTTATCCTTATCTTGTTTCTTTTGTGCTGGACCTTTAGCAGCTTCATTACTTTTCTTTCTTTTCTTATTGTCCTTAGAGGTGCTAGCCAAGTGAGCACTTTCAGTCTTCTCTTGCTTCAGTCTTTCTTCCTCTTGCACACAATAAGAAATTAACTCATTAAGAGTCCATTTCTCTTTTTGGCAGTTGTAACTGATCTTGACTTAGCTGAATTGTGCAGGAAGAGAAATGAAGACAAGATGCACTAGAAGATCCTCAGAAATTTCCAGATCTAGTGTGTAACGTCCCGAAATCTATTTAACATTAATGTAATGTAAATGGTGAATTAGTGTGCCATAATTAAAGTTTTAACTTTAATTAGATTATTTGGTTGGATTTTGAATTTTGGTTGTTTTGTTAAATTGATGTGTTCAAAAGATTCCTTGTTGATTTAAAATGATGTTTTGAGCTTTAAAACACAACAATTTGTAAAATGTTAAAAATACTCTGTTTTACAAAACCGTGGGCGGCACATGGTTTTCGCACAGTAAAACCGCCCACCGATTTTCTCTATTTATTTCTCTCCTCTCTCTCTCCCTCTTCATTCTCACGGGCTCTCTCTCTCTCTTCCCTCTCTCTCACTCGGCAGCCCCTCTCTCTCTCTCAATCTCTCTAAAAATTTTGGTTTTCATTCGAATCCAAGCTTCGGAACAGCAAGGAGGAAGCTCGGGGACGTGATTCGGCGACCGAGAACGCGGATTGAAGCTTCGATTCGAGGTTAGATTCGAAATTTCTAAACTTTTTCAAAATTTTCGATTTTGTGTGTTTTTGAAATCTAAGCTTGTTTAAGCTTAGAAAACCGTGGAATTGTGTTAAATGAGCTTAGAACAACTAGAATCTAAACCTAGATTGAAGAAAAACGGATTTGATTCAAGATTTCCATTTTTCTCCTCTTTTTCTCATTTTCGGATTTTTGAGGATTTCGAGTTCAAATATTGTTTAAATGATTCCAAATATGTTTTAGAATGTTTTTCTATCAACTATGATTGTTTTTCATGCCTGGGAATTGAGAAAAACAGGTTGGAATTCAGATTTGGATTTTGGGGATCGAGAAACCCGTGGCTGGGATTTCTGGATTTTCCCAGTTCGGCAGGCCGAAGTTCATGTTCGGCAGGCCGGAGTGATGATCGGCAGGCCGGTGTTCTTCCGATCGGCAGGCCGAATCTGGGGACATGTTCGGCAGGCCGAACCTTGTTTCCGGCAGGCCGAACTGTACAGTTCGGCAGGCCGAAGCAGGGCGTCCGGCAGGCCGACCGAGGCATGGAAAATTTTGTGATTTTTACCCGATTTCACTGTTTTGAACCCTAATTTAAATCCCAACCTTATAGGATGATTTTAATGATACAAATGGCACACTAGGACATCATGAAATGATTTAGTAACATAGAATGTCTCGAACTAGATATTGATCGACTTAGTTTGTATCTAGGATTGTTCGTGGTTCCGTGGAGCTAACGTATAGCGGACCGGGATTACGGTGTGGGGTACCGGCACGAGTACTGAGGTAGGACTTCTATCCTATTTCTTTGGTAGCCTGGTTTTGAAATGATTTGGCTTTGAAAATGATTTCTATCAAAATGTTTTCAACGGTTGTTTGAAAATGATTTTATCGGTAGTATTTTAATACACCGTGATTATGAAATGAATTTCATAATGAATGTAATGGACAATACTCGGTAATTGGGTTTGAATGATAATGATAACAAACACTAAGGCATGATGCCATATCAGAGATCGGGTCGTGTGACGAACGACCTTGGGGGCAGGTCCCGAAACCCAGCTGGGCCACTACGGTGGTGATATCATGGTTTGCCTAGGTAAAAGTAAATTGGTGTTTTGATTTGACGAGTAGACTGTTCTGTGTCAGAACGGTTCTACTCAATTTATTTATTTATTTATCTAACGTTTTATTTCTGTATACTCCTGATAATGTTTTGTTTCTTTGCATCAAATTATTTTATAAAACCTAGTCCTACTGAGCCTTTCGCTCACGTTTTATTGTTTTAAATTTCCCCCCCCTTCTAGGTGGTTTTCCATATAGGTTTGGAGGAGATTCTTCAGACCGGACTCAGGAGCACTAGGAGAATTTATTTATATTCAGTATTATTAATCAAGGCATGTAAGGCTCAACTTTATTTGTACTTGGACTGTAATTGTATTTGTGATATTGTCAGATCCATGTGTGTGCACAAGTTGTGGGTTGTGGAACCCATATTCGCGGTTTTTATTCAATTATTGTTATTTGATTAATGATTTTAAATTCCTTTATAAAAATGTGGTGGAAAAATCTTCTTTGTTTCTTGCTTAATGGGATTTTTAAACCCTTAATTTCAATTAAACTCTCATTTAATTAACCTAAATATTCCACCACGTCACCTCCCGTACTCCGGGGCGTGACAGAATGGTATCAGAGCTCAAGGTTATGAACCTTGGGAATTGTGCACACATAGGTTTGACAATGAAATACATCTGACAGTCCAAATTTTGTTTTCAGAAGTGAGAGAATGGCACCTAGACGTCATTCGACAGCTGACGCGGAGTTCGGAAATGATGAGGGCCTGATGAGGTCTATGATGGCAGCTTTCCGGCAGATGGCAGCCAGGGCTAGACCGGAAGACTCCAGTGTTGGTAGTCGGCATGCCTTCTTTAAGGAATTCCGGCGGGCGTCTATTCCGACTTTTGATGGCAATGGGGATCCGCAGTTAGCAGAGTATTGGTTGGATTCGATTTTGAAGCATCTTGATACCCTTGGTGTGCCTGAGGAGTATCGTGTAGAGTTTGCGGCGTATAAGCTCGAGGGTGGCGCTAACACCTGGTGGAAACAAACTAAGCGTCTGGAGCGCGGTGGCAATATCAGTTGGGACAAGTTCGAGGAGCTGTTCTATGATCGGTATTTTCCGCAGGGATATAGAGACCAGAAAGCAGCTGAGTTTTATAGATTGCAGCAGGGTGATATGTCAGTTCGGGAGTATGAGGCAAGGTTTAACGAGTTGGCTAGGTTTGCTCCATCAGCTGTGGCATCGGAGCGCGAGAAATGCATCAAGTTTCAGGAGGGACTCAAGGCTCCTATTCGGCGGCAGTTGGTTGCTCTACGGCTTAGGAGTTTCGGAGAGCTTGTGTCGTCGGCGATCTCCGTGGAGAATGATTACGTGCAGTATTGTGAAGATCGAGCCAAGGCTTCAGGAGGACCGCAGAGGAGTGGCAGGAAGAGCACCAGTAGTCGTCCAACTCCGGGGAAAAGCAAGCAAGGCGGTGCGACCAGTGGTAGCAGCAGTTCGTCTGGCAGCGGGCGCAGCAATCCCTACAGCTTCCATTGTCATTTCTGTCAGCAGCCCGGACACATCAAGAGGAATTGCCCGATCAGGAGTGCTCGTCTTGGATCGCAGACCGAGGAGGATGCCAGTCGTTCATCTCAGCCTCAGCCTCAGACCCTACCTCCACCTCCGCAGTACCCGCAGTTGCAGTATCCGCAGTTTTCTCCTCAGCAATTCACATATCCGGCACGGGGACAGCAGCAGCAGTATTTCCAGCGCAGTGTTCCTCAGTATAGAGCTCCGAGTGCAGGTAGTGTGCAGTTGTCTCCATCTCAGCAGCATCGGCCGAGTAATGCAGGACCCAGCAATGTCGGTAGAGGAAAAGGAAAAGCGCCAGTGCAGGTTCATGCGATGGCATCTGGAGGAGTTTTCAGGAGGCTTTGGGTACGGATTTGAACTTCAGTACGGCGTTTCATCCTCAGACTGATGGGCAGTCTGAGCGGGTTATTCAGGTTCTCGAGGATATGTTGCGTGCTTGTGCGTTGGACTTCGGCGGGAATTGGAAGCAACATTTGCATTTGGCGGAGTTCGCGTACAACAACAGTTATCAGGCGAGTATCGGTATGGCACCATTTGAGGCATTGTATGGGCGACCGTGTCGGTCACCTGTGTGTTGGGCCGAGCCGAAAGATAGAGTTATTCTTGGGCCGGAAGAAATTCGTGACAGCAACGAGAAAGTCGTGGTGATTCGAGATCGATTGAGGGCAGCTCAGAGTCGGCAGAAGAGCTACGCGGATAGGAGACGTAGACCTTTGGAGTTCGCGGTTGGAGATTTTGTTCTCTTGAGGGTGTCACCTCGTAAGGGAACCATGCGGTTCGGAGTGAGTGGGAAACTCGCGCCGAGGTATATCGGGCCGTTCGAGATCACTCAGCGTGTTGGTGTGGTCGCTTATCGGCTTGATCTTCCGCCCGAACTTTCTCATGTGCACGATGTGTTTCATGTGTCTATGCTTAGGAAGTGTCCACCTGAGCAGGATAAGATAGTTTCGTTTCGCGATGTGCAGGTTCAGGAGGATACGACGTACGAGGAAGTGCCGATTCAGATCATCGACCGGAAAGTGATTAGCTTGCGTCGTCGTGAGATACCGTTGGTAAAGGTTGTGTGGCAGCATCACGGGGTTGATGAAGCCACTTGGGAACTAGAATCGAATATGCGGGAATTGTATCCGCATTTGTTTTGTTTCTGAAATGAGTTGTGAATTTCGAGGACGAAATTTCTTTTAGGGGTGGAGAGCTGTAACGTCCCGAAATTTATTTAACATTAATGTAATGTAAATGGTGAATTAGTGTGCCATAATTAAAGTTTTAACTTTAATTAGATTATTTGGTTGGATTTTGAATTTTGGTTGTTTTGTTAAATTGATGTGTTCAAAAGATTCCTTGTTGATTTAAAATGATGTTTTGAGCTTTAAAACACAACAATTTGTAAAATGTTAAAAATACTCTGTTTTACAAAACCGTGGGCGGCACATGGTTTTCGCACAGTAAAACCGCCCACCGATTTTCTCTATTTATTTCTCTCTTCTCTCTCTCTCCCTCTTCATTCTCACGGGCTCTCTCTCTCTCTTCCCTCTCTCTCACTCGGCAGCCCCTCTCTCTCTCTCAATCTCTCTAAAAATTTTGGTTTTCATTCGAATCCAAGCTTCGGAACAGCAAGGAGGAAGCTCGGGGACGTGATTCGGCGACCGAGAACGCGGATTGAAGCTTCGATTCGAGGTTAGATTCGAAATTTCTAAACTTTTTCAAAATTTTCGATTTTGTGTGTTTTTGAAATCTAAGCTTGTTTAAGCTTAGAAAACCGTGGAATTGTGTTAAATGAGCTTAGAACAACTAGAATCTAAACCTAGATTGAAGAAAAACGGATTTGATTCAAGATTTCCATTTTTCTCCTCTTTTTCTCATTTTCGGATTTTTGAGGATTTCGAGTTCAAATATTGTTTAAATGATTCCAAATATGTTTTAGAATGTTTTTCTATCAACTATGATTGTTTTTCATGCCTGGGAATTGAGAAAAACAGGTTGGAATTCAGATTTGGATTTTGGGGATCGAGAAACCCGTGGCTGGGATTTCTGGATTTTCCCAGTTCGGCAGGCCGAAGTTCATGTTCGGCAGGCCGGAGTGATGATCGGCAGGCCGGTGTTCTTCCGATCGGCAGGCCGAATCTGGGGACATGTTCGGCAGGCCGAACCTTGTTTCCGGCAGGCCGAACTGTACAGTTCGGCAGGCCGAAGCAGGGCGTCCGGCAGGCCGACCGAGGCATGGAAAATTTTGTGATTTTTACCCGATTTCACTGTTTTGAACCCTAATTTAAATCCCAACCTTATAGGATGATTTTAATGATACAAATGGCACACTAGGACATCATGAAATGATTTAGTAACATAGAATGTCTCGAACTAGATATTGATCGACTTAGTTTGTATCTAGGATTGTTCGTGGTTCCGTGGAGCTAACGTATAGCGGACCGGGATTACGGTGTGGGGTACCGGCACGAGTACTGAGGTAGGACTTCTATCCTATTTCTTTGGTAGCCTGGTTTTGAAATGATTTGGCTTTGAAAATGATTTCTATCAAAATGTTTTCAACGGTTGTTTGAAAATGATTTTATCGGTAGTATTTTAATACACCGTGATTATGAAATGAATTTCATAATGAATGTAATGGACAATACTCGGTAATTGGGTTTGAATGATAATGATAACAAACACTAAGGCATGATGCCATATCAGAGATCGGGTCGTGTGACGAACGACCTTGGGGGCAGGTCCCGAAACCCAGCTGGGCCACTACGGTGGTGATATCATGGTTTGCCTAGGTAAAAGTAAATTGGTGTTTTGATTTGACGAGTAGACTGTTCTGTGTCAGAACGGTTCTACTCAATTTATTTATTTATTTATCTAACGTTTTATTTCTGTATACTCCTGATAATGTTTTGTTTCTTTGCATCAAATTATTTTATAAAACCTAGTCCTACTGAGCCTTTCGCTCACGTTTTATTGTTTTAAATTTCCCCCCCCTTCTAGGTGGTTTTCCATATAGGTTTGGAGGAGATTCTTCAGACCGGACTCAGGAGCACTAGGAGAATTTATTTATATTCAGTATTATTAATCAAGGCATGTAAGGCTCAACTTTATTTGTACTTGGACTGTAATTGTATTTGTGATATTGTCAGATCCATGTGTGTGCACAAGTTGTGGGTTGTGGAACCCATATTCGCGGTTTTTATTCAATTATTGTTATTTGATTAATGATTTTAAATTCCTTTATAAAAATGTGGTGGAAAAATCTTCTTTGTTTCTGGCTTAATGGGATTTTTAAACCCTTAATTTCAATTAAACTCTCATTTAATTAACCTAAATATTCCACCACGTCACCTCCCGTACTCCGGGGCGTGACATAGTGTCTTTAATCTTGAAGCCAGATGAGACATTTCCATAATGTACTCCCTTATGTTTCCCTTTGCTTTATACCTCATTGAAATCAGGCTCGTCAAAAGCGTGCTTGTTTTAGCCTTATCATTCTTTGCAAAGCATTTCTCTATGGCTTCAAGGAAACCTTTGGCTGTTGTGACCTCATCAGGCACAGTGCCCTTGAGGACTTCTGGAATGCCTCTCTTAATGATCATCAGACTCATTCTGCTAGAACGATCCCATCTTTCAAGTTTCTTTTTATCCTCAGCAGAACTAGAATCTGTAATAGTGGGACGTTCAACCCTTATGGCTAAGTCCAGATCAAGACAACCGAGAACGATTAACACATTCTCTTTCCAGTCCTTGAAGTTAGTCCCATTCAGCATAGGAATGGAATTAACACTTGCAGATATCGAGGAAGATGATGCTACAGCTGAACAAAGAACAAAATCACATATTCACATAAGAGTTGACATAAAACAACCAATAAAATTCAAACAATGATTAATCCCATCACAAGAAACCTGTAACAACATTAATATTTAGTCTTTGGACAGAAATATTAACTTGTAAGTGGTATTCTTGGTGTAGTGATCAAATATTAACAATAAATCATATCAAATAATAAGCTAATCTTTAGATCTACTTATTATTTATATGCCAAAAATAACCATATAATTGTTACATATTTATCACCACAGGTATGAATTTAATTCGGCCAAATATTAAGCTTCTTTTGGGCCGATTAATATTCGCATGAATTAAATTCACACAACCATCTTAATATCACAAATTAATTAACATCCACAAAAGAGGCTACTTTGGCAGCTTATTGGTTCAATTAATTAATTTGATAATATTAGTCATCTAAAAACACAATTTGAATTTTAAAGTTGCATCCAAAATTGACCGAGTTTGTATTTGAATGCTAATTTTCTTTATATATAGACATTGTGTGTTTGTATATGTTTTCTGCAGAAATAAAGAATACAGTTAACTTACACTCTGATTTTGGTACAGTTTTGATCTCATTAAGGTATATGGTAGGACCAGTTGAAAATAGACATGTTTAGATCACTTTGCATGTAATTTTCATGCTACACATCCATACTTGATCTATGTCATTTGGTTATATCGATATGTGTGATCATAGATGGGTCTAGTCACGTTATATTTGTGACAAAGACCGCTTTGGTCCTATGTTGGTATGATCAATGGACGAGATTGTTCAGGAATACCCTTATTTGTGATAGCAAAAGTTGAGCTCACTAAGGTAAACACATTTTTTGCAAAGAAACATATGTGGCCTAAGTGGGAGATTGTTGGAAATTAATTTTTCATGTGGGCCTACATATATATTTAAATGTGTTATTTAATGCTATCTTAAGGTAAAGCCTAAATTAAAGTGATACAATTAAGATAAAGTTGAAAGGCTTTTGGGTATTAATATAAAGTATGGGTCATTATTATTAATAATATATGTGTAGATACCAATTTGTAATTTTCAGATTTTATGATGGGCAAAACTGAAAATACATTAAAATAACTAAAGTTATTTATTCTTGTTATGGTCTCCAATCCAGACGTACATTTTATTTTCCTGTTTTCTCTGAAATCTCATCTTCAAGAAAATCACAAGGAGTACGTATTGGATTGGAAGACAATAACCCACAACAATCCAAGATCATGAATCAAGGTACGCTTCCGCAATTTGAATTATTTCTCTCAATGATTTAACATGAACGATCTTGGCAGAATTCTGGTTTGTTTTTCACTTTGAACCAAGAAATTGAAATGCCCTAAATAATATTGGTACTATAGCTTGTCTTGCGCTCGCATATTCTTGCTAAGTGCAAATAAATACGCATGCCCATGGATGGCAAAATAATACACTCAAATACTTAATGAAACGACTAGGGGCGGGCACTAGGCAGCATCCTCATCCTCCGAAGGAGGTGTTTTGTTGATATCGATATCGGTAAGGGGTCCCCCGTCCTTCTTGCTTCGCCCCAGAGGCGAACCTTCGGCACCAAAGTCAACAGCTGGGGGCCCCTCTGGTTGGTTTAGATCGACGTCAAGGCCTCTCGGCGCTCCTCCGGCTTGTCCTCCACCACCAGCCTCAGCATTTGTTTCTGATGAACAATATATGCACGTATGTTAAGACAAAACACCAAGAAAAAAAATATATCGCAATACTCAAAATATATGATAATATATATGTGTGTGTGTGTGAATATTTATAGTACCACCAGCCAGTAGGGCCAACACAACTTGTTGGGGTCGCGGCTGGGGTTGAGGGTGCGAGATTGGCGGGGGGAAGCAACCGCGCCACTGGCGCTCAGGGTGAGAGCGCATGTGGCCGAAGAGGGCCTTCCAGGAGTAGAAGTACCTAAGACAAACGCTACAAATCGGACGTATCCCGGGAGGCGCCACAACCTCAGATTTCCTCTTGAGTGGCCTTGAAGGACCACTCGGGGCTTCGAAAACAATCTCAGCACCAGAAGCAGCGCCCTCTCCGCCGCCCCCAACGTGAGCCCCACCTGTTACTGCGCCCAAAAGAGCCACGGGAACGACACCAATACTCCCCTCATTGCCCCTGCTGCTGCCACAAGAAGCAGCTTGAAAAGGTGGTGGCGGAGGAGGGGGCGCAAGGGTGTGCCAGCCTCCGAGTTGGTCTTGAACCCCGAAAGAAGTCTGCAAAAGCCTAGGCTGTTGTTGATCTCCTACAGCCTCTTGTCCAGGGTATGGTGGCCCGGCAAGGGGTCCGGCAGATGGTGCAACAACATTATTAGGACTGTTCCCGGCATCTCCCTCGGCTTGTTGGGCAATCGGCTTCTTTTCGGCCGAGGATTTGTTTTTGGTTTCATCATCAGAGGTCATTTTCTCAAAGATCAGGAATCAGGAATCAGGAATCAGGAATCAGGAATCAAGAATCAGGAATCAGGATATGTTGGTTTCCTTGCAATGACATCAATTAGTTGTCTGATGACACGAGAATGCAAGGCGGTTCAAGGGTAATAGGGATCTTTCTCGTTGGATTGAGGATTGTATATATAGTGGCCTTGATTATAAGATTTAATAGAACATTACGATTAACATTTTTTTCTTTGAAAATACATTGAATCGCTAATTAGTGTGAATATTGGAGGCTGACGCTTGATGTAGAGAGTATAATCCTCAGAAATGGAAGTTTTAATGCCAGAAAAAGTATTGTCTCTTGGACGTTATGTGTATCCAGTGGCCTCATGGATCTTCCCTAGACGTCACTATTCTTTTTTTCTCTCTCCTTTTCCTTTTTCTTTTAATTTTGTTTTGTTATATTCTTGCATCTCCTTTTTCTCTGCTTTATAGGGAACATGTATTTCCTTTCTGGGGTTAAGTGTAAGCTTCTTTCTGTTTTCGTCAGGTAGTATTCTCAAACCAAAAATATTAAAAATAAATAAATAAAAAAATTGCCAAATAGTGCAATATTAATTCATCATCTATAGAAAAGGATAAAGTTTTGGATCATATTATCCTGCCGTATCTCATCTTCCCAAAAATAGTTTTGACAAAAAAAAAGGGCGAAAATTTTTGGGTTCCCTTCATATAATTAACTTCTAGTAGCAATTTAGTTTGAAGTTGAAAGATATAATGATAATTGACTACTTCATTGGCTATGGAAGTCTCATGAGTACTTTTTTGTTTTTGAAAATTATTCTGTGGGTACAAGATTATAGATCTCTCTATATTTAACCAATTTTAGTAAATATGGACGGAAATCCTCCATTTATGCCAACAAAAGCATATTCCAAGGTTTCCTATAGAGAAAAAAATCATTCAAGTTTTTTATCATCAATGAAAATAAAAAATTCCAGTTTTGTTATTACGAAATTTTCCTATATTCGGTGAGTCAAGCCAAGCAAGCTACAGCTATCACAAAAATTTTAATTTCGAAAACGTGAATGAAATGATATCACCATACAAGGAATATTATCCCGCCATTATATAGATGCATTTTCCTACAAAGTTTTGAGTTTTTGTCCTTTCACTTTACTAACTTCATGATTCATGAATATTCATGTAGCAGACCAAAAATATAGCTAGTAACAGTTATAAGCAAACTAGTTAAAGGTGGACAACTTAACTTGATATAATAAAATCATGAGGAATTCAAAACACTAGGCAAAAGTGCCATCTAGCTAACAGTTATAAATTAATGTAATCCATAACATTTACATGAATTAAATTTAAAGCATACATACGCATTATATGTGAATTCCGAACTAAAGATTATTTAGTGTGAATTTATTGGCAAGCACTTCACAGATCTCATATGTTTTTAACATCATATTATCTATAGTTTGAAATTAATTAAAAGCATCAAATTAATGATCTTGAAATGTTTTGAAAATAATTTAATAATTATTCTATACATTACTCTTATACTTATGAAAGAAAATTGAGTAGGAAGTAGCGAATTAACCAATTTATTACTTGAAATTGTTTTTTTTTTTTTTTACGAGATTGAACTACATAAGTCGTACGTTTTTGAGGTCAATATTAAGAATGTAAAATAAAAATTGGATAGAATAAAAATCTAGTCAATATGGGAAACTTTGCCTATCAAGTTTTTCCCAAGAAAAGTTTTTTTTTTGTCGGTAGAAAATATTTGTATCGACTAAATGCTTTTAAATTTTGTTAGTAGGGCGCCAATGCTTTTTTGCCAAACGTCACCTATTTTTTTTTTTTTTATAGAAAATTTAAGAGCCATCTTTTAAAAATGTGTTTCAAAAAAAGAACACACAATGTGAATAATGTTTTAACAAAATTTTAAGCGTCGTCTTTTTAAAATATGTTTTTAAAAAAAGAACACACAATATATTTATGAATAATATATCCCAACGAATTTTTAATCAGGAAACATATATTCAATGGTTGCCAGTAGCACACCTTAAACTTCACGTAAATGAGATATTTACTAATACTATTAGGATTCCAAATACAAATTAGGATGATTGTATACTTAACGATCATTTAGAAATAGGAAAAATGTTAACTCCACATTATTTAAAAAGAATCGTCATTCAATCTCCATTCTCTGCCGTTGTAATATAATTTAAGTGCCGCCTTTTTACAATGTGTTTCTAAGAAAGAATACACAACATATTTATGAATATATTACGATCATTCTTTGGTCAACAGACAAATATTTAATGGTTGCTACTAGTTTACCTCTCAAAAATTTACGTAAGTGAAATATTTACTAATTTCAAATACTTATAAAGAATCATCATTCCATCTCCATTGTTGTAAAATATATATATATATATTACGATGATTGTTTGGTCAACAGACAAATATGTAATGGTCACTACTAGTTTGCCTCTCAAAACTTACGTAAGTGAAATATTTACTAATTCCAAATACTTATAAAGAATCATCATTACATCTCCATCGTTGTGATGTATATAGATTTTTTCTCTTTTCATTTTTTTTTTTTTTGCATGCACTTCATTCACATATCAATAATATATTGCATATTTATGAACAAATTTGTTGACAATATAATTTATCGCCATCTTTTTTTAAAATGTGTTTCTAAAAAAGAACAAACATTATTTATGAATACATCTGAACAATTTTTGCATCAGGAAAACATATTCAATTATCCCAATAGTTCACCTCTTAGAACTTCATCTACGTGATATATTTGCTAATTTCAAATAAGAATTAAATTGATTATATACTTAACGGTATTTTAGAAATAGAAAAAGATGTTATAATGGATGTCTTTTATGTCTAGTCGTTTTGCTAAAAGCCGATACCTTTTTGTTAGGAGATTTAAGGACCGCCTTTTTTATACATTTAAAAAAAAATGATATACTTAAATCTTTTTGGATTAAATTTTTATCAGGAACAAAATATTTAATGGTCGCCAATAGTTTGCATCCCAAAATTTAATATAACTGAGACATTAACAAACCTTATTATAAGATTAAAAATAACGATTAAAATGATTATATATTTAGTGATACTCCGTATTATTAGCAATAATCAAAATCTAATCTTAACTGTTCTAGAAAATTTAAGCACCACTTTTTCTTAATGTGTTTTAAAAAAGTAATATACATAAATCTTTTTGGACAAAATTTTCATTAGGAACAAAATATTTAATAGTCTCAATAGTTTGTATCCCAAAATTTAATGTAAGTGAGAAATTTACAAACCCTATTGTAAGATTCTATTTACAAACCCTATTGTAAGATTCCAAATAACGATTAAGATGATCATATTTAGTGATACTCTTTATCAATAATCATAATCTAATCTTAATTGTATGTTATAGAAAATTTAAGCGGCGTATTTTCTTAATGCATTTTAAAAAGGTAATATATATAAATCTTTTTGGACAAAATTTTCATCAGGAACAAAATATTTAATAGCCATCAATAGTTTGCATTCCCAAAATTTAAGGTAAGTGAGATATTTATAAACCCTATTATAAGATTCTAAATTACGATTAAGTTGATTTTATATTTAGTGATATTCTGTATTATTAGCAATAATCATAATCTAATAATAACTATTGTAGAAATTGAGCGTTGTATTTTCTTAATGCATTTTAAAAAAGTAATATACTTAAACCCTTTTGGACACAATTTTTATCAGGAACAAAATATTTAATGGTCATCAATAGTTTGCATCCCATAATTTAATGTAAGTGAGAAATTTACAAACTCTATTATAGGATTCTAAATAACAATTAAGATGATTATATATTTAGTGATACTCCATATTATTAGCAACAATCATAATCTAATCTTGACTATTTTAAAAAATTTAAGCACCATATTTCTTAATGTGCATTAAAAAAGTAATATACTTAAATTTTGGACAAAATTTTTATTAGGAACAATATATTTAATGGTCGCTAATAGTTTACTTCACAAAATTTAATGTAAGTGAGATATTTATAACCCTATTATAAGATTCTAAATAATGATTAAGATGACTATGTATTTATATGGTGTTTGACAATGTGAGTTAAAACCAAAACTTTTGGCTGCTATAGTGTAAAGCTCTCACATATTACAATGTCAAGAAAAAAAAATGCTACAGTGTAAACCTCTCACATGCTACAGTGTTTTTAATCAAAATTGGTTATAACCATTGGTTCTAACCAATGCTCCTAAACACCTATTGGTGATACTCCACATTATTAGCAATAATCATAAGCTAGTCTTAACTATTGTAAAAAATTTAAGTGCCGTCTTTTCTTAATGCATTTTTAAAAAGTAATATACTTAGATTGGGACAAAATTTTCATCAGGAACAAAATATTTCATGGTCGCCGATAGTTTGCATCCCAAAATTTAATGTAAGTGAGATCAATATTTACAAATCTTATTATAAGATTCTAAATAACAATTAAGATGATTATATATTTAGTGACACTCCGTATTATTAGCAATAATTATAATCTAATCTTAACTGTTGTAGGAAATTTAAGCGCCATCTTTTTGTAATGCGTTTTAAAAATATATATATATACTTAAATCCTTTTGGACAAAATTTTCATCAGGAACAAAATATTTACTAGTTGCCAATAGTTTGTATCCCAAAATTTAATATAAGTGAGATATTTGCAAACTCTATTATAAGATTCCAAATAATGATTAAGACGATTGTATATTTATATGGTGTTTGACAATGTAAGTTAGAACAAAAAATTTTGGTTGCTACAGTGTAAAGTTTTCACATGCTATAGTGTTTTCAACCAAAATTGGTTCTAACATTAGTTTTAACTAATGGTCCCAAACACCCTATTAGTGATACTATGCATTATGAGCAATAATCAATATCTAATCTTGCATCGCCTTTTCTTAATGTGTTTTAAAAAAGTAATATCCTTTAATAATTTTAGCCAAAATTTTCATGAGGAACGAAACGTTTAATGGTCGCCAATAGTTTGCATCCCAAAAATTTAATGTAAGTGAAATATTTATAAACCCAATTATAAGATTCCAAATAAGTTGATTACATATTTAGTGACACTTTGCATTAGTAGCAATAATCATAATCTAATCTTATCTGTTATAGAAAATTTTAGTGCCGCCTTTTCTTAATGCATTTTAAACAAAATTTTCATCAGGTACAAAATATTTAATAGTGGCCAATGGTTTACATCCCAAATTTAATGAAAGTGAGCTATTTACAAATCCTATTATATGATTCTAAATAACAATTAAGATGATTATATATTTAGTGATACTCCACACTATTAGCAATAATCATAATCTAATTTTAATTGTTGTAGAAAATTTAAGCATTGCTTTTTCGTAATGCCTTTTAAATAAGTAATACACTTAAATCCTTTTTGACAAAATTTTCATTAGGAACAAAATATTTAATGGTCGTCAATAGTTTGCATCCCAAAATTTAATGTAAGTGAGGTATTTACAAACCCTGTTATATGATTCCAAATAACGATTAAGATAATTATATATTTATGTGATGTTTGGTAATATGAGTTAAAACTAAAACTTTTGGTTACAAATAGTGTAAAGCTCCACATGCTACAGTGTCAAGAAAAAATACACTATAGTGTAGAAGCTCTCACATGCTACAGTGTTTTCAATCAAAATTGGTTCTAACCAATGCTTTCAAATACCCTATTAGTGATACTCTGCATTATTAGCAATAATCATAATGTACTCTTAACTGCTGTAGAAAATTTAGGTGCCGTCTTTTCTTAATGTGTTTTAAATAAAATTTTCATCAGGAACAAAATATTAAATAGTCGCCAATAGTTTGCATCCTAAAATTTAATATAAGTAGGATATTTAAAAATCCTACTATAAGATTCTAAATAACAATTAAGATGATTATATATTTAGTGATACTTTGAATTATTAGCAATAATCATAATCTAATCTTAATTGTTTTGTCAAAGTTTAAGCGTTGCCTTTTCATAATGCATTTTAACTAAGTAATATATTTAAATCCTTTTGGACAAAATTTTCATTAGAGACAAAATATTTAATGGTCGTCAATAGTTTGCATTCCAAAATTTAATGTAGGTGAGGTATTTACAAAACTAGTTATACGATTCCAAATAACGATTAAGATGCTTATATACTTATGTGGTGTTTGATAATGTGAGTTAGAACCAAAACTTTGGTTGCTATAGTGTAAACTGTCACATGCTACAGTGTTAGGAAAAAATATGCTACAATGTAAAAACTCTCACATGCTATAATGTTTTCAATTAAAATTGGTTCTAACCAGTGCTTCTAAACATCCTATTAGTGATACTCCACGTTATTAGCAATAATTATAATCTTATCTTAACTATTGTAGAAAATTTAAGCGTAACATTTTCGTAGTGTATTTTTAAAAAAGTAATACATGTATGATTTTTCCGACAAAATTTTCATCAAAAAATAAATACTCAATAGTCGCCAATAGTCTACGTCCTAACATTTAATGTAAGTGAGATTTTTACAAACAGTATCAATATTCAAATTAATTATTAAAATGATTATATACTTAGTGTTACTTCGTATTATTAGCAAGTATCATAATCCAATTTCAACGGTTCGACTATTATATTATCTTTTATATATATATATATATATTCTCGTAACTATTTGATTTTTATTTTTATGTTTTTTAATCATGCATCTCCTTCATGAAAAGTTAAAGTTTACAGCATATTAATTATTAATGAGAATGGTTTCCATGTTAAACTTCACAAGAAATCGTAGGTATTTGGTCGAAACTTTGATGATTATATTATATTGTACTTTTGAATTAATTTTCTTTTTTTTTTCTTGCTTTTTATACACTTCATTCAAAGTTCAAGTTAAAACATATTGATGATTGTTTCCCATACAATTATATTGTCAAAGAAACGCGGTATACGTGATATTCTTCTCTCTAATAATATTGGTACAAATAAAGCGAGCAAAAAATACAACATAATTATCCTACAAAAATAGTCCTATGCTATGGGCAGAATATATATATATATGTCTGTATGTATGTATGTATGTATGTATAAATATGTGAGCAACTTTACAAAAAATAGAGTCCCAGTGACTTACTGAGTCAATTCCTCAAAACTACGAACGTACTTACAGCATGTGAACATGAAAGAAAATTATGACATCATTCTCGATTATGAAAATACTTTAGGACAATGCAATGACTCATGGGCAGTGGCAAAGACAACCTTGCCCTGCTCACGTTTTAAAATTTAGTTTTTACCCTCAGTAGTTTGTATGATCGGACTTTGGAATTGTAAACTCTTATGTCAATTAGTTTTTGGCTAATTGAGCGCATTTTCAATGGACTATAACTAATAATTTGTTGCTCTTCTTCAACTAAAATTTAGATTGTTATAACTTTTTGATTGTATCTTTGAATTATAAAATCTTATCCTAATTTTTTACATGACCTTTTTTGTCCATATCTCGAAGGCAATAGCCTTTGATTAACCAAACACATATTTAAACGACCATAAATAGCAACTTGTAGCTCCTTTTTATCTAAAATTTTGACAGCTATAGTTTTTTTGACCTTATCTTTGAAATTAAAAAAAAAAAATCTTATCCTAATTTTTATCTGACTAGTTTTGCCTATTTCTCGAAGGCTATAACCTTTGGCTAACCGTGCACATATTCAAACAATCATAACTGACAATTCATAGCTCTCCTTCAGCTAAAAGTGAAATGTTATAGTTTTTCTTACCATATATTTAAAATTATAAAATCTCATACCAATTTTTTATCAGACTATTTTTGCCAATTTCTCGAAGGCTATAGCCTTTGGCTAGCCAAGCACATATTCAAGCTACTATGACCTACAATTCATTGCCCACGACTAGCTAAAATTTAGATTGTTATATTTTTTTAATTTTATCTTTGAAATTATTAAATCTAATCCTAATTTTTTACTGTATCATTTTTGCCTATATCTCGATGGCTAGAGCCTTTGGCTAACCGAATACATATTCAAACGACCATAAATAATAATTCGTTGCTCTCCTTAGCTAAAATTTGGCCTATTATAGTTTTTTTGATCGTATATTTGAAATTATAAAATCTTATCCTAATGTTTACTGATGCTTTTGGTTAACCACACACATATTAATACGACTATAACTAACAATTCGTAGCTCTTTTTCAGCAAAAATTTCGACCGTTATAGTTTTTTGGTCTTATTTTTGAGATCATAAAATTTTATCACAATTTTTTGCCAAACAATTTTTGCCTGTTTCTCAAAGGCTATAGCCTTTGGCTAACTGAGCACCTATTCAAACAACCATAAGTAGCATTTTGTTGGTCCCCCCTAGCTAAACTTTGGACCGTTATTGTTGTCCTGATCGTATCTTTGAAACTATAAAATCTTTTCCCAATTTTTTGCTGGACAATTTTTGTCTATTTCTCGAAGGCTATAGCTCTTGCCTAACCGAGCACTTATTAAAACAACCATAACTAACATTATATAGGCCTCCTTTAGTTAAAATTTGGACCGTTATAGTTTTTCTAATCATATCTTTGAAATTATAAAATCCTATCCCAATTTTGCCAGAAAAGTTTTGCTCATTTCTCAAAGGTTATATTTAGCTAATTGATGGCATATTCAAACGACCATCACTAACAATTCGATGCTCTTCTTCAGCTAAAATTTAGACTATTATAGTTTTTCTTATCGTATCTTTGAAATTATAAAATTTTATCCTAATTTTTTACTAGACCATTTTTATCCAAATTTGAAGGCTATAGTATTTGGTTAATCGAGCAAATATTCAAATGATTATAACTAACAATTCATGGATCTCTTTCAGATAAAATTAGGCCTGTTATAGTTTTTTTATTGTAATTTTTAAATTATAAAATTTTATCTAACTTTTTTACCAAAGAATTTTTGCTCATATCTCGAAGGTTTTAGTCATTGGCTAACCAATCACATATTCAAATGACCATAACTAACAATTTGTTGCTCGCCTATGGCCGAAATTTAAACTATAATAGTTTTTCTGATCGTATCTTTGAAATTATAAAACTTATTTCAATCTTTTATTGAACCAATTTTTCCCATTTCTCAAAGGCTTATAGTCTTTGGCTAACCAATCACATATTCAAGCGACCATAACTAACAACTCATTGTTCTCTTTCAACTAAAATATAGACTGTTATAGTTTTTTATTATATCTTTGAAATTATAACATCTTATCTCAATTTTTTTTTGCATAATTTTTGCCCATTTCTCAAATGCTATAGACTTTGGATAACCGATCACATATTTAAACGGCCTTAACTAAGAATTTGTAGCTCTCCTTCTGCTAAAATTTAGACTGTTATTATTTTTCTTATCATATCTTTGAAATTATAAAAATCTTAACCCAATTTTTTTAATGGACTATTTTACCCATATTTCGAAGACTATGGCCTTTGGCTAACCGCTCACATACTCAAACGACCATAATGCATAATTCATTGCTTTTCTTTAGCTAAAATTTGGACTGTTGTAGTTTTTATGATCATTTTTTTGAAATTATAAACTCTTATCTCAATTTTTACCAAACTGTTTTTGCCCATTTCTTGAAGGCTATGGCCTTAGGCTAATTGAGCACAATTTCAAACGATCAGAACTAACAATTTGTTGTTCTTCTTCAGCTAAAATTTGGATTGTTATAGGTTTTTTGATCGTATTTTTGAAATTATAAAATCCTATCCTAATTTTTTGCTGGACCTTTTTGCCAAACGAATGTAACTAACAATTTGTAACTCTCTTTTAGCTAAAATTTAGACCGTTATAGTTTTTCTAACCATATTTTTGAAATTATAAAATCTTATCTCAATTTTTTACTGAACCATTTTTGCCAATTTCCAGAAGGCCATAGCTTTTGACTAACTAAGCCATATTCAAATGACCATAACTAACAATTCATAGCTCTCCATCAGTTAAAATTTGGACCAACATAGATTTTCTTATCTTCTCTTTGAAACTATGAAATCTTATCCCGAGTTTTCATCGGACCATTTTTACCCATATCTGAAGGCTATAGCCTTTGCTTTACCGAGCACATATTCAAATGACAACAACTAATAATTCATAGCTCTCTTTCAGTTAAAATTTGGACCATTCTAGTATTTCTGGTCGTATCTTTGAAATTATAAAATCTTATTTCAAGTTTTTGTCAGATAATTATTGCCCCTTTCTCAAAGGCTATAGCCTCTAGGTAACCGATCACGTATTCAAACGACCATAACTAACAATCTATACCTTTCTTTTAGCTAATATTTAGACCGTTACAGTTTTTTAGATAGTATCTTTGAAACTATAAAATCAGACTATTTTTGCCCATGTCTCAAAGGCATTGCATTTGGCTAACTGAGCACATATTCAAATGACCATAACTAACAATTTGTTGTTCTCTTTAACCTAAAATTTGGACTATCATAGCTTTTTTAATGGTATCATTTAAATTATAAAATCTCATCTTAACTTTTTATCGGACCATTTTGCCTATTTCTTAAAGGCTATAGCCTTTCGCTAACCAAACATATATTCAAGCGACTATAACCTACAATTCGTTGCCCTCCACCAGCTAAAATTTGAACTATTTATAGTTTTTTTTATTGTATCTTTGAAATTATAAAATCTTATCCCCATTTTTTATCATACCATTTTTACCCATATCTGAAAGCTATAGCCTTTGGTTAACCGAGCAGATATTCAAACGATCATAACTAATATTTCATACCTCTGTTTTAGATAAAATTTGGACTGTTATAGTTTTTTTATCATATTTTTTAAATTATAAAATCTTATCCTAATTTTTTACTGGACCTTTTTGCCCATTTCTTAAAGGCGGCAGCCTTTGGCTTACCGATTACATATTCAAGCGACTACAACTAATAATTTGTTGGTCTCCTATGGTTGAAATTTAGACTGTAATAGTTTTTTTGATCATGTCTTTGAAATTATAAAATCTTATCCTAATTTTTTACCGGATCAATTTGTTCGGCATGGTGCCCTAAGGAGTAAAATGTTGTAATAAGTTTTTAAAGACATTTTATCAATAAAGAGTTTATTTATTATTTATATACCAAATGTTATCCTTTTCATGTTCATTTCTATTGAATGTATGATAAGCAAATGAAAGTCTGAGACTGTCAGTCTAAATCTTTAATATCGTGCATATAATGAACAGATTATGCGGAAGACATGAATCTTAAAGGTGATGGTCTAAATGATAAGATCTACAATCAAGGGAATAAAGTTGGACTCTTTATTTATGCTAAGATTGTTATTGTTGTTTAATCCCTAACGGGAGATGGCTTGTCTTGGTCATCGGAGTAGGACTCTGCGAGTAGAAACATTGGTACATTATCATAGGTGACGATGTGTTGGATCGGGACAAAAAATTTGAATTGATTTGATTAATAATTCTATTTGTTTAAATGAATTTACTTTAGACAATCATATATGTTGTGTCTTAATCCATAAATGACTAATGGGCCTGTATTCTTGACTTATGTCTTTTGATGTACTAGAAAGTGACATCCTGATTTGATGATGGTACGCATACTGGTACGTTGGAGACACGATTCTTGATTGATGTAGACTTGTTATTGATAGATATGGAATCCATAGGTCTTTTGTAAAGTTTATGATATTCTCTTATATGTATTATCCTGTAATTGAAAGATTGGAACACTAAACCATTTGGATACATAGGTGTAACCGAATGGTATACTATTTATGAATAGTAAGTATTCTAATGGTGAGATAATAGAACGTAAGATAAAAATAATTAGAAAGGTAAAATAGAATTTATCTTTAAGCCGATTATTAATATCCTATGGGGATGTGATACATTATGATATGTCATGGATAGTTAGCTTTTTAGAGCTTTGTAATTTTATATAGTTCGAGAGTGCAGCTCTAAGCCTTTAGTGGAGTTGTTTTAGAGTTGATAATTATAAATATATATCTGGGATATTATATTTTATGACTATAGGACCTTGAACTATATATGTTCATCGAGTCACCTTTGCTAGCTCATAATAATCCTGTAACGATACAACGTATTTTTCTTACATATTAGTGACTTATGTTAAATAATTAGATTGGCTAAAATTTAAATTAATTGGATTAAATAATTTATGTTAGTTTATTGGTTGAATTAATTTTGTGAATTAATTTAAGATAAACATGTTGAATTATTTGAATAACATTTTATTTATATGGGTTTATCTATATATGACTATTTTAATCAAATAACTTTTCTATTAGGTTATTTAAATTAAAATTGAGACTCTATAAAAGATACCCAAGTCAAATAAGATAGAATTTATCCAATTGGTTGAGATTGGATTAATCAGATCAAATTGAGGACTTCGAATTTGGTTTGAACTCTAGGATGGCGATAGCACGGTCGACTGTGCCTTTGTATCGTGGTCGATCATGGCAGTTAGATCAGATACGCATTTAACACGTTTTTACTTTAAAGTTGATCCAAACTCGAATTTTGAGGCCTAATATGATAAAGTTTAACCCCAAATCTGACCAATATAAATAAGGTTAAGTTTTCTTTATTATTTAGATCATTTGAGAAGCATAAAGTGAGTACTCTAGTGAGAGAAATTCTAAAACTCCCTGAGAGCTATTGTTCAACATCAAGAACCTTAGCTTTAGGTTTTCTCAAGTGGTTGGAAGGAGAGTCACAGGAGGAAAGTTGTAAGATGTGCAACCACTCACACTCCGATCGTAGATAGAGAATAGCAACGAATACCAGTTGGTTGAGGCTCTTCTAGTACGTTCTTCTCTTCACGGAATCCTGCTACTTTTGGTATATAAAAGAGGTATGTAAGATCTATCATCAATTCATATATTTAGCATGTCAAACTTGTGCTTTGAAAAATACTCTGATTTAGAGTTTTTAAAATTTCGCTGCGTACTATTTTCTAATACAATTTGTCCATTTCTCGAAGGCTGTAGCCTTTGATAACCGATCACATATTCAAGCAACTATAACTAACAATTCGTTGCTCTCCTAAAACTAAAATTTAGACTATTATAGTCTTTCTCATAGTATCTTTAAAATTATAAAATCTTATCCTAATTTTTTGTCGGACAATTTTTGCCTATTTCTCAAAGGCTATAGATGTTGGCTAAATGATTAAATATTCAAAAGACCATAATTAACAATTCATTGCTATCCTTCAGCTAGAATTTAGACTGTTATATTGTTTGTCGTATGTTTTAAATTATAAAATCTTATCCAAATTTTTTTACCAGACTATTTTTGTCCATATCTTAAAGACTATAGCCATTGGCTAACCAATCACGTATTCAAACGACCATAACTAATAATTTGTTGCTCTCACTCAGCTAGAATTTGTACTTTTATAGTTTTTTTGTACGTATGTTTAAAGTCATAAAATCTTATTCATATTTTTTACCAGACCATTTTTACACATATCTGAAGGCTATAGCCTTTGGTTAATTGAACAACTATTCAAATTGGGAAATGATTTTATAATTTAAATGAGATGATAAGAAAAACTATAACAATTCAAATGTTAGCTGAATGAGAGCGACGAATTGTTAGTTATCATTGTTTGAACTTATGCTTGGTTAGCCAAGGGCTATATAGCCTTCGAGATATGGGTAAAAAATGGTCCGGTAAGAAATTAGGGTAAGTTTTTATAATTTTAATGATACTTTGTATAATTTTAATGACACGATATAAAAAATTATAATGGTTCAAATTTTAGATGAAGGAAAGCTATAAATTGTTAGTTATCATCTTTTAAATATGTGCTTAGTTACCCAAGGGCTATATAGCCTTCGAGATACAGGTAAAAATTGTTTAGTAAGAAATTTGGGTAATATTTTATAATTTCAATGAGACGATAAGAAAAATTATAACTGTTTAAATTTTAGCTAAAAGAGAGCTACAAATTGTTAGTTGTTATTGTTTGAATATATGCTCAGTCTGCTAAAGGTTAAAACCTTCGAGATATAGGACAACATTATCAGGTAAAAATTTGGATAAGAATTTATAATTTCAAAGATATAATTAAAAAAATATAACAGTTCAAATTTTAGCTGAAAAAGAGCAACGAATTGTTAGTTATCGTTGTTTAAGTATGTGCTAGATTAGTCAAAGACTATAACCTTCGAGAAATGGACAAATATGATTGGGTAAAAATTACAATAAGAGTTTATAATTTCAACAAGACGGTATATAAAACTATAACAGTCCAGATTTTAGCTTAAGGAGAGGCACGGATTGTTAGTTATGGTTATTTGAGAATGTGCTTATTTGAGAATGTGCTAGGTTAGTTAAAGGACTTCAAGATATGAACAAAAATAGTCGAGTAATAAATTGGGAAAACATTTTATAATTTTAATGAAAGAAGAACAATAACGGTCCAAATTTTAACTAAAGGAGAGCAATGAATTGTTATGCTCATTTGTATTTGTGCTCGGTTGGCCAAGGCTATATAGACTTCGAGATATGGGTAAAAATAGTTCAGCAAGAAATTAGAATGAAATTTTATAATTTCAATGAGATGATAAGAAAAACTATAGCGGTTCAAATTTTAGCTAAAGGAGAGCTACAAATTGTTTGTTATTGCCATTTGAATATGTGCTTGGTTAGCCAAGAGTTATATAGCCTTCAAAATACAAGTAAAAATGATCCAGCAAAAAACTAGGATAAGATTTTACAAATTTTGCTCAATTAGCCAAAAGTTATAATTTTTGAGATATGGAAAAAAATGGTCTGATAAAAAATTTAGATAAGAATTTATAATTTGAAAGATACGATCAAAAAATTATAATAGTCTAAATTTTAGATGAAGAAGAGCAACAAATTGTTAGTTATCATTGTTTGAATATGTGCTAGATTAGCCAAAGATTATAGCCTTCGAGAAATAAGCAAAAATGGTTCGTTAAAAAATTACGCTAAAATTTTATAATTTAAATGTGACAATATGTAAAACTATAACAGTCTAAATTTTAGCTTAAGAAAAATGTACGAATTGTTAGTTATGGTCTTTTAATTATGTGCTAGGTTAGCCAAAGGACTTCGAGATATGAGGAAAAAATAGTCCAGTAAGAAATTTGGAAAAGATTTTATAATTTCGATGAGATGATAAGAAAAAAAATAACGGTCCAAATTTAAGCTAAAGGAGAGCAATAAATTGTTATGGTCGTTTGAATATGTGCGTGGTTGGCCAAAAGCTATATAGCCTTTGAGTTATGGGTAAAAATGGTCTGGTAAGAGATTGGGATAGGATTTTATAATTTCAATGAGACGATAAGAAAAACTATAACGGTTCAAAGTTTAGCTGAAAGAGAGCTACAAATTATTTATTATCGTCGTTTTAATATGTGCTTGGTTAGCCAAGAGCTATATAGCCTTCGAGTTACGGACAACAATGGTCCGATAAGAAATTAAGATAAGATTTTATAATTTCAGTGAGATGATAAGAAAAACTATAATGGTTAACTAAGAAAAAGGAGAGCTATAAATTATTAGTTATGATCATTTGAATATGTACATGGTTAACCAAAGGTTATGACCTTCAAGATATGGAAAAAATGGTTTGGTAAAAAATTTGGATAAGAATTTATAATTTCAAAGATACAATAAAAAAAACTATAATAGTCTAAATTTTAGCTAAAAGAGAGCAACGAATTGTTAGTTATTATCGTTTGAATATGTGCTGGATTAGCCAAAAACTATAGCCTTCGAGAAATTGGCAAAAATGGTCTGGTAAAAAATTATGCTAAGATTTTATAATTTTAATGAGACGATACGTAAAACTATAACAGTCTAAATTTTAGCTTAAGGAGAGTTACGGATTGTTAGTTATGGTTTCTTGAGTACGTGATAGGTTAGCCAAAGGATTCTAAGATATGGGCAAAAATGGTCAGATAAGAAATTGGAAAAAGATTTTATAATTTCAATAAGACGATAAAAAACTATAACGGTCTAAATATTAGCTAAAAGAAAGCAATGAATTATTAGTTATGGTCGTTTGAATATATGCTCAGTTGGCCAAGGGTTATAGCCTTCAAGATATAAGCAAAAATGCTCCATTAAAAAATTGAGATATGATTTTATGACCTCGAAGAAATGATCAAAAAAACTATAACGGTTCAAAGTTTAGCTAAATGAGAGTGAAGAATCATTAGTTTTATTCCTTTGAATGTGTGCTCGATTAGCAAAAAGTTATAGCTTTCAAGATTTTGGCAAAAATGGTCCAGTAAAAAATTGGGTTTAGATTTAATAATTTCAAATATATGATCAAAAAATTATAGTGGTCTTAATTTTAGCTGAAGGAAAGCTATAAATTGTAAGTTATGGTCATTATAATATATATTCGATTAGCTAAAGGCTAAACCGTCGAGATATGGGCAAAAATAGTATAATAAAAAATTGGTATAAGATTTTCTAATTTCACAGACATGATCATGAAAACAATTACGATTTAAATTTTAGCTGAAGGAGACCAACGAAGTAATTGCTATGGTCGTTTGAATATGTGCTCGTTTAGCCAAAGGCTATCGTCTTCGAGATATGGCCAAAAATGTTCTACTAGGAAATTAGGATAAGATTTTTATAACTTTAAAGAAACAATCAAATAAATTATAATGATCTAAATTTTAGCTAAAAGAGAGCTGCAAATTATTAGTTCTAGTCGTTTAAATGTGCGCTTGGTTAGCTAAAGGCTATATAGCCTTTGAGAAATGGGCAAAAATAGTCCAGTAACAATTTAAGATAAGATTTTCTAATTTTAAAGATACGATCATGAAAACAATGATGGTCCAAATTTTAGCCTAAGGGCAGCTGCAAATTGATAGTTATGGTCTATGAGATATGTGCTTAGTTAGCCTGAAGGCTATATAACTTTGAGAAATGGGCAAAAATGGTTTGGCCAAAAATTGTGATAAGATTTTATAACTTCAAAGAGATAATAAGAAAAACTATAACAGTCCAAATTTTAATTGAATAAGATCTACGAATTGTCAATTATGTCGTTTTACTATATTCTCGGCTAGCCAAAAGTTATAGCCTTCAAGATATGGGCAAAAATAGTCCGATAAGAAATTGTGATAAGATTTTCTAATTTCATAGATACGATCATGAAAATAATAAGGGTTCAAATTTTAGCTGAAGGAGACCAACAAAGTAGTAGTTATGGTCATTTGAATATGTGCTTGTTTAGCGAAAGACTATATAGCCTTTGAGATATTGGCAAAAATGCCTAGCTAAGAAATTGGGATAAGATCTTATGACTTCAACGAAATGATCAAAAAAATTATAACAGTCTAAATTTTAGCTGAAGGAGAGCTATGAATTGTTAGTTATGGTCGTTTGAATGGATGCTCGGTTAGCCAAAGATTATACATATTCTTCAAGATATAGGTAAATGTGGTCGTTAAGAAATTGAGATAAGATTTTATGATTTCAATGAGACGATAAGAAAAACTATAACGGTCCAAATTTTAGCTAAAGGAGAGCTATGATTTGTTAGTTTTGGTCGTTTGAATATGCGTTCTACAAAGCCAAAGCCTATAAGTGCTCTACAAGCCAAAGTCTATAGCCTTCGTGATATGGGGAAAAATGTTCCGCTAAACAATTGGCCTAAGATTTTATAATTTCAAAAATACAATAAGAAACTATAACGGTCTAAATTTTAGCTGAAGGAGAGCTATGAATTGTTAGTTATGGTCATTTGAATATGTGCTCGATTAGGTAAAGGCTATGGCCTTCGAGAAATGAGCAACAATGGTTTGGTAAGAAATTGGGAGAAGATTTTCTAATTTCAATCATACAATAAGAAGAACTATAACGGTTCAAATTTTATCTGAAGGACAGCTAAGAAATGTTAGTTATAGTCGTTTAAATATGTGCTTGGTTAGCCAAAGGTTATAACCTTTGAGATACGGGTAAAAATAGTCTAGTAAAAAAATTTTAATATGAATTTATAATTTCAAGGATACGATCAAAAACATAATAATAGTCTAAATTTTAGTGGAAGGAGAGCAACAAATTGTTAATTATGATCGTTAGAATATATGCTCGGTTAGCAAAAGGCTATAGCCTTTGAGAAAAAGGCAAAAAAAGGTCCAGCAAAAGATTGGGATAAGATTTTCTAATTTCAAAGATACGATCATGAAAATAATAACGTTCCATTTTTTTTAGCTAAAGTTGAGTTATGATTTGTTAGTTATAGTCATTTGAATATGTTTTCTGTTAGTTAAAGACTATAGCTTTCGAGATATCGGTAAAAATACTCTGTTAAAGAATTGGAATAAGATTTTATAATTTCAAAGATATGATAAGAAAAATTATAGCTGTCTAAATTTTATTTGAATGAGAGATACGAATTGTTAGTTATGGTCGTTTTAATATATGCTTGGTTTGCAAAAAGCTATAGCCTTTGAGAAATGGGTAAAAATGGTGTGGTAAAAAATTGGGATAAGTTTTTTTTTAATTCCAAAGTGAAGATAAAAATAAAAGGAACAGACCAAATTTTAGCTGAAAGAGACCCACAAAATGTTTGTTGTGGTTGTTTGAATAGTAGCTTGGTTAGCCAAATGCTATAGCCCTGGAGAAATGGGTAAAAATTATTTGGCAAAAAATTTGGATAAGATTTTATGATTTCCATGATACAATTAGAAAAATATAATGGTCCAAAGTTTAATTCAAAGAGAGCTATAAATTGTTAGTTATGATCATTTGAATATGGGCTCAGTTAGTCAAAGGTTATAGCCTTTATAATTTTAAAGACTGGGCAAAAACGACCCAATGATAAATTGGGGTTAAGATTTCATAATTTCAAAGATACGATAAGAAAAACTATAATGCTCTAAATTTTAGCTGAAGGAGAGATACGAATTGTCAGTTATAGTTGTTTGAATATGTGCTCGGTTAGCCTAAGGCTATATAGCCTTTAAGAAATGGGAAAAAATGGTGTAGTAAAAAATTAAGATAAGATTTTACAATTTCAAAGATGCGATCAGAAAAACTATAATAGTCCAAATTTTAGCCAAAGAAGAGCTACAAATTATTGTTTATGGTCGCTTGAATATTTGCTCGTTTAGCCTAAGGTTATATATAGCCTTCAAGAAATGGGTAAAATTCGATAAAAAAAAATTGGGATTATATTTTACAATTTCAAAGATACTATTAGAAAAACTATAACATCCTAATTTTAGATGAAGGAAAGCAACGAATTATTAGTTATGGTTATTTGAATATGTGCTCGATTACCTAAAGGTTATAGCCTTCGAGATATGGAAAAAAATGGTCTTGTGACAAACTGATATAAGATTTTATAATTTCAATGAGACGAAAAAAAAAACTACAACAGTCCAAATTTTAGTTGATGGAGGGCAACAAATTGTTGGTAATGGTCGCTTGAATATCTGTTCGATTAGCAAAAGCCTACAGCCTTTGAGAAATGGGAAAAAATAGTTTAGTAAAACGTCAGAAAAACAATAACAGACCAAATTTAGCTGATGGACACCTACAAAATGTTAGTTTTGATTATTTGAATAGGTGCTTGATTAGCCAAAAAGTATAGCCTTGGAAAAATGGGTAAAAACTGTTCGATAAATAATTAGGATAAGATTTTATGATTTCTATTATACAATCAAAAAAATATAATGGTCTAAATTTTAGCTAAAAGAGAGCTACAAATTGTTAGTTATGTTCGTTTGAATATATAACAGGTTAGCCAAAGGCTATGTATGACCTTCGAGATTTGGGAAAAAATGGTCCGATAAGAAATTGGGATAAGACTCTATAATTTCAAAGAGATGATAAGAAAAACTATAACAATCCAAATTTTAAATGAAGGAGACCTATGAATTGTTAATTATAGTCGTTTGAATATGTTCTTGATTAGCTTATAGTTATAGACTTTGAGAAACAAGCAATAATGGTCTGGTAAAAAATTAGTGTAACATTTCGTAATTTCAAAGATACGATCTTGATAGCAATAACGGTCTAAATTTTATGTGAAGTAGAGCTATAAATTGTTAGTTATAGTCTTTTGAATATGTGCTCAGCTAACTAAAGACTATAACCTTGAAGATATGGGCAAAAATGCTTAGTTAAAAAATTGGGATAAGATTTTATGATTTTAAAGAAATGACTAGAAAAACTATAACGGCCAAAGTTTTAGATGAAGAAGAGCTACGAATTGTTAGTTATGATCGTTTGAATATGTGCTTAATTAGCCAAAGGTTATAGCCTTCGAGATATGGGCAAAAATAGTCTAGAAAGAAATTGCGATACGATTTTATAATTTCAAAAAGATGATAAGAAAAACTATAATAGTCTAAATTTTAGTTGAAGGAGAGCAACGAATTGTTAGTTATGGTCGCTTGAATATGTGATCAATTAGCCAAAGGCTATAGCTTTTCAGAAATGGACAAAATTGGTTTGGTAAAAAATTTGGATAAGATTTTATAATTTCAAAAACACGATCAAAAAGACAATAATGGTCTAAATTTAGTCGAAAGAGAGCAACGAATTGTTAGTTATGGTCATTTGAATATACACTCGGTTAGCTAAAGGCTATAGTCTTTGAGACATGGGCAAAAATGCTCTGTTAAAAAATTGGGATAAGGTTTTATAATTTCAAAAACACTTTCAAAAAAATTGGAACGGTCCAAATTTGGACTAGAAAAACTATAATTTCAATGATAATGAAAATAAGATTTTATAATTTCAAAGATACGATTAGAAAAACTATAACGGTCCAAATTTTAGATGAACGAGAGTTATGAATTATTAGTTATGATCATTTGATGTGTGCTTGGTTTGCCAAGGGCTATAGCCTTCAAGAAATAGACAAATATGGTTCGGTAAAAAATTCATATAAGATTTTTTATTTTCAATGATATTATCAGAAAAACAATAACGGTCCAAATTTTAGCTGAAGAAGAGCTACAAATTGTTAGTTATGGCCATTTGACTATATGCTCGATTAGCTAAAGACCTTCAAAATATAGGCAAAAATGGTCCAATAAGAAATTACGATAAGATTTTATAATTTCAAAGACACGATAAGAAAAACTATAACAGTTTAAATTTTAACTAAAGGAGTACTACAAATTGTTACTTATAATCGTTAAAATATGTGTTCGATTAGCCAAAGGCTATAGTCTTCAAGAAATGGGCATAAATGGTCCGATAAAAAATTAGGATAAGATTTTTAATTTCAAAGATATAATTAGAAAAACTATAACCGTCTAAATTTTAGCTAAAGGACAGCAACGAGTTGTTAGTTATGATCATTTGAATATGTGCTTGGTTAGCCAGAGGCTATGGACTTTGAAAAATATGCAAAAATAGTTTGGTAAAAAATCAGGATAAGATTATTCAATTACAAAGATACGATTAGAAAACTATAACAGTCCAAATTTTAGCTTGAGGTGAGTTACAAATTTTTAGTTATAATTGTTTGAATATGTGCTTGGTTAGTGAAAGGCTACAGCCATCGAGAAATAGGCAAAAATGGTCTAGTAAGAAATTGAAATAAGATTTTATAATTTCAAATATACAATCAAAAAAATTATAATGGTCCAAATTTTAGATGAATAAGAGCTACGAATTATTAGTTATGATCATTTGAATACGTGCCCGATTAACTAAATGCTATAGGTTTCACGAAATTGGCAAAAATAGTCTAGTAATAAATTGGGATAAGATTTTATAATTTTAAAGAAATGATAAGAAAAACTGTAACGGTTCAAATTTTAGCTGAAGGAGAGCAAAAAATTGTTAGTTATATTAGAATATGTGCTTAGTTAGCCAAAGGCTATAGTCTTCTAGATATGGGTAGAACTGCTCCATTAAAAAATTGGGACAAGATTTAATGATTTCAAAGATACGATTAGAAAAACTATAACAGGCCAAATTTTAGCTAGAGGAGGGCAATGAATTGTTAGTTATGATCGTCTAAATATATGCTTGGTTAGCTAAAAGCTATAACCTTCACGAAAAGGGCAAAAATAGTCCAGTAAAAAATTGAGATAAGATTTTATAATTTTAAAGAAACAATAAAAGACTATAATGGTCTAAATTTTAACTGGAGGAGGGCTACAAATTGTAAGTTATTATCATTTTAATTTGTGCTCTGTTAGCCAAAGGCTATAGCCTTCGAGAAATGGGCAAAAATAGTCTGGTAAAAAATTGCAATAAAATTTTATAATTTCAAAGAGACAATAATAAAAATTATAACAGTCAAATTTTCGCTGAAGATCTATAAATTGTAAGTTATTGTCATTTATGTATATTCTCAATTAGTCAAAGGTTATAGTCTTCAAGATATGGCCAAAAATGGTCCGATAAAAAATTAGGATATGATTTTAAAATTTTAAAGAGACGAATAAAAAAACTATAATGGTCCAAATTTTAGTAAAAGAAGAGCTACAAATTGTTAGCTATAGTCATTTGAATATGCGAAAGGTTATACGCTTCGAGATATGGGCAAAAATGATCCGGTAAGAAATTGGAATAAGATTTTATTATTTCAAAGATACGATTAGAAAAAATATAAAGGTCCAAATTTTAGTTGAAGGAGAGTTACGAATTGTTAATTATGGTAATTTGAATATGTACTGAGTTAGTCAAAAGTTATAGCCTTCGAGTTATGGGCAAAAAAAGCATGGTAAAAACCACATGGTTGAAAAGTTTAGTCACAACAACAATTGAACTAAAAGTTGTGACTGAATACGTATTGTTCACAACATTTTGTTATGACTAAAAGTTTTGCTAAAAACTGTTATGATTAAAAGTCTAATTTGTTGTAGTAAAAGTCATCCCCACCCCAAATAAAATGATGATGATATACTTTTAAAGTTTAAACACTAAAATTTAGGTTTTAGTAGTATGCTCTTATACCTACCTATGAATGAATAATTTAGTAGTGTGTTATAGGATTAACTAATTAACTTACTTCAATTGTTTAACTCGTTGTCAGGATCTAGTTTGGAAGAGCCCAAATCAAGGGCCTAATTCCTGGTCCAAGTACTTTCGGTCTAGACTATGTGTCAAACCAAACGAGTCCATTTTTGCTAATGGACAACAAGTACTCGATATGATAGCTCTAGTCGATGGAGACCTCCATGTCAGCTCATCCCATCCTTATTATCACATGCACTACATTGCGATTATTATAGTTGTTATGCTTGATTCAACCAGAAGAAAGATCGAACTGAGACCAATAACTGCCAAAAGGGAAGTTATAACCCATGAATCGATGGTTGCTCGAGTTGAGGTGGACCAAAATGTCACGGAACAAATAACTGCTTGATGCACATCTCACTTCTCTCTTAGCCATTTAAGACAACTACTTTTTGCACGAGAATCTAAGTATACCTACTCTCGACTCTAGAAATAGGCCCAGGAAGCCCCCTGTTGGGGGATATGCCTTCTTACACACACAAGCACTTATATTTCTTTGTGTCCTTGAATTCTTCTCTAGAAATTCAAAAATTTCTAAAAATCATTCTAATTTTTAACGGTTTCCCAACATAGTGAAGAGCGTAGCTGAAATTGATTGAACCACTAAAAAGTAAAAATCCTTGTACGATATTTTTTTAAGCATTTTTTTTATTGTTAAATTCATGTTTACCATATATTCTCTTTAGAATCTCTATTAGGAGACTATCTAATTGATACAGAGTTTTAAAGCCTGTTTAGGACATAATAATGGTAATCAAGGGCCGAGTTAATCCAAATTTTCTTGCTGCGTAAACATTAACATGATTTAATTTAATTATAGATCTAAAATCTGTGCTCATATTAAAGCTTAACAATCATAAGCTCATGAGACATAATTCTCTTGGAGTAAATTGATAAGTTAATGTTGTTTTATACTTATAAATTGGACATTTCAAACTTGATATTTTACGAGTTTTTGAGTCTTTTATCTACTTTTTATTTTTTATTCTTGTTTTGTAGAATTAAGGAAATTTTGTGCTTTTTGGATTGTTTTTGAAGATGAGAAGAAATGAACTCGACTTGGGCGATACGATGTTGGAAGCTAATGGGCGAGTTGGAGTAGTATGAGAGCACCTTGGCGCTGGCTGGTGGGTGTTGGGGTGTTGGATCGCGATTGTATAAGTTTCTCAATTTTGAGTCTTTGCCAAAGTTGTCCTTTAGCTCAAAGCCTATAAATACGATCTTTTTACATTATTTAAAGAAGTTATTTTTCCCTGAAAAGAATAAAGAAAAGAGTTTGGAGTAGAGAACAAAAGATGATACAATTCAAAGATGTAGGCGCTTTGATTCAATTCTAATTTCCAGTGCTTTTCTTTATTCTCTTAATGTAATTTTCTTTTTCTAGAGCTATGATGTAGCAGATTATGAATATTTGAATTTTTTTAGTTTTAATAATTGATATTCCATTTCATTGTACGCTTAGTATTGTTAGACATGTATGCCCTAAGGAGTAAAAATGTAATACGTTTTTGGAGACATTTTTATCAATAAAGAATTTATTCATTTATATATACCAAATCTTGTCCTCTTTACGTTCATATTTGTTGAAAGTATGATAAGCAAACAGTAGTCTGAGACTGTCAGTCTAAACCTTAAGAATTGGGCATATGATGGACTGATTATGCGAAAGACACGATTCTTAGGGTGACGGTCTAAAACATATGATCCGCAATCGAGGGAATAAAGTTCGGCGTTTTATTCATGACAAGATTGTTATGTTGTCTATATCCCTTTTTGGGAGATGGTTTGTCTTGGCCATCGGAGTTGGACTCCGTGAATAGAAACATTGACACGTTGTCATAGGTGATGATGTATTGGATCGGGACATAAAGTGAATTGATTTGGATTAATAATTCTGTCTTGGCAAATCGATTCACTTTAGACAGTCATTTGTATTGTATCTTAATCCTGAGATGAATAGTGGGCCCGTTGTCTCGACTTGTGCCTTTTGATGTATCAAAGGGTGACACCCACATCTCAATAGTGGTATGCATGCCGGTACATTGGAGGCATGACTCTTGATAGCGTAGACTTATTATTCATAGATATGGAATCCATAGCTCCTCTTTAGGAGTAATGATATCCTCTTATATGCGTTGTCCTGTAATTGAAAAACTGGAGCGCTCAACCATTTGGATACATAGGTGTAATCGAATGGTATACTATCTTTGGATGGTAAGTTTTCTAATGGTGAGACAATGGAACGTAAGATAAAAATAATCGGGAAGGTAAGACAGAACTTGTCCTTAAGCCGATTATGGATGATCATATGGGGATGCGATACATAATGATATGTCATGGAGACTTAGCTACACGAGCTTCGTAATTCTATAAAGTTCGAGAGTGCAGCTCCAAGCTTTTAGTGGAGTAGCGTTGGAGTTGATAATTGTGAAATGTATATCTGGGATATTGGGTTTCATAATTATCATGAGTTTGAACTTTATAGGTCCATTTTGGTCCCCTTTGTTAGCTCACAAAATCCTGTAACGACATGACGTGCCTTTCCAATAATTAGTGACTTATGTCGGATTTATCAGATTGGTTTAAAATTTGTAAGAATCAAATAATTCATGTCTGTTTATCGGTTGAATTAATTTTGTAATAAAATTAATTTAAGATAAACTTGTTGAATTATTGGATCAGATAATTCTTGTCTGTTTATCGGTTGATTTAATTTTGGATAAATTAGATCAAGATAAACTTGTAGAATTATTGTGAATTGATTTATTTTCTTAGAGATTATCTTGATAAAGTTTGTTTTGATCAGATATCTTCTCTATTGGGTTATTTGAATCAAAACTGAGACTTTATCCTTTAGAATCTCAGGTGGAAAATAAAAGATTTGTGGAGATTTTTTCTCGGGAGTTTGGCCTGCCAAATGACGTGGTCGGCCTGCCAAACTGGCATGTTCGGCCTGCAGATCAGAATGTTCGTCCTGTCGATCAGCGAGAGATAAGATTACGCGTTTTCACGCGGATCTTATCAGATATTGATCCGAACTTGATTCTGTTTCGAGTTTTTGAGACCTAATCTGATACGGACTGACCCTAGGACCAATAGCTATATAAAGGGAGTGAGTCTTATGATTTACTCAGATCAATTTGAGAGATTAAGAGTGATACTCTTCTAGTGAACATCTAAAAACTCCCTGAGAGCTTTTGTTCACAAATCACGAACACTAGCTTTGGGTTCTCTCTATTGGTTGGAAGGAGAGTCACCGGTGGAAGGGCTGTACATGTGAGCCCACACTCACTCCGGTTGTGGATAGAGAATAGCAAAGAAGACCAGTTGGTTGAGGCTCTTCTGGAACATTACTTCTCTACATAGGTTGCGGAGGTTCTTCGGCACACCGATGTTAGTAAGATCTGTCTAATTTATACATATAACATGTTAAACTTGTGTTTTGGAAATTACTTTGATAAAAATTTTTTAAAAAATTCCGCTGCGCACTTTGTTTCCAAAAATTGGTATCAGAGCCATGGTTTTTACATAAATTTGCAAGTTTGTGATCATGATTAAATGCATAAATTTTGTGATCTTAATCTCTCCTATGCTTGAATTGAATTTTATAGAGAGATGGCACTCTAGGTTTCTATATAATATATATGTTGTCATGAATTATGTGGTGAATGTTTATTAATTAATTATGGTTGATTAAATCGTTGTTTAATTATTTATTAATTAATTAATACTGGTTATGGTTCCTTAAATGTTAGAATGTGTATCTAGGTTTTTTATATAATTAGATGGCGGACTATCATCTCCGTCTGGGAATTGTTATTTAATTTTTAATTTGTAAGAATTTTTGTAATTAAATAACTATTCGGAGAAGACGGAATGAGAAGTCGGATCTAGAAGATTGATAATGGCGCCTCCAGGTATTTCCTGAGTCTCTAATTTTATGTTTTTGAATTGTTGAAAATAAAATTGATGAATTGCATTAAAATTGTATTTTCTAGAATGAGGGTTTTCTGCTCGATCGGCAGGCCGGACCTCACAGTTCGGTAGGCCGAAGGTCACAAATCGGCAGGCCAGACGTGTGGTCCGGCAGGCCGACAGTGAGGCAGAAATTGAGGTGCTCTGCCAGCAGGCCGAACCTTCATGATCGGCCTGCCGACCGAGAGCTGTCAAGTGTCCAGAAAAGATACAATTTTTTCGGTGTAGTTTTAATTTTATTTTTGGGACGATTCTGAGAAACATTAAATTTGGATATAACCGGAAGTATGAAGTATTCGATTCATACGGGATTGAAGACTTGAAGATGGATATTACATGAAGAAGGATACAGCTTGAGGATTCAAGGATGAAGAATCGATAAATGTCTCGATTATTCTCTTGTAATCTTAGTTTTCTATTCTCTAGGGTGGAACTATAATATTATGGTTATTATTACTTTGCTTGTAGCTTTGCTTGATTGCTTTGCTTGTCTGCATTATAATATGATTTACTATGTATATTGATAACATGTCATATAGAATAGGGAGTGCCGCTCATATTAAAATTGTTCATGCATAATTTTAAAATAAAACCTTGACCTCAAAAGATTGAGTGGGAGAAGGTTTTCGAAGAGAGGACCTAAGGCCTCCATCATTGGTTCATAGGAAGAACATGGTGGTCCCGACCCCTAGGAAGGGATTTCTATCATGTTCCGGATTAGATCTCTGAAAGGATAAGGTATTTTAGTATGATTTATGGTTGCACACCCCTAGGTGGTGATTATGAATCATGGATAAAATATTGAAACGGTGGTTATACACTCACGTTAATTTTATTATTAACCTCACCTAGGAGCTTTGTTAATAAAATTAATGGCCAAAGAAATGATTATTAGTATATGCTGGATCATACGGGTCTTGGATGGCATATATTAATTAGGAGGGGATCCGTGTTCCTAATTGAATTTGACATGACTCCCCTAGGAGCTTGTTGAATTATGAGTTGGGAATTATCGTTGTAAGGTTGTGATATTTTCAAGGTTTTGACACATAAATACATTTGTATGATTTTACATGATTGTGTTATCTTACTAAATTATTATATATGTTTGCATATGTTTGGTATATGATTCTTTATTGTAGATTGAAAATGTCTAAAAACGCTTTATCTTCGATACTTGACAAAAACCAATTAACCGGTGAGAATTATAACGAATGGAAACGAAACCTGGACATCGTCCTATCCTTTGAGAAACTGAAATATGTACTGACAACTCCTTGTCCTCCCGAGCCTACGGGAGACTCAAGTAATGAGCAATTTCAAGCGTACGATCGTTGGAAAGATGCTAATGATCAGGCCCGCTGCTATGTTATGGCTAGCATGAACAATGTGCTGCAGACTCAACATCAGGATTATGAGACTGCGAAGCAGATCTTGGATAATCTTAAGGACATGTTTGGAGGCCAGGCCATAACAAAGCGGCAAGGGACGATTCGAAAACTCTTAAACTGTAGACAGAGACCAGGGACATCTGTAAAGGAGCACATGATGTTGGTCATGGGTTACCTCGCTGAGGCTCAAACTAATGGAGCCGACATCGATGCTGAAACTCAGATGACTATGATCTTTGAGACTCTATCTAAGGAATTTATTCCGTTTAGAGCTACTTTTAATTTAAGCAATAGACGGGATATGACCTTGACAGAACTGATGAAACAGTTACAGGAGTTTGAATTGCTGATCAGGGAGTCTCCTGCTGGTGGTGAGGCCAACATGGTAGCTGCTTCTGGTTCCAATCCTAACTCTGGGAATGGAAAGAAGCAACGGGCCAAAAGTGGGAAGTCTTCTATTCCTACTGCAACCAAGAGCAAGAAGAAGAAGAAGAAGAACCCAAAGAAGCTTAAGTGCTTCTTCTGTGATAAGGTCAGACATATAAAGAAGCATTGCAAGGACTTCCTTTCCAAGGGAGGTAGGTGTGATCTTCTATATTTAGAAACTTGTTTGGTTGAGGAATCCAGTGACATCTGGGTCATAGATTCCGGTGCAACTAATCATGTTTGTGTTTCTCTGCAGGGATTCAAAGAAACGAGAAGTCTGCTGTGTGAAGACTTAATGCTTCAGATGGGCGATGGATCCTTGGTCTCAGCGGAAGCAGTGGGAGATGTCCATCTTTACTTTGATAATTATAGGAATTTAATTTTGCGAGATTGTTTTTATGTTCCTAAATTTAAAAGGAATTTAATTTCTGTATCTTCTTTATTTAAAGACTCCTACGTGGTATCTTTTAATGAAAAAGTGGTGATTTGTAAAAACAAATCTTTCTGGATGGATGCAAAATAATCTATATTTTATCAAACCTAAGATGGACTTATTGCTTAATGCTGAGATAAATGATAATGACTCAAAAAGACTTAAAACTTCTCACTCTAATAAGACTTATCTTTGGCATTTGCGCCTTGGGCATATTAACCTGAATAGGATTCAAAGGTTGGTAAGGGATGGACCTTTAAGTCACTTAAAGGTGGAATCTATACCTCAATGTGAGTCTGGTTTGGAGGGTAAAATGACCAAAAGACCATATGGGTCTAAGGGCAATAGGGCCGAAGGGGTTCTAGAACTTGTGCATAGTGATGTTTGCGGGCCGATGAACATCCGGGCACGAGGAGGGTATGAGTACTTCGTTACTTTTATTGACGATTACTCAAGATATGGGTATGTATACTTGATGCACCACAAAAGCGAAACTTATGATAAGTTCAAGGAGTTTCGGGTTGAAGTGGAAAAGCAATTGGGTAGACCCATAAAGGCACTTCGATCTGATTGAGGTGGAGAATACCTTTCTGATGAGTTCTTAGGACACTTGTTAGAGAATAAGATTTTATCCCATTTGACTGCGCCGGGCACTCCGCAGCAGAATGGCGTAGCGGAGAGAAGGAATAGGACTTTGTTGGACATGATTAGGTCCATGATGAGTTATTCATCATTGCCTTTATCCTTTTGGGGATATGCACTACAAACTGCATGTTATCTTTTGAATAATGTGCCTTCAAAATCGGTCCCTAAACTCCTCACGAGTTGTGGACAAGACGGAAGACATCCTTAAACCATATTCGCATATGGGGATGTCCGGCTCATGTCCTGTTTAAGGATCCGAATAAGTCAGAAGCACGTTCGGAAGTTTGCGTGTTTGTAGCATATCCAAAAGGGACTAAAAGGGGTTATTTTTATAACCCAAAGGAAAATAAAGTCGTGGTTTCAACTAATGCAACCTTCCTTGAGGAGAGTTACATGGACGACTTTAAACCTCGAAGCAAAGTGATGCTTGAGGAGTTAAGGGGTGATCCGTTCACTCTGGAGGTTCTGAACGAAACCATTCCGATCGGTGTAGAAAAACCAAACAAACCTGAACAACAACCTCAGGGGCTTCGGCGTAGTGGGAGGATCGGGCGTCAACCTGAGAGGTATATGTTCAATGGGGAGGTCTTCTTGGCTGAACCGGATGAACATGATAGGGATCCTTATACTTACGTAGAAGCCATGGAGGATGTTAATTCAAGACTCTGGACAGAGGCCATGAACATAGAGATGAAGTCTATGGAGACTAATTGGGTTTGGGAGCTTGTGGATCTTCCCGAAGGGGTAAAACCCATAGGGTGTAAGTGGATCTATAAGAGGAAAAGACGAGTGGATGGAAAGGTCGAAACCTTTAAGGCTAGACTGGTAGCTAAGGGTTATACACAAAAAGAAGGAATCGATTATGAGGAAACCTTTTCGCCTGTAGCCATGCTTAAGTCCATCCAGATTCTCTTGTCCATAGCTGCCGCTCTCGACTACGAGATTTGGCAGATGGATGTCAAGACGACTTTTTTGAATGGTTATCTTGATGAGTCCATTTATATGGAACAACCAGACAGGTTCAAGGTCGCGGGTCAAGAGCTGCCGCTCTCGACTACGAGATTTGGCATATGGATGTCAAGACGACTTTTTTGAATGGTTATCTTGATGAGTCCATTTATATGGAACAACCAGACGGGTTCAAGGTCGCGGGTCAAGAGGGTAAGGTTTGTAAGCTCTAAAGTCTATTTATGGACTTAAGCAGGCTTCCCGTTCTTGGAACATAAGATTTGATCAAGTGATCAAGACTTATGGGTTCTCACAAAACGTGGATGAACCATGTGTTTACAAACACATTAAGGATGGGAAGGTGGTTTTTCTACTACTCAATGTAGATGACATTCTGCTAATTGGCAATGACGTTGGGGTGTTGTCATTGGTCAAATTATGGTTGACCAAGCAGTTTGACATGAAGGACTTAGGTGAGGCTAATTTTGTTCTCGGTATCCAGATCTTTCGGGATAGGAAGAACAAAATGATAGCTTTGTCTCAGGCCGGCTACATAGATAAAATTCTCAGGAAGTTTGCAATGCAGAATTCCAAGAAAGGTGGGCAACCATCTAGGTCTGGAATTACTCTTTCTAAGAAAGGCTCTCTAAAGTCTTATGAAGAAAGAGAATACATGAAGAAGGTGCCTTATGCTTCGGCAGTGGGCAGTCTTATGTATGCCATGCTTTGCACACGACTGGATATTAGCTATGCGGTCGGGATTGTAAGTCGATTTTAGGCAGATCCAGGACCGAACCATTGGGTTGCGGTAAAGCATATTTTCAAGTACCTGAGAAGGACTCGAGGGTATATGCTTGTGTATTCGGGTGAGGATTTAACTCCTCTAGGATACACTGATTTGGATTTTCAATCTTGTCTAGGATTCTAGGAAATCGACTTCGGGGTTTGTGTTTACTCTGGGTGGCGGTGCCATCAGTTGGAGAAGTGCGAAGCAAGATTGCACTTCGGATTCAACGATGGAGGCCGAGTATGTGGCGGCTAGTGATGCTTCGAAAGAAGTAGTGTGGCTCCTCAAGTTCCTTGGGGATCTTGAGGTAGTTCCTGGTATGGATAAAGCGGTATCATTGTACTGTGATAACAGTGCGGCGATAGCTAATGCTAAGGAACCAAGATTTCACAAGAAGAGTAAGCATATTGATCGGAAGTATCATGTGATAAAGGACTTCATTGAGGGCGGGCATGTCACGGTGTGCAAGATCGCATCAGAGGACAATTTAGCTGATCCATTTACGAAGACACTTACTGGGAGAGTCTTCGAGAGGCATGTGGAAGCTATGGGATGCGAAATTTGCTGTATTTACTCACTTAGTGCAAGTGGGAGATTGTTAGACATGTATGCCCTAAGGAGTAAAAATGTAATACGTTTTTGGAGACATTTTTATCAATAAAGAATTTATTCATTTATATATACCAAATCTTGTCCTCTTTACGCTCATATTTGTTGAAAGTATGATAAGCAAACAGTAGTCGGAGACTGTCAGTCTAAACCTTTAGAATTGGGCATATGATGGACTGATTATGCAGAAGACACGATTCTTAAGGTGACGGTCTAAAACATATGATCCGCAATCGAGGGAATAAAGTTGGGCGCTTTATTCATGAAAAGATTGTTATGTTGTCTATATCCCTTTTTAGGAGATGGTTTGTCTTGGCCATCGGAGTTGGACTCCGTGAATAGAAACATTGGCACATTGTCATAGGTGACGATGTGTTGGATCGGGACATAAAGTGAATTGATTTGGATTAATAATTCTGTCTTGGCAAATCGATTCACTTTAGACAGTCATTTGTATTGTATCTTAATCTTGAGATGAATAGTGGGCCCGTTGTCTCGACTTGTGCCTTTTGATGTACCAAAGGGTGACACCCACATCTCAATAGTGGTATGCATGCCAGTACGTTGGAGGCATGACTCTTGATAGCGTAGACTTGTTATTCATAGATATGGAATTCATAGCTCATCTTTAGGAGTAATGATATCCTCTTATATGCGTTGTCCTGTAATTGAAAAACTGGAGCGCTCAACCATTTGGATACATAGGTGTAACCAAATGGTATACTATCTTTGGATGGTAAGTTTTCTAATGGTGAGACAATGGAACGTAAGATTAAAATAATCGGGAAAGTAAGACAGAACTTGTCCTTAAGCCGATTATGGATGATCATATGGGGATGCGATACACAATGATATGTCATGGAGACTTAGCTACACGAGCTTCGTAATTCTATAAAGTTCAAGAGTGCAGCTCCAAGCTTTTAGTGGAGTAGCGTTGGAGTTGATAATTGTGAAATGTATATCTAGGATATTGGGTTTCATAATTATCATGAGCTTGAACTTTATAGGTTCATTTTGGTCCCCTTTGCTAGCTCACAAAATCCTGTAACGATACGGCGTGCCTTTCCAATAATTGATGACTTATGTCGGATTTATCAGATTTGTTTAAAATTTGTAAGAATCAAATAATTCATGTCTGTTTATCGATTGAATTAATTTTGTAATAAAATTAATTTAAGATAAACTTGTTGAATTATTGGATCAGATAATTCTTGTCTGTTTATCGGTTGATTTAATTTTGGATAAATTAGATTAAGATAAACTTGTAGAATTATTGTGAATTGATTTATTTTCTTAGAGATTATCTTGATAAAGTTTGTTTTGATCAGATATCTTCTCTATTGGGTTATTTGAATAAAAACTAAGACTTTATCCTTTAGAATCTCGGGTGGAAAATAAAAGATTTGCGGAGATTTTTTCTCAGGAGTTTGGCCTGCCGAATGACGTGGTCGGCCTACCGAACTGGCCTATTCGGCCTGCCGATAAGCGAGAGATAAGATTACGCGTTTTCACGCGGATCTTATCAGATATTGATCGAATTTGATTCTGTTTTGAGTTTTTGAGACCTAATCTGATACGGACTGACCCTAGGACCAATAGCTATATAAAGGGAGTGAGTCTTATGATTTGCTCAGATCAATTTGAGAGATTAAGAGTGATACTCTTCTAGTAAGTATCTGAAAACTCCCTGAGAGCTTTTGTTCACAAATCACGAACACTAGCTTTGGGTTCTCTCTATTGGTTGGAAGGAGAGTCACCGGTGGAAGTGCTGTACGTGTGAGCCCACACTCACTTCGGTTGTGGATAGAGAATAGCAAAGAAGACCAGTTGGTTGAGGCTCTTCTGGAACGTTACTTCTCTACACAGGTTGCGAAGGTTCTTCGACGCACAGAGGTTAGTAAGATCTGTCTAATTTATACATATAACATGTAAAACTTGTGTTTTAGAAATTACTCTGATGAAAAAAATTTTAAAAATTCCGCTGCGCATTTTGTTTCCAACAAGTATTTCAATTTGTGCTTAATACTTATGATTGCCCGACCAACTTTTTCAGGATTTAGAATTTGATTTGAGAACGAGAGCTAATAATTGAGTATGCCAGTGATTAAAAATACCATTAGATTATTATAGGATAGTATAAACCGTAGTTTGTATTTCAAACCAATTTTTCTGCTATATTTTTCTCATAAAATTTAAATTGCTACGATGTTTTCAATTCATGCCATTCGTTCCAAATGCCTGTAAGTTAATATATATATATATATATATGTATGTATGTATATCTTACATGGATCCACACAAACGTCGGACGATGCAGATGCGATGGTCACCCAACGCAGCCACAACCCCATCTCATTTTTATTTTGAGTAAATTGTTGAATTGGTGTTCAACCTTTCACGAAAGTGAGATTTTGGTTCTTTGTCTTTTTTTTTTTTTTTGACTTATCAGTTCTTAACTTTTTATTTTAGTTGCTGAGAGAACATTTTAATGGTCAAATCGTTGAATTTGACCGCTAAAAATTGCTAGATATTAATGTTTGTTTAAAGTTACTAAATTGCCATTAAAAATAATGAATATATTAAAAAATTAAGGATAAATCATAACCATTGATTTAACAACAATAAATCACATCCATTGGTTGATTTTTACCCAAAGAAATCAAAATCCGCAAAAAAACCAAAATTAAAAAAAAAACCCCATTTCTTCGATCCAGGCTCAATAGAAAAGGAAAAAAAAATCAAAATCCCAATAATATTTTGCAATTGCACAAAATAAATTAAGCAATCATTGAAATAAAATGTAAAAGCAAACAAATTACTTCGAATTACTTTAACACTAACCATAAAGGGCCCGTTTGGTTCGAGTATTTGAGTAGAGTATTTGAATGAAGATTTAAATTTTTGTGAGAGAAAATACTGTAGCAAAATGATTTAAATCGTAATTCGAATATCCAACCAAACGGGCCCAAAAACACCAGCTTGTTTAACATCCTAATCAGCAGCATCAATCTCACAACCCATAATTAAAATATTGAAAATAAAATTTTAAAAAAATTACATCTACAATCCAACCTCTCAATTAAAGCCAAACAATCCCACCATAAAAAAAAAAAAAAAAAAACAAAAAAAATGAAATCCATGAAAAAATGAAGTTACCTACTCCTCCTCCGATCACGGCGAACTACGCCAAGGGGACGACCTCCTGCGGTGGTGTGGATAGTGGCATTGAGAGGGGCGAGTTCCGACAGACGAGGCAGGAGCCGTTGGGCTTGAGCCAAAATTAGGGTTTTTTGGTAGGGAATGGCGAGATTTTGGGAGGTGTGCTGGTGTCCGCCAACATTGCGAGGGGAAGCAGGTGAGGGAGAGGAAGGTTTGGTGAGGTTGACCTTTGAGTCGTCCATTGAAGGCCTTTGCTTTGGCAACGGTGGTTCTTGAGGTTGCAGTTTTGAGCGTACTGTGGCTGTGACAGAGAGGGGTTGTTTTTAATTTAATTTCTTAAAAAAAATTAGTTTTTAATTTATTTCTCTCTTCACTAGGAACACAATGAAAAACGAATCATCTCAATTGAATATTAAATGAAGAAGTTATAATTTTTTCTCAAATATAAGAGAGAGAATTTTAGTTTTTATTGTAGCAAATATATCTGAGTATCAAAAGTTTAAGAGGGAGTCAAAACTCTAAAAACTTAGATTCTTGATACTCAAAGGATTCAGATTTTAAGCGAAATAAACACGTGTTCAAATGATTCTTGTTACTTGTATCCAAATTTGAATCTATTGAGTACAAATAGTACACCAACAAACAACCCCTTAGATTTTTGATACTCAAATAATTCAGATTTTGGAGGAAACAAACACGTATATAAAGGATTCTTAATACTCGAATCCAAATTTAAGTTGAAAAAATCCAAAAAGTTCTCGAAACAAAGGGGCCTTAAGTTTTCAAAGTTCTAATCAACCTAAACTTTTGATACTCGGATATTTTTGCTACAGTAAAAGCTAAAATTCTATCTCTTACATTTGAGGGAAAAAAATCATAACTTCTTCATTTGTTATCCAAATGAGATGATTTTTTTTTCATTGTGTTTCTAGTGAAGAGATGAATAAATTAAAATTCATATTGTATATTTTTTAAAATCATTAACAGTAAAATTTTATTAGATTTGTTAATAAATCAAAAACTTTTCTTACTAACTCTCTAAACACAAATTTTAATTTTATTCCATACTTAATTTAAGACTTAAAATGCACATCCAAACGTTAATCCGGATAACAATTCAAATCATTTCTATTAATTAAATTAAATCCATTTACCAAACAGAGCCTCAATGTCTATTAATTAAAATTTATCTCTCAATAATTAAAATGAAAGACTTAAGACTAAAATTAAAACATTTTCGTAAAAAAATAGGGCCCGTTTGGTTCGAGTATTTAAATAGAGTATTTAAATGAAGATTTAAATTTTTATGATAATTTATTTTGGAGATTGAGACATTATCATGGTCCTTCATCAGCCGTCAACAACATGAGCCCCACGTTCAATCGACGGTGCAGGAACGACTGTCGCAAGCCCTACGTATTTATGCGCATTACTAGGTTTACATATTAGGGAGAAGAAGACATAAGCCCAAGAAAGGCAAATAACCAAAAAAAAAAAAAGTTTTGTTCGTTCCGGGCAGTGGCGCCACCGCCAAGCCGCCGTGGGAGATTCATCATTCACCATTCATGGCCCGATGACCGCCGCCAAAACCTCCTTCTCCTCCTCCCGCTGCCTCCTCTTTACTCTTCAACGGGTTAGTTTTCTTTTTTTTTTTTTAATTTTTTTGAGGCATTTTCACAAACACTTTGTGTGGAAATGGTTTTCTTTTCTAAATGCTTTTGCTTTTGTGTTTCTTGTACCAGAGATTCTGCCATGTGTTGGCTGAAGAAGGAGGAATACGACCTGAAGTTCATCCCAAAATGAGCTTACTTTTTGATGCTCGCAAAGGTGATATACGTAAATATATACTTATATATATGTATATATATTATATATATATGAGATATCTGTCACTTGTATTTGCTCAAGTAAATTCCTTGTTTTCAGCCACAAACATGGTGGACATGAAAAATTGGAAGATTTTGGATTCGAGGACTTTTGGGATAGATAGCAGTGTGGTGCCGTCATCATCAATGACTGTCTTGAAAATTCTGCGGAGTCGTGGTACAGTTTTCGTTAATGTTTAGTTTATACCATTTTCATGATCATTACGTTGTTAATCTATCTTGAATTCCAAATTTTGGACTTGTAATTTATGTGATCAAGTTTAGGATTTTCTTTCTCAACGACCAACCTAGGAATTTGAACCCTTACTAAGTTTAACTTCGTGAGCTTGATAGTGAATTTATTAGGGTTCACTTCCACTGATTATTTGACCTATGTTACGTGCTGATAGGACACTGTCTATTGTTCCATTGAGGTTTGTTTATTGTAGGAGGGACAAAAGAGGAATTCGAGCTGAGATTCTAGAAGGCGAGGGTAATTCTGGTATTGGCAAGAATGAGAAAACGATTAGCAAAAGTTTGTTAGAGGGAGAGAATATAAGCTAGATTGAGTGAGGTGGAAGGTGTGCATGATTTTGGTGTGAATCAGAGTGGAGGCAGAGGGTCCTCAAAACCTTTCTATCTTTTCTTTTCCGTTGTTCTTTTATTTCAGTCTCTAAGAGTGAATTGTAATGGAGAGAACTCTGCTTCTTTCATGGCAGTGTTGAGCTGTTGATATATAAAAGGGCCAGACCCAATCTTCTTCTGAGTTCAATTGTGTTAAGGATCATTTTCCTTGTTGATTTACTTTGGAAAAATAGCTGGAGACTATCACATGCCATCATCTAGTCCTTGTGTTCTTTTCATTCCAAGTTGATGCTGTTCTGTGTTGGGTTACTGTCTGATTTTATTATACAGAAGTTGAGCTTGAAAGTGCTTGGTCAGGTTTGAGTTTAGATTGAAAATGCTTGTAAGGGGCAGAAAAGTCCATTTGTGTAGTCTGTGTGCATTTATGTAGTCTTTATTTGGATTTACTGGCACTGATTATCTGATCTATGTTACATGCTATCTAGTTTGTGTGTTTTTTATTTTAATCACAAGTTAATGCTGTTCTGTGTGGGGTTACTATATGATTGGCTTCTAATTATATAAATATAAAAGTTGAGCTTGAGAGTAAAATATCTGGTTTAGAAATAAAGACCAAAGTTTGGAATGAGTAGAGAAGTATGTAGTCTTTGTTTTGTACATTTATAACTATTTGAAAAGAGTTCCTAAATTTTGCGGTGCTAATAACAAATCACCAATTTGCTTACAACTACTCATTGGTAATATCTAACAGAATGCCTAAATCTAAGATATAGAAGAATCTTAAGATTGAGATTTATTATCTTACTATAAAATGAAACAATGCAGGGTTTGATGCGTATTTAGTGGGCGGATGTGTGAGAGATCTGCTCCTTAGCAAAACACCCAAAGACTTTGATGTTATCACCACAGCTAATCTTAACCAGGTAATTTTTGCGCTGCTCTAAGATTGTTTTGTTTTCTTTTCATTCAATTTAGATTGTGGTAAAATGCATTATGTTAAAAGGTTCGGAGTTTTTATTCATTAACCTTTTTTTGTCATAGATCAAGAAGCAATTTCATAGAGCAATCATTGTCGGACAGCGATTCCCTATATGTAGGGTCCAAATTCGAGGTTCTGTCACCGAGGTTTGTTGCTTCATTTATGTCCTTGCAGTTTTGTACTTTGCATCATTTTAATCTTGTTACCCACTCATCTGTTATACCGAAACAGGTGTCTAGTTTCGAAACAGTGGCTAAACAAGACGAGGAAAAAGAAGAACTTAAATTCTCTGACGCACCACAAGGCTGTAAAAAAAAGGACTTCATTCTCTGGAGAAACTCCTTGAAGCGAGACTTCACAATTAACGGGTACTCTTTTGCAGAACATAGCTGAAAATATAAGATACTTCCTTTTAAGCAGACCCTGATACTTTATTTACATTGCTTTTCTAATTGGATGAATTTTCTGTAATATTGTTGAAACAGTTTGTTCTTTGACCCTTACTTGAACAAAATCTATGATTATGCCAATGGAATGTCAGACTTAAGGTCTTTAAAAGTGAGTCTTCTTGTCCTATTTTACTGGAACTTCACATCTGGTATATAAGTCTTACCTTCTATTTTGGTATATAAGTTTACCTGCTAGTTCATGTTTTTTTTTAAGTTTACTAATAAATGTTATTGTTTGTAAATTGAACTTAGCTACGAACATTAATCCCTGCGAAAGTGTCATTCGAAGAGGATTGTGGTAGGTTTTCTTCACCCCATATATATGGGTCAATTTTTGGTGCCATAATGCTTCCTAATAATCAAACTGGACTCTTCAAATTACTGGTGCAACTGCAGCGAGAATCTTGCGTGGCTTAAGAATTGCTGCTCGTCTAGGCTTGTCATTTTCAAAGGACACTGAAGCTGCAATTCATGATCTTTCTTCATCCATTCTGACGTTGGCCAAGGTACTCAAAGAAGTTAATAGTGAAATTGTGTCTAATTTTATTGTTTCTTTTTAGTGTTCTTAACTTCTTGAAACAATATCTGCTCTTCATTCAGGCTAGAATAATGATGGAGGTGAACTATATGCTCTCATATGGAGCTGCTGAGCCTTCATTCTGTCTCCTTCAGAAATTTAATCTACTGAAAATTCTACTTCCCGTCCATGTACGTGTGTGTGTGCCTTTTAGTTAAAGGGATGGATTTTACTTATAATTTAAGTTTGTAGCTGAGTCCTATTTTGCTTTCAGGCAGCGTATCTTGAGCAACAGGCTAGCAAGAAATCTGATCAAAATTCTTTAATGTTGATGGTAAGTACAACCAATTACAGATTATTTAATTTAGTTATGGAAATGCTTAGGAAACCAAGATTTCTAAAACAGGGTTGTGATCTTCCTGTTCTATGTGTTGGTGTCTATCAGAGTTTGGTTTGTTCCATGTTAAGGCAGGCCAAATCATATGCTCTAATAAGACTCATTTTGTCTAACAGAAACTGTTCTCCAATCTGGATAAAGTGGTAAGCTGTGATCGTCCATCTGACTGCAGATTGTGGTAAGATTACGTTTTACCTTTGCCAGGTTGTTATGTCGATATTAAGCATCTCGGTCTCACAGATGTATCATGGGTAGATTTTGTTCTCGAATTCATGTAGTTTGGCTCTTATCAAATTCTTTTGATTTTGAGCACTTGACCAAGCTTTGTACTATGACATTTACTTTTGGACTGAGTAAAAAGTTTAGGTGTTTTGATGTTTATCATGGAACCTAAGAAAAAGGACTTCACATGATGCGCTTGGTGCAACTTAAGGGGGACTTAAATCACATCCAATCTGATTTTTAAAACTGTCCGTATAAATTAGATTCTAGGTCTATTTTTTTGTATTTTGGCAGTCGAGGTTATTTTGAAGTGTCAATGCTGATTAATTTTTGTTTATCTGATAGGGTTGGATTGTTGGCATTTCACCTCGCATTAGTCCATAACCCTCAAAATGCTTTTGTTGTTTTGGCTTTTGCTTCTATCCTGTATCACGGAGATTGGAAAGAGGGTATTAGATTTGCAAGAGAAGATGCTCAAGTCAAAGCTGATTATGCACCTGAGCTCTTGAGATCCTTCACTTTGGAATCAGATGAACAACTTGCCGAAGAAATTTCTCAATTAGCTACTTTTGTGAAGGATTCTATAGATGTTTTAATCGACACCGAGTGTCTTTTTGAAGCAATGTCCAGCTACCCAACTTCCCCATGCTCTGGTTTGGTTAGTTTATGTAATTGATATGTTATTTCAGCGTGCATTGTATGTGGTGTAGTTTTACCTAATTAAATGACAATCTTCAGGTATTCGTATCAAAGAAGGTAGGGCAAGATGTTGCGGTAGTTTTCGAATTGCTAGAAAAAAGTATAGGATGTTATGAGAAGAGAAGGGAGAATTTTGGTATTGATTACCACTTGCTTGGAAAGGGATATTTGTGGGAGACAAGATTTGTTCTCGGCAAAGTTATTCTTGAGACCATGGGCTGTGCAACTTTTCAAAGAGAGGCAGACGCTGTCCACAAGGTGAACGACGACTCATGTATAAGTAGCATGGATGAAATTTGCGACATGCAACTTTCTGATCTGGTGAAGAAGGAACTGCTCAGGAAGGACAGAAAACCGAGTGGTTTAATAGATGCTTCTGAAGTTAAACAACAGTTGGCCAAAAAACGCAAGCTGAATGTAAGCGATTGCAGCCTTTATGGCTGGGAGACAACTCCAGAGAAGCAATGGCTGATTGAGAGAGGGACGTGCCAGGCAATAGCTAAGAAGCAACAAAGGGTCAATGGAACAAATCAATTGCACAAGAGTGAATTGATTTCAGTGCTAGGAAACATGTTGGAGAAGACACGTCAAGCAACCGATAACGAACTAATTGAGGAAAAGAAAGAGAAGGCAAAGATGAATATGTGCAATAGTGAGGATCAGAGGCCTTTGATGATGGTAGAAAAGCAAGATATGCTAGAAGAAGACGAGGGGGTAAATGAGAAAAAGGAAGGGGAAGTTAAGAAGAAGAAGCGCAAGGATAAGGATCAGAGGCCTTTGACGATGGTAGAAAAGCACAGTATATCAGAAGATGAGGAGGTAATCGAGAACAAGGACAGTAAGAAGAAGAAGAAGCGCAATGAGTCAGAAGGATCAGAGACCTTTGTTGGTTGAAGAGAAGCACCATGTTGTACAAGATGAAGAGGTAATTGAGAAAAAGAAAGAGGACGTCAAAAAGAAGAAGCACAAGAGTAGGGAGGATAAGAGGCGTTTGCCTTCGACGGTGGTCGAAAAGCACTACCATAAACTACAAGATGTCAACATAGTCGAGAAAATGGAAGGGGATGTTAAGAAGAATTGCAAGAGTAAGGAGAGGCCTGCGGAGGTTGTAGAAATAGAAAAGGCAAACCTTATGCCAGAAGAAAACGAGGTAGACCTGCAGCGGGTGGTGGTTGGAGTAAAGTTGAAGGGCAAGCACAAAAAAGTAGCAGGAAAAGTAAATGGAAGTAGTAGGATATTGCTTTCTGATTTATTTAAGTGAAGTTATTGGAAATAGCATTACCATAGAACTAACAAATGGCTTAATCATCGGTGAACCGCCCTTCCTTCTTGTCCTCAATTGTTAGTTAAGATGGTAAAATCATCTTCCTTGTCTATGCTGGTATTTTCCTTAGATTATGAGTTGTAACAATATCTTCATCTCGGCCCCATTTGTCAAAGCTTTTTGATAGTCATAGTTCGTAGGCGGTAGCATATTTGGAGAAGCATTTATAGTTAGATGTAGATCATGTTGTATTTTTTAGCAGAAAGTCAATAGATACAAAAAGCAGGTAATTTTATTATTACTTTTTTATATTAAAAAAAAGATTATGTTCCATCTCTTTGGATAATGGATAGTCCTGACGTTTGAAATCAAAATCATAAACTATTTGTTCTTTTTTTTTTGGTTGGATTGTCAATGTCGAATTTCATCTTTGAAATAGAAGGAAAAAGGAATGTGGTAAACACTTGGGATACTGGCTCATCGTATCCAATGTTGTTTGCATATTGTTTTTTTTTTAATATTTATCTTTGAGAAAAAAATATAGAAAGTGCCCTTAAAACGCAACTTTTTAAATCTGTTCTCTCACTTTTGTCTTCTCAAAACTGCTCTTTTTCTTGCGAACTTGGTGGACTTTGTGTTGGAACCTAGTGGGTTCTTGAAAGTTTTAGTGGGTTCTATATTGAAACCTGGTGTGTTCTTGAAAGTTCTAGTGGGTTCTATATTGAAACCTGGTGTGTTCTGGCTAGTTTAGGAACAAAACCTGTTGGGTTTCAAGACGAAATATGGGAGGTTAAAAAAATATATTGGAATTTAGTAGGTTTTAAGTTAAAACCTAACAAGTTACAACTAGGCACTCTGCTTGCAATTAGAGACAGTTGGTGTTTTTTTGTTTAAAAAAATATGTTAGAATTTAGTAGGTTTCAAGTTGAAACCTAACAGGTTACAATCTAGCATGCATCAGTAGCACAAGGCGAGTTCCACATCGATTGTTGATGGCAAGACATTCGAAAAGAGCAATATCGACACACTGATGTTCGTTTGGAAAGACAAACTGAAATACCTGCCATTGAAGTGACCCTTTAACAAATATTCTATGAATGTCGTGGGGTCGACAAGCAGAATTAGTTTCACTCGCAATCTTTGACAACTTCTCTCCTTTAAGGATAGCCAGTGGCTCGTCTTCTAGTGCGGCCATTCCAAAAGACCCGTACTTTGGAAAACTAAGATCAACCATCTTTGGTCAAGGGAGTTTGGGGTTGGGAATGGCGATCAAAAGAGGAATTGGAATGCTATCTACCATTTCATCGACATCGACTGTCGAGGGAATAGTTCCAAAGTCGTCTATATCCCTAAAGATATCGTCAAAGCTTAGCATTTTGTTTCACTTGGATGACTCGACGTCAACAACATCAAGACGGACTTGGCTCAATGACTCGACTTTTTGACAACCACTAGATGATGCCATAATCTGAAGAAATCAAATGAGAATCAATTAAAGGTTTTCCTAAGTCGAGAGATCTATCTGAAATTCTAAAGTGGTGAAAGGCTATTTGAAATTCAAATATGTCAATCTTTGAAGTAAATTGTCAACCCATTCATAAAACATGCGACTCTTTCATAAAAAGGTCAAATTATCTAATATCCTAGAATGCCAAACACCTATAAGCAGAGTCGTGGGATACAATGAGGTAGCTAACATAGAGTTGATGGACACAGAGCTCGACTTACTGGAAGAGCAAATAATCAACTCACAGTTGCGTCTAGCTGCTTATCAACATAGAACGCCATCAACAATTGATGCGTACTTATAAATGAACAGGAGGAAGGGTAACTTAGTCTTTTAATAAATTCTCAATTTTTAATAAAAGAGCAGTTTTAATAAGCGGTTTATTGAAGGGTATTTTTAATAAAATGGTGCATGTGGGAGACATTCTTATAAGTTATCCTTTTTTTTAAAACCTTATGTTTTAGATTAATTCAAAAATTATATCTTTGGTTTTTGATTTCATCAAATTTATACTTTATATTAGATTTAATACATTAATCTATACATTACCTCAATCAATAAATTTTTAAAATGACCAAGTTATCTTTCAGTAAGAGAGAAAAATATTGAAACTTTCAAAAAATAAGAACACAAAAACAAAAAAAATCCATTTTTGAGGGTATGGTATACATTTTTTAAGTAAAATGCCTTAGTATAAAGTTTTTTTAAGGTTTTAAAGTTCTCTTATTTTTTAATTTGATGATATTTTATGCTATTTTTTAAGTCAAATTAAAGAATAACCTAGACAATGTATAATTTTGTGTATTTAAATCTAATTTAAAGGTATGCATTTAATGATATTTAAAACTGAAAGTATAGTATTTAACTTAACCTAAAATACAAGATAAATAACCTTTTTTTTTTCTTAATAATTGGATTGGAATATTGAAATTATCTTATATAATATACAGGAATGTTTCACGCATATGTATAGAACAAAAAGGAAAAAGGGAAATTGTTTGCCCCTTGTTTTATTTTGGGCTGCTCTCTCTCAATGAATAAGCGTGCGAGCTCCCTGAGTTTCTGACAGACGAATAAATGATAACAAACAAACCACAAGTGTAACATTTTCAGGAAAAAGGGGAAAAATGTGTGATTCATGTGATCCACTAAATCCCATCATAATTATTTCATATGATTAGTTTTTTTTTTTCCTTGTTTTGAAATATTTCTTATGCTTAGGTGGCTTCTGTGCATCGCAATTAATAACTTCCCTAATATCTTTAAATTTGTTACTTCTTTAACTATGGTCCAGATAAATATAATTCAACAGAAAATCTTGCAAAACATTGAAAAGGAAACGAATTAAAAGAGGATTGCCCACTTTCACAATATTACAATTTACATGATTAAAAAAATACTACTAATTACAAACATAGAAAATTGTTTTCCGCGTCTTATTAAATTAGGTTGAAATGAATTTGTATAGGTCAAATCAAACATTATAAATTCACCTAACAAAATCAAACATTATAATATTTCCATCTAAAGGAAAAGAAAACATGATCAAGTTTTTTTTTTTTTTTAATTTCCCTTGTCTGCTTTTTTTATTTTTATTTTATTGTGCATCCGCAGAAGACTATTTGATACATTCTTTTTATGTCACATATAAATACATTTCTCTTATATTTGTGTAAGAGCATCTATTTTTTTTTTTTTTTTTGCCACTATAGATTCATTTCTACTACGTTACATAAAAGTATCTATTTTTTTCCATTAAAAAAAAGTATCCTGTAGATGCATTTGTATAACATTACATACGAGTATCTATTTTTTTTGTCCCTATAAATACATTTTTATTATGTTACATAAGTGTACCTATTCTTCTCCCTACATTCCTATCAAGTTACGTAAGAGTATTTTATTTTTGGTAGAAAAGCCTTCAAAGATACATTCCAATATATCCCTACATTCCTCCTATCTATTTTTTCTCTTCTAAGAATACGCAACTATTTTGTTATATAACATTTTTTTTTGAGAATTTGTCTGATTTTTTTCTTTTTTTTTTTTTAATTCTTCACAGAAAGATAAAAGTATCCAATTTTTTCCCCTAAAGATTATAAGATACATTCTTACTAAGTTACATAACTAAGAGTATATAAAAGTGAGAGTATCTTATTTATGGGGATGAAGTCAAAGTTAGTTTAAAAGTGAGAGCGGAGCAGAACACAAAGTGCAAATGGGATGGAGGAGCGTCATAGGTGGAGTAAAAAGCAAGCCCCAACCAGCTGGAAAAAACTCCAACACACCAATCATTGGTTCCATAAAAAAAAATAGTTAAATAATAAAAGAAGAACAAAGAAAAAAATTTATAGTTATTTTGTTTTGAAATCAGATGCGGCAGGGCACACGCCAAAGTCCAAGTGACCGTTGTTCGGACAAGAATAAAAATTTCATGCCCAAAAAAAGGTCAGGTTTCCTTGCTCATCATCCAACGGTCATATTTCACTAGCCGTTACTTTTGAAAAATGCCCACAAATACCCTCTCACTATTTGTTTTCTGAGCTTCTTTTCTGAGATCAGATCAGAAGAATAAGAAGAAGAAGAAGAGCTTCCGTGCTTCCTTTATTTCTACTTCCCCAGATGCGTCAAAGTTTTCTTCTTCTTCAGCAATTTGAAGGAAAAAAGAAATAAAATTCTTCTTCTCAAATACCCACCTGGGGTTTTTTTAGTTTTTATTATTCTATTTCCTTCAAATCATCGAAAGAGAAAGAAAAAAATGGTTCTTTCTGAGGAGAGCAGCCGGAATCTGATCAGACCCACGAGTCTTCAAGGTGGATAGATCGACCCTTTTGAATTGATCAAACTTGGGTTTAAATTTTAGACGATGATTTTTTTTTTTTTTGAAGGGACTTTAGACGATGATTTGAAAAATGGTTTGTAGTCTCACATTCTGACTTGGGTTTTTTTTTTTTTTATTTGGTAAATAATCGTGTAGGAGGTGTAGAGCAAGTGAAGTTTGGGCAGGAGATTAGGCATAACAGGAGGGCATTAGGGGTCATTAATCAGAGTTTAGTGGGAGGTCAACCATATCCTTGTGTTGTTAACAAGAGAGGCTTCTCAAAGTAATTATTATTCTATTTCGCTCGTTCACTTTTCACGTGTATAATAATAATAATTATTATTGGCTTGTTTTGTTTCTTCTTATTTTTGTTCTTCGTGTCTTCTTGCTTTCTAAAAGTGGATTTTATTATTATTATTATTTTTTTTTTGAAATTTGGTTCCTTCTTCAGTAATCAGGAAGTTTGTGAAAAGAAGCAGGCAGATCAAGCTCATAGGCCAATTACCAGGTTAGATTTTATTTTTCACCTATTTGTTTTATTTTTTCCCTCCATTGTTTCTCTGCCCAGAAAAAAAAAAAAAAAAACGATCTTTCAATATAAGAGATTTTAAATATCAACATTAATCATACTTACTCAATTCCAGAACACGAACACATTGATGAAATTCAGATAGTTAAATGGTTGGATGGTTTATTTTTCACATTTCTCTCCCCTTTTCTTTGTCTGCCAAAACAACTCTAACGACATATCTACTTAATTTCAAGACACGAAACAGAATTAGACGCGTGATTCAGGTTAATTTGGAAAATTTATTTTTGTTTTATTTTTATATAGGAGGTTTGCTGCACAAATTGCAAGCACAAAACAATCTTGCCTTGAGGTAACTCTCTCCCTCTCTCTCTCTCTTTCTCTCTGACCCACTCCAAAATGGCTTTGTGATTGTATGTAGAGACATATCTAAATATTAGTGGCTAATGGTTAAAAACCACCCAGGAAACAAAAAAGAAGTCGAATCCATCATCCGTCACAATCCCAAATGGATTTGGTGAGAGCATCTTCATAGATGAGGAATTCAAGTCACCTGGAGATCATCCAGTTCCCATGTTCTTGGAACAACCAGAAGAAGAAGCATTAACTGATGAAACTGATCATATGGTTGGTATCTCTTAATTTCTGGAAACTTGGATCTATTAGACTATATTTGTTGATAGGAAATCCCATTAATTGACATTCTAATATCTGGTTAGGAGGAGGTTGAAATGGAGGATATAGCGGAAGAAGAGCCTATTGCGAATATCGATAGCGGTGATGCGAAGAACCCACTTGCAGTTGTTGATTATGTTGAGGATCTCTATAGTTTCTATAGGAAAATGGAGGTAAATCTCATAGTTAAATATGGTCCTTTTTTCTATTAGTTAGGTCGAACTGTTTTATTAAATGAAGTTCTATTTTTTTTTCCTAAAAGAGTTGGGGGTTCGAACGCTAGACCTTTAGAAAAATTTAGGGTTTGGTGTGTGCTAATTTACCTCTAGACTAAGCGTATAAACATGTATTTTATTAGAGCTTCATATGACAATATTTTTTCTCCTATGCAGGGGCTGAGTTGTGTCTCACCCAACTACATGGCACAACAATTTGACATTAATGAGAAGATGAGGGCTATATTAATTGACTGGCTTATTGAGGTACATACATACTAATTTCCCTAAAACAGTAATTGGGTTATCTTTCAATAATAAATTCGGTGTCGAAAAATTTCCGTCTTATCAACGTGAAATAAGGAGACCTTTTTTAATCATCCGCTTTTCTCCAATCAAAAACAGGTGCATGACAAGTTTGAGCTCATGAAAGAGACATTGTTTCTGACTGTTAATCTGATAGATAGATTTTTATCTAAGGAAACAGTAGTAAGAAAAAACCTTCAGTTGGTTGGGCTCGTTTCCATGCTTTTGGCATGCAAATACGAGGAAGTTTCTGTTCCTGTTGTAGGTGATTTCATTCTCATATCAGACAAGGCTTACACAAGGGAACAAGTTCTTGGAATGGTAATTTCTTCCCTTGTGCTTTGATATACCTTCAATTAATTGCACATGTAAAAGATATTCAAGTGATTTTCTACAAACTAAATCCCCGCAGGAGAATTTAATGCTCAACACATTGCAGTTCAACATGTCCGTTCCAACACCTTATGTCTTCATGAGAAGGTTCCTCAAGGCTGCTCAATCTGACAAAAAGGTTGGTGCTTGTTTGTTGCGCCTAACAATTATTACGAGAAATATGATGTAATACGGGGAGGATCCAACTGAAATCGAAGTAGACAATGTAGATATCTTTCAGTAACTTCAAAGAAACCTTGATTAATAATGGTATTATTCAGATTTTATTTTATAGTTTTCATCCTGTTCGTCTTTCTAAATTCCTGATTCTCCCTACATCAAATAATTGGGTCCATTTTGACCATATGAGATTCTATTATTATAATACCTTACTAACCTTTGATCTCAAAGCAGCTTGAATTCCTATCCTTCTTCTTAATTGAGCTTTCTCTGGTGGAGTATGAGATGCTTAAGTTTCCGCCATCTTTGCTGGCTGCGGCTGCAGTCTACACTGCTCAATGCACTCTTTATGGGTTCAAGAAGTGGAGTAGGACCTGCAAATGGCATACAAACTACTCAGAAGAACAGCTCCTGTGAGTACTCATTCTTTTTTTTTTTTCTTCATCTAATTTTAGTAGAAACGAGTATTATTCTGTTATCAAAGTGACTGTCGTTTTGACCAGAAGCGAGTTGCCTTTTTAATTTTAATTGGTCTAGCAGTTAAAAGTCATTAGAGTGAAGGGAATTAGGGGAGAGAATTAAAAGTCTGATTTGGTTAACGTGGTTTATTAGTTTTACCACTATATATAGGCAATGAGAGTTGGAAATCAGGATATATGATTAACACTATTTCTGGAGTTTCTTGAAGCGACTTGTAAGAGTGATAAGTGACGAAGAAGGGTAGTGTTATGTCTCATTATAGATCAAGGAGCCACGTAATTCTCGTGTTTATTGCGTGTGTTACATTCTTCTGGCGTGGATTGCTTGGAACAGGGATAACAATTTGGTATTCTTGGTGGCAAAATCTGAGTCAACATAACATAATTCTGGTTTCTGTGAATTGGGAATTCTCACAGCACATTCATAGTGTCACAATCTGAAATCTTAGTAGGGGAGAGCACATTCATAGTGTCACAATCTGAAATCTTAGTAGGAGCTCTCAAGAGTCCCATTGACTAATAATGCATATCATTATTATGATACAAAGTCACAATCTGAAATCTTAGTAGGAGCTCTCAAGAGTCCCATTGACTAATAATGCATATCATTATTATGATACAAAGTTACGAGTTTTCAAACTTCATAGTAACGATGAGAGTTTTCGTTTGGAATTATTCGCAGAGAATGCTCGAGATTGATGGTGGGGTTCCACCAGAAGGCAGCAACAGGAAGACTAACAGGAGTACATCGGAAGTATTCAACATCTAAGTTTGCATACACTTCAAAATGTGAACCAGCACACTTTTTCTTGCAGACTCATCAGCTATAGCAGCCAGCCCATGTATAGCTCTATAGTAGCTACTTCTACACTAACAACAACCAACCATGATAAAATTGTATTGTGCAGCCCGTTTGACGATGATGATGATGGGGTGGATGGTGGGGATTGATATTATTATATTATGCACTTAAAAATTTCAGCAACTTCTGTTGTTGCAGAGCACTTAGGGAAATGTCCATTGAATTAAATGTTCATTTTAATTTGACGTTCTAAGAAGACTTTATTTTATTTTAACAATAAAATGAAATTAAAATATTATTCTATTTCTATATTTCTGTTAATTCAATTTGAATTCTATGTTCCAATTGACCATAGTACCTCATTGTTTATTAGTATTCTCTACTTTTATTGTTCATTTTTAGTTCCATATATATATATATATATATATTTTTTGTCAATTGACCATAATATTATATTTTGAATAAATCCATAGAAACAACAGAACTTATTGGAACGAATTATCACAAAACATTGGGAAACTTGTTCGTGTGGGATTTTCAAAACGGTGGGTACGGCCAATGGCTCAGTGGGCAGAGCATATATAAAATTCTTGAATTGGAGTGCAAGAAATGCCAAGCCAATCAAACGACATCGTTCACAATAAACGACAACATTGTTTGCCCTTGCCCAGTCAGCGTTTCACCAACCAAACCAACCACATCGAAAACGAACGTCTTGGGAATATCTGATTCAGAGGAAAATAAAAAAAAAGCTTGGAATATATATTTAAGACATATATATATTTATGTAATATTCATTATTACATATATATATATAATATTCATTATTACATATTTAACCACATCATTTATTTTGTAATATTCATTATTTTGCCTTATGTATATTAATCTCCGTGACCAAACAAGATAATTTTATTCGCAACTATCACATTATATAAAAATTTCGACAATCTTAATTTAAAAAAAAATAGATAATAATAATAATAATAAAAGAAAAAAAAGCGATAAAATATCTTGTTCTTAGTATTTATATTTAAATATTTTCAGCTATATATAGATGCCCAAATAGATTCAGAGCCTTGCCGTGCGAAAAGTTGCCACCAAACTTAAAACAGCTTTCTTTCTTTCTTTTTACAAAAACATAAAAATAAAATAAGGTTCGCTCCTTTGTTTTCTCGTCTCTGTCTGTCCTTCTGTTGTCGCCGCCACCATGTCCATGGCAATGTCATCATCAGCAACCTCCTCTCCCCACTCTCTCCTCCTCCAAAACCCCCGCCTCTCTCTCTTCAAATCCTCACCTTTCAACTCCGCCTTCTTCCGCCACAATCGTCGGATCTCCACCTCCATCACATGCGTGGCCCAAACCCAAGCTCACCCTCCGCTCCAAACCCAGGGCCAAGATCGGGTCTTTAACTTCGCCGCCGGCCCCGCCACCCTCCCGGAGCGGGTCCTGCTGAAGGCCCAATCGGAGCTCTACAACTGGCGTGGATCCGGGATGAGCGTGATGGAGATGAGCCACAGAGGAAAAGACTTTCTCTCCATAATCAACAAGGCTGAATCCGATCTCCGATCTCTCCTCAGAATCCCCGACGAATACGCTGTCCTCTTCCTCCAGGGTGGCGCCACCACGCAGTTCGCCGCCATTCCTTTGAACCTCTGCAAACCTGACGACCAAGTCGATTTTGTTGTCACCGGATCTTGGGGAGACAAGGCTTTCAAGGAGGCTCAGAAGTTCTGCAAACCTAATCTAATCTGGTCGGGAAAAGCGGACAAGTACACTAAGGTTCCGGATTTCGACAGCCTTAACCAGAACTCCAACTCCAGGTATTTGCATATATGCTATAATGAAGATTTTTGATATTTTATTTTTTCATGTAAAACAAAATTTATAAACCTTTTCCTTGTTTAGGAGCTGTTTTAGTTCACATCTTGTTTGAGATTTTAATGTTTAATGTTCTGTTAGTTTAGTATAACTCATGCTACTTTGAAAAAAAAAAAAAAAAAAATCTTGTAGGTATTTGCATATCTGTGCCAACGAGACCATCCATGGTGTTGAGTTCAAGACCTACCCAACACCCCAAAATGGCCTCCTTGTCGCCGATATGTCGTCAAATTTCTGCTCCAAACCTGTCGACGTGACCAAGTTTGGTGTGATCTATGCCGGAGCACAGAAGAATGTAGGGCCGTCTGGGGTCACCATCGTGATCATAAGGAAGGATCTGATCGGGAATGTGCAAGAGAAGACTCCGGTGATGCTTGACTACAAAATCCATGCCGACAACAACTCGCTCTACAACACCCCGCCTTGTTACGGGATCTACATTTGCGGTTTGGTGTTTGAGGACTTGTTGGAGCAGGGCGGTTTGGAGGAGGTGGAGAAGAAGAACAAGCGCAAGGCCGATTTGCTCTACAATGCCATTGATGAGAGCAAAGGGTTCTATCGGTGCCCAGTTGAGAAGTCAGTGAGGTCATTGATGAATGTGCCGTTCACGCTCGAGAAGTCGGAGTTGGAGGCAGAGTTTGTGAAGGAGGCTGCAAAGGAGAATATGGTGCAACTCAAGGGACATAGGTCAGTGGGAGGCATGAGAGCCTCCATATACAATGCTATGCCTTTGGCTGGTGTTGAAAAGTTGGTTGCTTTCATGAAGGATTTCCAAGCAAGGCACGCTTGAAAATTCAAGTCACTCTCGTTTGCTATTTTTGTTTTTGTTGAAAAGTTGGCTCCTTTTTGACATGGTTGTACTTGTGAGTGAATTTTGTTAGTGGGCAATAATCAACAAGTTAGTTGCTAGTATTTTAGTGATGGGGAGGGTTTAGTGCTTCAATACTGCAATTTGTGGGCTCAGTCAACACAGAAGTAAGGAATCACATTCTCAACTTTGCAAAAATAAATACATCTATGTTGTTGAAGTTCTAGAGCTGTCCTAATTTTGAAGGTTATGATTTTTTTTTTTTTTAATTTCTAGTGTCTACTTTTTGAAAAAGAAAAGGAAGAGGGGAATCACCTTTTATATGGTTCATGTTTTTTGATTTCATGGGGAAATAGGTCTTTTGGTGTGATATTTGCTTTTCGAATTATAATGCTATGTCAAACAATAGTACATATCCCATTTGGTTTGAAAAAAGAATGCAATAATTTTCAATTCTTTTAAGTGAAAAAATGAGAGCAATAAATCCAAAAGGAGCAGCCAATTTCAATGAAAGATATAAAAACAAACTTGATTTTATTTATTGCCAACAATCTATCAGCCACCAAACCACCTCAACTCACATCAAGATCTGGAACTCGACGTGATTGACCAAAACTCTTGGCATCCACATCACTTCACAAACTTAATTGATGACAAGAAGCATAAAATAAACAAACAAATAAATAATCCATATGCAAACAAACATGCAAAGAGTTCATAACAACCCACACCTTGGCTGCACCAGTGGAATTTGAACTTTGAATTGCCTTCTTGCTTTTTGTCTTGTTCTTTGTTTTCTTTTTTTTTTTTTCGTCTTTTGTTCAAAGGCTAGCAAAATCTTAAGTTTAAGGGTATTTGATAAGTTAGTTTTAAGCTAATTAATTAGATGATTCTCACTTAATATTTTTGTTCAGTTTTGAACTGATTTATCAAACAAAACCACATCCTTTATCATTTTATGGTCACTACAAAGATTTAATGTTGCAACTTCCTCCTCTAGATGACTATCTAAAATTGTGCTCTTTAAACGAATTTGTTCATCAAGATATCGCCTAGAGTTGGAAACTTCATGACTTCCCTCAAGAGTGGCCTTTAGACTATCTAAAGCAACTTCCAAAGATGTCTTGCTAAGTTGGTCTTAGTTCAAGTATTTCTCTCCCATAATACTCTTTTAGAATCATGCAATTCACCTGTACTCCACAATAACTGTTAAAAATCAAAGAATCATTTCACCACCAAAAAAACAAAATCAAAGAATCAGCTCTTATGATAGTTCTCTCGGATAACAACCCAACCACCGCTGAAATGTTCTTGTCTTCTCAAGCATCTTCTAAAATTTGACGTATACATATTCTTTTTTGAAATGGTTCATTACAATTTCTTGAGGTTTCACAAAACAATGCTATGATGGTACAAAAGAATACATGTTACTTGGACCACACATCCGCTTTGAAATTGGTAACCGAGCAGCGTTGCTGCACCTGCATCTAGATTGCCGCAGCAGCAGGCAGTTCCAAAGCAACAAGCAGCCAAGCTTTGCTGCAGCTGGATTGCAGTTATGGGCAAATCACAAGCAACCAAAGAATCCTCTGCATAGGTTCCGCAACTAAGCGAATGAGAACCTTGAGAAAAGCGAGCGAGAAGATCCCAAGGCATCACCCGATGGGCTAGGAACAGCTTCTGCAGACATTCGATAGGTTTGTTGACACTTCTGTATCTGCGTTAGCAAATGAAAGCAGATATTAAAGCGACACGGGTGATAACACAAATAAAACATGAAAGATTGACATACAAGCATGAACTGCATGCACATTCCATCACAATGCAGCACAGCATGACTACTGCTGCTATATCCCACATGTATATGCACATGTGATAAAAGAGAGAAACTTACAGGGTTTAAGAATGTTCCGTTCTTACAACTTTTATACACATCTAGAAAAATCCCTGAGAAATCTATTCTTCCAAAAGAAACAGAGATAATTGTGATGTTTAAGATTGCCCCATTCTTATACTCATTCACGATCAGCAGATTCGTCAGATGACACAAAAGTTTCTTATTTTATAAGCAGTAACAAATACATCAAATATAGGAGCGTAGATTTCACCTCCTCGGGGCTAAACTGAAGTAGCATTCCAATCACAGGTAGTAGAGCCTCCACTTCTCCTGCGTTCAAATAACAAGAAATAAAAGCATTTTCAATAACACTAGTGTCTCAACAGTTGAACACTAGAAGGGGGAAGAAGATCTACTACTGTAATAGTTAAATCAATATGTTCATTCAGATACCTGTTTCAAGAAGCTTTAAGATGACATTTTTCAAATAAGTCATATCTATTCCTTCCCTCTTCTGTGATCTTTCCATGTTGCGAAGTTCTTCCTTCAACATGGCTTCCTACCATCATATGTTCATAAATAAATAAAGAAACAAAGAAATAAAAATCAAGAGCAAGCAACAAGGATAGCCGCCAAAAATAAATAGATAAATAAAAATGAAGAAATCTGCAGAAGTCCAAGCTTTGTGATACCTGTTGGCTATGGAGGCGATTCTCACGTTCCAGCTCTTCAATTTCCTCCTGAATTATTCATTTAAAAAATTGCTGAACTGATAAATAACATCAGAAGTGCACTGCAAAAGCCAATTGTGTCTAGATTAAGGTACGTACTTGAAGTGCTAGAATGTGTCGTTGTGACTGTGCAAGCTCCTCCTCTCTCTGTGCTTGTTGCCTCGCCAAAAGCTATCATAAGATTCAGCAAAACCATTTTAGATTTAATTCACAAAGCAAAGCATTATGGAGAAGCAAAGGTAACTTTGATAAAGATCCTATCTGCTAAGATTTTTCCCAGTCAATACAAGTATTTAAGAGAAAATATGCATACCAGAATTTGTTGTTCTGCAGCCGAGGTGCTTGAACCAGATGCATCCTGTCTATGCAAGCCTGATCGTACCAGTTTTGATACAATATACAAGTTAAAATCCAAAGTACCCCAACTTTTCAATACATAATACAATTGTATTAGAATAAGAAATAGAATGAATCAGAAGTGGGACTGCCCTCCTACCTGTGTTGTAATTGTCAAACTGATCAGCCTGAGACTGTTTGCCCCATTATAAGCCCAAATGAAAACACATATTACGCAAAGAGAAAAGAAAAAAAAAATCAAATGAAAGATTAGGGATACTGCATAAAAAGTTAGATGTACTAATATTTAAAATGTAAAGAAAGCCTACTTTTGGTCTTGATTCCAAAGATCGTTGAAGATTCTTATTATCATTTAAAAGTCTAGAGATTTCATTGTCCTTTTCCTCAATCATCTTATCGGCAAGATCGCGAAATGAATTGTGTTCTTCCTACACATTAAGAATTCAGTTTAACAATAGAACCCCAAAGGGAAAAAATAATAATAATAAAGGAAGATGTCAAAGCCAGAAAGAGCATTATGCTAATTAAGTACCTTCAACTTTTTATACCGTAGCTTGAGATCTCCTAATTCCTTCTCTAGTTCTTCACCAGAAGAAACTTCATTTTGGACTTTTAGTGCATCATATCTTGCTGTGTAAATTTGGTCAAGTACAACTTACAATTAAAATCTGACCCATGTGCAGTTTCAAAGGGAATACTAGAGGCGAAAAAAGGACACAAGAAAGAAAAGAAAACATTTACATTGCCACATTTCTTCAAAGTTACGAAGGTTTTTTTCCCATGCTTCTCTGTCTGATTGATGACGGGCATTAGCGGAATCAAGCTTTGCTTCTAAGCCCTTGATCTGCTGCTGGACAGCATAAAGAGCTGTTTCTCTGTGACAAAACATAGAATTGAAACTTCAAATTTATTGTTTACACTTGACAAGATAATGTTAATATAGTTCTAAAATAAAGCTTATGAAGAGATTAAACATTTCATGGAAAAAAGACTCGTAAACTATTCTTGAGAAACTCAGTAGGCAAAAGTAGTTCTTTATGTCTGATTTTTTTTTTTAAAAAAAAAGCTTTATGTGTGAAATTGAGAACAAATACAACTTTCTTTTCCTAAGAAAAATCAATAGAATCTATAAAATCTACTCGAGATGTATCAAGAAAATCTAAAAGAAATGAATTAATATTAAGGAACTAGGCTTAAATGAAAAACTGATAATAAAACTTCTCCTCAACAGATTACCTTTCCGCAAGTTCTTTATCATGATTAGTCAGAGCATCCTGAAGATCTTGAAGCGCTCTATCTCTTTCAGAACATGTTAATGATACTTCCTTTTCCACCTCCTAAATAATGACATTAAAACATGAGAATTAGAAGATTAGCATTTTCCAACATCAAGTCATCAACCCAAGTTTTTTATTTTCCTTCCTAAAATATAATAATAATAAATAAAACTAAAAATTATACAAGCATGTACTTTAAGTGCTTCCTCAAGAGCCTTGACTTGCTCAGAGTCTTTAGCAGTAGCCAACTCTGCATCCTTCTTTTGCAAAAGTGCATGAGCACGAACTTTATACGAAGAAAATTCAGTTTCAAGGCGGTTGATCTGTGAGATATAAAAAGCCATGTGATCAGGAAATGAGTTAGAAATGATCTAACTCAAGCAACTTCAGATTCAACACATGGAAACAGAAGCCACAAACAATTTTATTTCAATGCCAACAAGATATTTGTATAACTCTAGTTGAATGCCAACTAAAAAAAGCTTAATTTTGTTATTTTACTAGACCATTGAAATGACCATGCCACCCAAAATGCTATAAGTTGGCAGCTCCATTTTCAATAATATCTGATAAGAGTCTCATATAAATAGGGTACTTGGTTAAAATGTGATATCTTGATACCTCCTTTTTGGCAGCCGCTAGTTCAGCATCCTTGGCATTAAGCACTTGGATTTGTGACGATGCTTCTGATTCTAATTGGCCTGGCCATTGAAAAAACATGGTTTAGAATTATAAATGCTGTAAATTAGCATATGAAAAACAACAAGGATAAACAATATACTTCTCATTGTAGCTGCTTCAATTTCAGCTCGTATAAAATTGTTCTCAGCAATTTCCAATTTTGTTCTGAGTGCATGAGATGTAGCTTCCCAACTCTCCCTTTCTCTATCCTGAAAGTGCAAAATATTTTTCATTGCTTAAAAACAAAGAAACTCCTTAAAAAGGATGTAGTTTCTTAGCAAGGAAGGCCAAACTGTGTTAGAAGGATCAACAATTAACAGTCAATTTATACGTTCAAGACTTTAAAATGTTGACTCCATTTCAAAACACACAGTAGATATCCAGTTTAGGTAACTTCAATATAGCCCTTCTTGGAAGAAGCATATTTCAAGTTCTGAAAGCATAATGTGACAATGATACTGAATTTAGTTCAAACGGCATGTAATAACCTTTTAAACAGGCAATAAAATGAGTTAATAGTCGAAGCAAACTTATCAGGAAATCAACAGCATAAAGTGGTTTAATGCAGATCATTAATGAACATAAAGGGGGGGAAAGTATATATTATTTGCGTCATAGACGCCGAATCCTTACATGCTCCTCTTTCAATTGACTGATCTCTCCTTTAACAGTTTCCACAGCAGCTCTAAGTCGTGCTGCTTCACCCGTTGATGCTGCATCCATTTCTGCTATCTTTGATTCCTTCTCTACAGCCAGCATCTGGAAAGAAGTTTCAGTAGCATTAAAGATCTATAACTGAAAAGAGAATTTTCGAAAATGATCGAGAAGATTCAAGCAGAAATACTGTGTGCATTAAAAATTTCTAAAACACAAATCGTGGAATAAAGCAACCAGCAATCCACTTACATGATTATTTAAAGATCAGATTAGAAGGGTGCAATGGTGAGAATGGATTTTGTAGATAGCCAATGATGTTGACTAATGTACAGATGGGAAGAAAATCTACTTAGAAAGCTCATCAAAACATGTGCAAAAGTTTTGCATTAAGCTTGGACACACACACACACATATATGTTGCTAATTGAGCTTCATTGTGCTGAATGTACAAAAAAGCGCCCAATCCTGTCAACACTTCAGCTCAATACGTATGACAGGAAACATACACAATAATAACAATTCTCACCTGAAGTGAAGAAATAGTTTCAGTTGCTTTACTTTGCTCTGCTACTGCATCAGCCAATTGGGCTTCCAAGCTTTCCAATTTCTGAAGGAAGAAAGGGACAAAGCATGGATAAGGCACATTTCTTAATGAAATCAACAAAGAAAAAGAAAAGGTCTTGTATCTAACTATAAAATCCACATATTAGGCGAGTGTCAGAAGTGGACCATTTGATGTTTAGCAGAAAGTTCGGCTATTGAAGCTTGTCGTTTTTCTTCAGCAGCCTGTAGCAACCCCCGCATGTCTTCCAACATCTAAGATTAATGAAAGTTGGTCCACATGTAAAAAAAGTACCCTGAAGATATAATAAAATATCTTGCTACATGATCAAAAGAGAGAAGCCATAAAAGGTGCATTAAAGGCTAAGAAATATAGTAATTATAACAGTTCAAGACTAATAAGCAGTTTACTGTTTTGGGATAGTTTAATGAAAAATTAATACACATATAAGTGATGATTCATGGTGAATTTGTTGCATTTTTTATGTCACTGTTTGACCGATACAGTCCAAGTTTTAAACATAATGATCTAGCGGTAGATAATGCATAAATTAACTAAAACATGAAAAAATAAATAAATAAGATGCCCAAGAATTGTATTCTAAAGTAGTTGAAGAAGATATCTAGTGCGTCTCTAATTTGGTAGGGAACGTTGAGAATTTGAAATTGGAATATCTGAAAAGCATATGAAAACATCAAGAAGCATAAAGAAATATATGTCATGTAGATATATAAGAACATACAACTGTCGTTTAGATTCTTGGCAAAGGTTTTGAGAAGCTCAGTTTGAGGCCCCTCAACAATATACATAGAGACTCCTACCTGATCCTTCTCCAGAAGTGACTGTTGCAATGCCTCAAGAGCGCTCTCTTTAGGTTGTAATGAATGCCTTAGTTCCTCAATATTATCTCGAAGTCTGAACAACATCATAGTGATAAATTGAAAAGAAATGAGAAAGACAAGATAGAGTTCTTCAAGTGTTGTTAGGCTACTAATTCTCCCAAAAGCTATTATTAGGACAATATTAATTTCTATGCATGAAGGCATCGAGAAACGACACAGTATTTTCAATGTATGCAAAAAAAGCAGTCGAAGTAGAGATTTACTTGTTGTTTGCGCTTCGCAATTGCTGCCTCTCTGCATCCATCGCTTTCAATGCTTCATTTGCTTGTTGCCGAGTACGTTCCAGATCTTGCTGTAATGTTGATTGCTGGGACAATGCTCGCTCAGCCGATTCATTTACCTCCCGAAATCGTGCCTCGAGGTCATCTTTCTCCTAAAAATTACAATCTCCAAATGATATCCAAATTTGGTTTATACATAAAATGGGCATTCCTGATATAAATTTTGCAAAATATATTTGTAATTCACAGATGAAGAGACTCATATATTGCCATCAGTACATTAATCCTCTTTAATTGAGTTATGCATAATGAGTTCCTTTTACCAAAAGAGTATGATCTAATGTAGAGAAATTTCTTCCATCACAAGCTAATGAAAAATGTTTGCAACGTTAATTTACCTTTTGAACATCTTGAATGCGTTGTTTGGCTCTTTTATGAAGACGGTTAAATTTCGAGTCAAGCTCAGAGTACTTCTCATCCCGCTCTTTTATTTCTTGATCTAACTTCCGTTGAACTATGAGAAGGAAAAAATGCAATATATTCAGACTAAAAAAGAAAGGATAACAAGCAAAACTTTCATTAAAAAAAAATTGCTAAAACTTAAAAGATTTATCTCTTTAAGCTTCAATGATCTTCCTAAACAAGCCACAGCCAAGTTCCTATTTCTCTTTCTTACGAGGAAGAATAGCACTAAGCCCAAGTCAATGAGAAAATTTATTTTTTTTCTTTCACCAAAGTATACATGTAATACATAACACATTTGCAAATGTATATGTGCTCCACAAGTTTAGCAAAAAATTCATAACGTAGATTTTCTTTATCGCCAAAAGACAAAGAAAAATCTGACCTTCAATAAGCTTCACAGAGAGCTCCTGGGCTTTGGCATCAGCCTCCGAGTGTGCCACTTGAAGATGCTTCAAGGCCTCCTCTACGGCGACCCGAGTTTGCTTTTCTTCCAAAAGTTGTTTCATTAAGGACTCCACCGTCTCTTGAAGCTCTTTGATACCTTCTTCCTCCTCATTTCGCTTCCCTCTCTCATCAGATACAAGATCCACGGCTTGAAAATTCTTAAAGCCTTCAAATTGGGACTTCAAGTACTCATTCTGAAACTTTAGCTCAATAACTGTCTGAACAAGCTGATCATGACCGTCCATCGACGATACGCCACCGCCATCGGAAATTCCTTTTTCCCGGGCAATACTTCCATTGTTGGAGCCAGAAACAGCATCCTCCATTTCACCAATATAATCCACTGACCAAGACTAAAAGTACCCAATTGTCCGAATTTCCAATTTCAGGCAATTATATACTGCAAAAGTGCATAACATTAGTGGACTATTAAAGCTAATTGCCACTCAAATCAGAAAGCAAATTTGAAACTTGAAGACAAAAAATTTTCTTTTTGCTATCTGCCATTGGAAATTGAAACAAACATCCACAACCACATAAAAGTTGAATAATTTCCCCCTCTTTTTTTTCGTGTTTTTAGAGTGTAGCAAACGGATGGATCTCGGTTAAAGGAGAACGAATCACGACAAGTTGGGAACCGATCAGATCCCAATTTTTTTTTTTAATGGTTTAAATGGAAAATAAAGTTTACCTTGGGTGTGAGTGGAGATCTATCATATCATATCATATCAGAATAACGACTATCCACATTAATATTAACAAAGCTTTCATAAAAGCGGTGGTGTACTCCGAGCTCTCCTCAAGGAGGAAGGAGGAAGGAAAAGCCAGAGAACGACGGCGTCCTCAGACACGACACGACGGTCCTCTTTCTGTTCGCTCAATTCATAACTTTAAACAGCCGGACATGGAAATACTTTTGATTTGGGTGAGGGTGTTTTAGTAATTCTCTCTTTTTTTGTTCTAACCCAAGATAGGAGATAAAAAATAATAATAATAATAATAATAATAACACCCCCCTTGCAGAAAACGTTACTGTAACATGACTGCCAAAAAGGCAACTAATAGTTTCTCTTAACCAATATTTGAAGACCTTTGAACTTGACTTTGCCCTTTGGAATTTTGAATTGCCTTAAACAATATTAGATTTTTTTTTTAATTTTAAATCTTATTTTTCGGTTCACCAGTGAACTTGAACTTTGATTTGTTTCCCTTAAAAAAGAAAAATGATTTGAAAGTTTCGATGTTAATCATTAATTGTTGATAACATTTACAGTTATTACTCTTAAAATGTTTGAGTTTTTTAAGCCCCTTTAAACCTTTTACATGTGCTGAAAGTGTCATAAAAGTACTAGGTTACTCCGTCCTCTTCTACAGCCCGGTTACCGTCTGCAGGAATTAATGGTTACTTAGGGCCCGTTTGTTTCGGTTTTCAAATCATGGTTTGAATCATTTTGCTACAGTATTTTCTCTCACAAAAATTTAAATCTTCATTTAAATACTCTACTCAAATACACGTACCAAACATACCCTTACTGTCTGGAAGCCACACAGAAGCCAGACACTTGAAAACCGCCAATGCTCGTCAAAAACAGACCGACTCTTTTCTAGCCAAACACTGGAAAACCGACCAATGCTCATCAAAAGCTGACCAGCTCTTTTTCTACATCAGCTTGGTCTATGGTTCCTTGTTCCGTAAAACAAGAGTGTTCGGTTGGAAACCAACCGCCTCAAAACTAGTGGTTAACAATCGGCGAACAACACTACTGGTGCCGGTAACGATAATAAGGCATCAACTTGCAATGAAACAAAGGTGACAGAAAACAACTACATCATTTTCCTCTCCCCAAACATTTCCTCCTTTTGACCACCCGATTAAGTATAACCATGAAGGAATCGTTACAACGACAGTTTTTTTTTTTTTTTTAAGGAAAAAAAAAGTGTCCAAGTCCGCTTGCATCTCCCAGCTGCCTCCATTTTGTGTTGCTGAAAAGCATGTGTGCTATTCTCAATATATCATGACTTGATAGAGTTAAACTGCTTCAGACATTAGGACATCACAAGATAAAAGGCCACGAAAAACAGCCATTTCCAATATTTTCGCACCCAGAATAGTTTCTTTGGAAACAAATAGGCCAAAGAAACGGTGAAAGTTGCTAACCAGCAGAACTAGCATCTCTATAGCTATCCGCCACATTTTCAAAATACTCTTTCGTAGCATCTGCACTCATCATAACAAACACCGCGTAAGATATTGTTAAACTAAAAAATAAATGCTTATAATTTATACATGAATTTTTGTTTGAGGGGACAAACCATGTTTCATGGTTAAAGAGGGGTCTTGCTCATCTACAAATCCAATCACATTTGCAGGTATTCCTGCCACCATGCTTTGTAAACAGGAAATAAAAAAATTTAAGAAATAAAATATCATTATAAAGCTAAGAACATACTTAAGATGCTAATACAGATATTGGTGTCTACCTGCGAGGAGGAACATCCTTCAACACTAGGGAACCCGCAGCTACCATGGCGCCATGACCTATCTTTATGTTCCCAAGCACGGTCACACTGGCTCCAATAAGGGCACCGTCCCCGACTTTTGGATGGCGATCCCCGATTTCTTTCCCAGTTCCCCCCAGAGTCACACCCTATCAAACATTTTTTTCACCATGAAAACAACAACCAAAGCTCAATTCAGAAAACTAGTCATATGCACTGCAGTTCAATCTATAGCTTCTCATAAAATCATTAGTAACATGAATATAACAAAGCCTTCTGAGTATCTGATCTCAGTTATTGAGGTGTACAAGTCCTTTCTACCATCAAAGCTTCTATATCATTCACCACAGAGGGAGCTTCGTATGAAATGATGATTGAGGCATCCTGCTTTTGATGTTTTTGGTAAAAGGGCTCATTGTTTCAGCTATTAAATTCCAATTTAACAAGGAAGAATGCCAAGGGACAACCTTGGGGAAACAAAAATGGGTGTTTGATTTCAACAAGCACGTGGTAGCTCAAAATGAAAAATGATCTATACTAGACCAAATAAACGGAGAAACAAATAAACTTACATGCATCAATGAGACTCTATTGCCCACAACCGCAGTTTCTCCAATAACAACCCCAGTCCCGTGATCCAATAGTATCCCCTCGCCAATTTGTGCAGCTATAGAGATGAAAAAAGATGAGAGCAAGTGATGAATAAACAGTCACAAGAAGCTGCTTTCAAAAAAATTATATTTCTTTTTGGTTGAAATATTCCACGTCTGTTTTAGCATGTTTATGGATTGTGAAATTAAAATGAAGTACCTGGATGTATGTCAACTCCAAAGACCTGGCGAAAATAGCTTGAAAGTTAGAAACTAAAACAAGCAAAAGTACACCTTCTAAAGCGGATAATTTTGACAATACAAGCAAAAGTACCTCGCTTATTCGGCTTTGTAGTGCCAATGCCAATACTTTTCTACCTTGATTCCACAAGGTGTGAGCTACTCGGTATACTTGCAGAGAATGGTATCCCTGTAAAACTACAGCTTCCGTTACAAAAAATGATCAACAAACACAAACTGCTTAAGGATGAAAATAAATGCATCTAAAACACAATCAGAAGTCATTCAGCAATAATGTAAAAGACAAAAGCCATAGTAGAAACAATCCAAATAACAGTTTCGGACCCAATTGTCATACTCTTTTGCCATGCGACTCTTCTGTTATATCGTATGTGTGCGATGATAAGTAACAAAACGAAAAAAGTGGCAAGGCAGAGCAGAGTACCTTGAGGTACAACAGGGCTGAACAGTATGACAAACAAGCCGGATCCCGATCCTTAAACGCCTAGCAAGAGAATATTAAAAGGCAAATTAAACACAGTTGTTCATAGTATAAGCACAAAAAAAAAATGAAATTATATATGCTTTGGAAGAGCAATGAACAGACCGTTTGTCTCGTGGGTTTGAATCACAGTTCAAACCGTTTTATTATAGTATTCTCTCACAAAAAACAAGAATTTTTATTCAAATTTTCCATTCAAAGTTATGAACCAAATCTTAGAAGTTAGTTACCTGAACATCGAGGCGAATGGAACGTTGAATATCCCTATCATGAATCATAACATCATAAAATATGTCCATCAATTGAGTTGCTAAGAGCGTAGGATTTTGGAGTCTGTTTGCAAGAACAAAACCCAAGGCTTGCTCTAAACAATCATGAGCAAGTATACTCGCGTACAAGAAGCTGCTTAAAATTGGCTCATTTTCTGCCTGCAAAAACATTATTAATTAATTGATTACTTGTATAAGCAAATAATTAAAAGGATACAAATTTAGCTGAAAATAGGCTTGTGGTTATCTTCACTCCCATGAACTTCCTTGTTTGGGAGATATAAAAAAGCTTACTTTTTTTTTTATAAGCGATACCCCACAAATAAAATACTTGTTTTCGATGTTTGGGCAAATTAATGAAGCAAAAAAAAAAAAAAGAAGAATAAACATTAAAATCACAAAGCTTACTCTTTTATAAATTGATGGAGATAATCAGAGACAAGTTAATAATTATCCACGAAGTTTGAAGTGAAAAAATAAAAAACAAAAAATTGGGTGGCAAAAGCACAATCCCCTGTAAAATTAAGGATTCAAAACAAGGATAAAAGAAGATGCTTTTTTTTCTTTCTTTCTTTCTTTCTTTCTTTCTTTCTTTCTTTCTTTTTTTGGCACCAACAATTGAGGGAAAAATGAATAACAAAAGAGCATATACCACCAACTTAGCTTCATGTCTGACGGCGTCCCAGATGGGGTCGGACTCGGCGGCGGAATTGTTGTTGGCAACCGGGATGGCCGGTTCGGAGGCGGCGTTGGGAACTCCCACTGCATAGACGGGGAAAACCTTCTCCAACCTGTAGGCGGTGGATTCGGAGTGGAAGAAGTTGTGCTTCTGCTGCTGCTGTTGGTTTTCATCGTCGTTTTCTTTTTCTTTGTCTTGGTCTTGCCGTTTAGAAGACGAAGAAGAGCGGCGAGAGGAGAGCATTTTAGGGGGAAGAGAGACCCAGCTCTCGTCGGTCACACACGCCATAGCTAAAAAGCTCAAGCAGGCTTTTTTGGAAATGGTGGGTTAGCTTTGGCCAAGTGACGACGACGAAGCCGAAACTTGTGCGTTTCTACTTGCAGTTTCGGCAGACAACTGGAAAGGCCAAAAAAAAAAAAAGAAAAAAGGTCCATTGACAATATCGTTTTAAATAAAAACAACAAAAAGTTCATATGTAATTTTCTCTACTCTCTGGTTGGTATTTGTCCCTAAATTTTCATCTTTTATGAACGCAATGCTATTATTTTATCATGTGCATCCTGCGCCTTCTTTTGAACACCCAATTAATAGAAATAGTTTAAAATTGAAACCAACTCATCCACGTTAAGCTCGAGACATTTTAAAAGTCATAGTAATAAGAGGTTAGCTCAAATAAATAAACTAATAATAAGAGGTTATATTTGTCATTGTGTTAGTTTTACATATATAAGTGTACTTTAGTTCATATGTTTAGAAAATTAACACCGAAAATCACAATCTAGATATTGTGGGCTCGTTTGGCAGTGTTTTGATTTTGTTTTTGCTTTTTTAAAAAAGTTAACCTGATGGATCCTCATATTCTTAAATTGTTGTAAGTGGTATCTTTGACCACAATAAAGTGTAAGAAATCCTCGCATATTGCTATACCTCGAATCGACAACATAACATTTATTACTTGGCGGGTGCCTGTAATGGTTTTCCTAGTCTACCAGTGCATGTTGAAGCACTCTAAAATCAGCAGCTATGCCTTCCCATCCACTATAGACAGAAGTGAACAACATGTCGAAGTTACAAGCTGCCATAACATTTTGTGTGCGCACATGTCGAAGTGAACAACATGCAACCCTAATCCTAAAAAGGTCACAAAATGTTTTCATTTCCCTTTTGGATTTTTTTTTTTTTGGTAACCAAACATATTTCCAAGCCCGTTTTCTTTTTTAAAATTTCTGAAAACAACAAGAAAGTTTTCTAGAAGGAAACCAAACGGCCCCGTATATTTTATCAGTCGATGTTGAAAAGTGGGCTAAAAAAATAGAGGCTTTACCTTTATTCCTCAAAAAAGGAACTTGTCACCATTGTAGAAAAGAGCAATATGAATGGTTTCAGTGTGGCATTCTGTGGCCCTTTTAAAATGGTATATATCATTCATTGTAGAAAAGAGCAATAGGAATGGTTTATATCATATGCTATAACTTGGCATTTAAACATTAAACATAACAAATGCAAACATATTGCAAAACATTACTTGATCTTTAAAACATTATATATAACAAATACAAACATACTTTAAACTTAATAATTACAAATACATTGCTAGTCATAGCTTAAATATTAAAACATTATGCATATTAAATGCAATATATTTCAAATATTTTTAAAGCATTTGAAGTCAATTTTCTTCATTGGAGAGAAAATTGTTTGATTTAACTTTTACATGAGATAGATAAGTAAAAACTTGATATTTTTCCTAGTTTTTGTGGCTCACCATACTTAGTCATAATTTAAGACTTTTTGTGGTGAAAATTTGACTCAAAAGCCTTGGTAGAAATCCGGCCGCCATTAGGATAAATGTGGCAAAATTTTATCCTTTTGGGTGTCCTATGGTGAGTCCTACAATAACTTTTTATACAGTTTACATTTATACTGACAGTATTTTTCTTATATTATCGATATTCTTCCTATGTTGATAGTATTCTTTTTATACTATTTATGAGGTCTCACAACCTCTCATATTTATTCACATTCTCTAAATAGTATAATTTCTATATTGCTTAATTTTATACAGTCTAATTTTCATACTGTATTATTTTATGTAGTTTAATTTTCATACTGCTTAACTTTATCAGTGTAATTCCTTACACTATACTATTTTATCAATATAATCATTATGATGCATAATTTATATACTGCCTTAACTTTTATCCTGTATAATTTTTGTATTTCTATACAATACTTTTCTTAAATTGTATTTTGTCTTAAAATTTGTTGCAATATATTCTACAACAATTAAGCTTTCTATCTTATTTTCATATCATTCCTTCATTGCTTAAGACTATGGCATGATTTTTAACCTCAAAAATCTCATTTTCATTTTTATAGAATTTGTCATAAAAATCGAATCTAAGTAATAATCCTCGTGACACTCATTATGCTTTTAAAATACAAATTTTTAAGCATCGCATCAAATTTAGCTCACAAATTTTTACATAAATCACTTAACATAATCCTAAATTATTGCATACATAATGTACTAGAAATTTTCAAGCATTATAGAAAGTGAGTTAAAACTGATAGTTATAATCGAAAATACTGTAGTAGATGAAAGCTTTATACTGTAACATACCCATGTTTTACACTATAGCAAGTGAGAGTTATATATTATTTGAGTTAGAATCGAGTTTACCAAATATCACATTAGTTGTTCCTATTACTTGTTAGGATGAGGCATAATCAAACATTGTTCAATATCTCGCACAACACTCGTGTTGATTTACAAGTCTATACAACTTTTTTAACATTTGAAAGTTCGCAAGTTTCAAATACACATAAATTATCAAATTTCTTTTAAAATTCACAAGTTTATCACAACAACTTAAAAACCATTTGTTTGAGAGGTTTATCTGTTTTGAACCCAAAAACTTAGCTGAGCAAGTGTTTGGTAAATAAAATTCTCACTTTAAACCTCTGATGTGACATGTTGAGTGTAAAAAGGTGGTGAATTTCAGATTCATCTCCTCCCTAAACTCAAACTAAGGTTCTTTAAACCTTAGCTGAGCAAGTGTTTGGTAAATAAAATTCTCACTTTAAACCTCTGATGTGACATGTTGAGTGTAAAAAGGTGGTGAATTTCAGATTCATCTCCTCCCTAAACTCAAACTAAGGTTCTTTCATGTTTCGGCTTGAGTTCAAAATCAATTACGCATCCAAACGTTAGTTTAAATCATAATTCATCATTTCAGTTCTAAATCACATTTTTCAAACTTTTTATTTCAAAAACAAAAAAGTTTAAATCACCATAATTAGTACCACTAAAACAAACAGACCCTTAGATAGCTCAAACATAAAAACTTCGCAAGTTCCAACATAAAATGCGCAAATCATTGTACAATTAATACTTGTATTGAAATTCTTCTCCGACATCATTAAAAAAAAATCCCATTAACAAGTATGATTCACTTGTTCTAACTTTTAATCAGATCTAAAAGAAAAGAAGATGCTTTTGATCAAAGAAGTATAACCTTAGATGATGGGGACTAATAAGTGGGTCCCTAAGTCCAACACGGACGATATGATTGCTGAATTCACTGTCAAAGTAATGGAAAAAGGGCAATGCAATATAAAAACAGGACTTTATTATAAAGTGAAATTTTAAGTGGTGGTTATGGTTTACTTGGACTCAAGTTCAACGATTGAAACAATATATATTTTGTCCACAAATGCAATAATGTGGTGTTTCTTTTGTCCTTTTTTTTTTTTTGGTAAATAATGCCAGGGGTCGTTGGTCTCTTTATATCTCTTAGCTTCACCATTTTATGGTTGTTGAGGAGCAGCCCTTAGTGATGGCAGCCCAACTATGGGTTAATTTAATAGCCCATGAATTTGGACTTAGATTTTTTTTTTGTTTACATATATTTTAAAAGCTAATTAGTGGTTAATCGAAGTGTTATTCTTTTAAGGTCAAACACAAAATTTTTTGTCTTTTCAACATCATTGCATCTATAATCTTTTGCTTATGAAATTAAAATTTCTTACCATAGAATTTGATTTTCTTTGTAAATTTCTTCTCCGTCAATCATAAGATTAAAAATATATATATATATATATGTATTAAAATATTATATTTATTCTCTTTAAATTGTAGAAGAATACCTAATTTTTTGAATATTAATCTTAGGCATTTGCAAAATTATTAAGCGAGTGTGTTATAAGTATTGGATAAAAACAAGAAAATGAGTAAAAGCTCCAAATTTAGCATAAGGATATTGAGCGTGGCTTTTTAATTTTTTTAAAAAATAAATCACTTGTTAAAAAAATGAAAATAAAAGAGAAATTTTTGTAATTAACCGTTGGTTTTTAACCTCTGATGGGAAGCATTTTTTATAATCACCCTATAACCTAAAATTAAAACTCATAATAAAGGGTATTAGTGGTGCCTAAGAGCACAAAGCAAAGTATAGAATATTAACAACATTGCACTTTCCACTATTGCCACTAGAAATGTTGTTGGGATTCATCATTAAGTTGTCCTTCGCTTCATTTTATAGTAGAGTATGGTATAGTTTTTTGTTTTTAAATAATTTTATCTAAATGCAGAGTATATAGAATATATAATAAGCTGAAGTTGAGCCTCGTATGACAAAGTAAAAGTATACCCACACACCAAGGCCACTGTAGACCTATAGTGTCCTCTATCCCTGAAGGAGAAGTTGAAGATTGAATATGGTCTGTATACAAGGCTAGGGACATTCTCATTTTTTTTTTGGGTAATGTGATATGTCATTAATTATTATTCTCAAAAGCATGATTCAGAGTTGTATGCTTTAGAATATAACTAGCTACAAACCCGTGCATTGGAGTGGGGAATATTGTTGTATCATATAAAAAATTGAAAATACTATTGTAATATAAAATTAGTCTACATATGCACACATATATATGTACATATATTGATTCACTATTTTATTCAAAAGTTTGTTATTATTTTTTACTACTTTTGTTTTCCTCTTTTTTTTTAATTTTTTATTCTTCATCACTGCAAAACAAAAATTGGAGAAAACAAAAAAGAAAGAAAGTTAAAAATGTTGAAATATATATAGATATATATAAATATATATCAAAAATTACATAATTTAAAGATAGTTGTGTTACCTAAGTCTTGGACATTTCTTTGTCGGATCTGTTATTTTTGTTTCAGCACTGAAATTATGAAATATTATGAAGAGATATATTTAATAAGATTAATATTAATTTTTATAAATTTGTAATGTAAATGAGTAATTGTGCTTTACTTTGTAGTCAATCTTTTTGGATCTGGTGTTTTTGGGTCCCTTGTTGTAGGGGCTGGTAGTTGTATTGGCGGTGCTGAAGGTTGAACATCTTTAAAAATTTTTGAAACAACTATATCTATTAGTGCTCTTTTTGCTAAAAAAACAAACTTGAAGGAGATTCGTTTGTCCTTTGAGTTGATCAATTATTGGTAGGATTGTGGATGGATCAGTAAAACCTTTATTAGTTATTAACGTTGTGCATGGTTTTTTGCTAAGTGTTTGGGCAACTTGTCCAAATATGATGATCAATATGTCTGTTGCATTATCTTCGATTTATGTATTTAATTTGTATATGTTATAAGTGTTGTAACAAGGAATTAATATAGTAGCTTAGTTATTTTAATTGATAAGAATAAATGAATTTCATAGGATGTTTGGTATGGTGGTTAAAACTATTTTTACTGTAACATATGAGAACTTTACACTATAGCAACTTTTTTCGTTTTACTGTAGCATGTGAGAACTTTACATTGTTTATAACTGAGATAATGGTTAAAACTGCCCTTTGCCAAATAGGCTATTTATGAGTTATGTGAATTACCACGGCGTGGGCATTATGTTTATGTTACTGTGATTATTGCACCACCATCCACTTTTTGCTTGTTTTAGTTGTCTATAGCATATGAGGTATGAGTTGTAATACCAACCTTGATCTATAAAGAATCCAGTTATTGTAGCCTTGATTGTAAATTTGATACCCTCTGTAAAAGAAAAAAAGTTATTAATTTGAGTGATTGATTGTTTTTCTGTTGCATAATTTTTGTTCTTCAATTGATTACATTGGTGTTGCTAATGCTGATAGGAAATCAATTTCTTGGGTTTAATGAGCAAATTTGTGTATGCAAGGTGAAAATTATTTGATGAAAATGTAAAATAAAAAAAGCAAAATATAAAGGAATTTTTTAAATAGTATAATACTATTTATATTACATTATCTTTAATGTTTTTGTTTCTAAGATATCTGAATCAATAGAATAAATTGTCGTTGCAGTGCTTATGAATTACTTATGAAATGTACAAACTTTATTTCTTATGGTGTCATGGTAGGATTAAAATATGCTCATATGCTTCAAAAGCACTTATTCAAACAAACTAAGCTTGTAGCCGTTATACAAACAAAGCTTGAAATGATATGAAACAAGTTGTATTCGGACATATTTGGCACAGATTGAATTGACCTGCTGATTATTTTGTTGGTCCAATTGCTTTACTTAGGACTTGCTTATCTTTTAGTCTTGAGTTAATTAGGTCCAGTACCACTTTCTCAAGGCTTGTTATGCACTTACATCTCTTTCTTACAAAGTTTGAAGCATACCATTTTTGAACAACAAAAGATCAATTTTATGCTTACAACAACTCACACCCCCTAAAAGTCAAAACTAATTATGTCACCTTCTCTAAAAATAGTATGGGACTTTCTCACAGAAATAGTAAAAATAAAAAACAGTCTCACATAACTGGTATTTATCAAATTAACCCTTTAGTTATATCCACATTTGAGAAGCTTTTAAAATTATATGGTTTTGCAACAAATTAAAACCGTTAAGAAAGAAAATAATTAAAAGAAAGTAGAGAGAAAAAGAAATAGAGAGTAAAGAAAACGGAAGTAAATTTCCATTTTTTGTTAGCATTTGAGGTAAATAAAAACTCCAACTATATCATAAAAACAAAAACAGTATGAACTATGTTATGTTTATATATTATGGCTTCTATGAAATGCATGCATAATACATGATCAATGTTTTGAGGCAAGATTTTCAAAACATTATCATTGTAATAAATTAAGTTTCTAAGTCACAATTTTAAGATCCTTGTTTTTAGGATGTCAATAGACAAAGAATGATATAATGTATGGTGAATTCCTTGAGAAAGAAAGTTGTAAGAAAGGGCAAACCATGAATGAATGTTAATATGGCTAACCGCATAGATATTATTAAGACTAGAATCATATAAGGGTACAATAATTATTAATGCTCTATGTTAAAGAATATTTAAGCGTCAATATTTCTACTAATTATTAAGCTTTAGCTTAGTGTAGTTATTGTGATCACGAGGCGAGTATATATCACGAGGTTCACTTAGTGCTAACACTGAAGTCCCACAACTAGTATTTGAAACTTTATAGTGCAATCTTATATGAGAAAAATTGTATCTATTTTAATATATCTAATTATATCTATAGTCTATATAAAAAGGAAAAATAGCTTTAAACATAATTATTCATAGATAAATCTCTACTTAAATATTTTTTTCACGCAGTCTTCTAAACATAAACATATATAAAAAGTAAGAATGGCTTTCAAAATTTTATATTTTCTTTCTAAGTTAGCTTTTTATGTGATTGTTTTTATTTTTTTTTATCTTTTTGTTTTATTAATTCTTTTTTCCCGATTCGTCCCTTAAAATGGTTCTTTGCAAATAATTTCCAAAATATTTTTTATGTAGTCTTAAGATATCTTAATAAACACTTTTTAACTAATTGCCCAATTTAATTTTTTCCCAAAATTTGTCCTTTTTTGTATAGTTTTAATACTTCACCTTGCTTGCTTGGATTCATTGTTTGTATTGGAAGAAAGAGCAAAATAGTATATTTAGTTGAAACTTAGTAAATAATGTCATATAGTTTCAATATATATACTAAATAGCATATCATGAAAAATTGAGTAATATCTCCTGAAAAATTGAGAACAAAACCCCCAAAATACTCCCACCTGGTGGAAAATGGGAAATACAGTATTAACTTGATAATATTGTATTATTATGTAAATATAAAAATTCATCGGCAACCGTTGGACCGTCAGCAGCTGGGAAATAGAGTATTAACATGTGCTAAAAGCTAAGATCGTAAAGTTGAAATGTCGTTCAAATATCTATATCTTTGTAGGATATCCTCAAGGTACAAGAGGAAGTCTGTTCTATAGCCCAAAAAATAAGAAAGTATTTATATCAACAAATGCCACTTTTCTCAAACATGACTATATCAAGGATTTCAAACCAAAAAGCAAAATAGTTCTAAAAGAGTTACTTGCCGATTAGATCAGGCCCATAGCTAACAAGAGTTATTGACAAACCGACAAGAGTCATCGAAGAGGAAACCGAAGAGGCCACAACTTCTAGTCGGAAACCTCCGATGCTTCGTCATAGTGAGAGAGAAATTAGTTTTCCCACTCGTTATCAAGGAGAAGCATAGCTAGTCATTGTGAAGTGACGGTGGGGAAGATCCATTAACTTACAAGTTAGCGACAGAAGATTCTGACAAAGAGAAGTGGCTGGAAGCCATGAAACTCGAGATGGAACCTATGTATTCCAACTCGGTCTGGAAACTTGTTGATTTTCTCAAAGGGATAAAACCCATTGTGTGCAAATGGATCTACAAGAGAAAAAGAAAAGTGGACAGGAAAATGGAGACTTTTCAAGCAAGGCTAGTAGCCAAGGGTTATACCAAATAGAACGAATCGACTATGAAGAGACTTTTTCCTCAGTTGCTAAGCTTAAGTCCATTTAGATACTCTTATCCATTGCTTTATATTATGACTATGAAATATGACAAATGGATGTCAAGACTGTATTTCTGCACGGCTATCTTAAAAAAAGCATCTACAAGGTGGAACCAAAGGATTTCACAGCTGAAGGCCAAGAGCAGAAAATCTGCAAGCTACAATGGTCTATTTTGGACTTAATAAGCTTCTAAATCATGGAACATCAGGTTTGATGAGCTTATTAAGTCTTATGGTTTTGAACAGAACTAGGATGAACCATATGTCTGCAAGTACACAAGAGAAAAGAAAGTTGTCTTCTTAGTGCTTTATGTTGATGACATCTTGCTCATTGGGAATGATAAGGAATCAATATCATGAGTAAAGGAATGGTGAGCCAGGCATTTTCAAATGAAAGATTTGGGAGAGACATGTTACGTTCTTGGGATCCAGCTCCTCTGGGATCACAAGAAGAAACTTTTAACATTATCTCAACGTAGATATATTGACAAGATGCTTGTCAAATAAGGGATGCATGACTCTAAGAGAGAATTTTCCTTCTAGGCATGGTATTTATTTCTCTAATAGGCAGGGTCCTAAGAACCCCAGGAGAAAGAAGAGATGAGTCGTTTTCCTTATGCATCGACAGTTGGAAGCCTAACGTATGCTACATAGTGTATTAGATCTGACATCTGCTATACAATAGGGATAGTCAGTAAGTTTTAGTCAAATCCAGGATTTGATTACTAGATAACTATGAAATGCATTCTCAAGTATCTTTGAAGAACAAGAAACTATATGTTTATGTATTTCGGTGGAGATTTATCTCTCGACAGTTACACTAATTTTGATTTTCAATCGAATAAGGATGATCAAAAGTCGATCTCAGGATGCGTGTTTACTCGTGGTGGTGGAGCGTTGTCTAGAGGAGTGTGAAACAAGAATGTGTTTCTAACTTGACAATGGAAGTTGAATACATGGCTGTTTATGAAGCACCCATGGAAGAAGTCTGGCTTTAAAAATTCTTGACGAATTGTTCCAAATATAGATAAGTTCATTAAACTATATTGTGACAACAGTACAACAATCGCAAACATTAAAGAGTCAAGAAACCACAAAAGCACGAGGTATGTAAAAGAAAGTATTATCTGGTTCAAGATATATACCGTAGAGGTGACATGATAGTATTGAAGCTTGCATCGAAAGACAACCTAGCAGATCCAATCATGAAGATCCTACCAGTCAAAGTTTTCGAGATGCATCTGGATGGATATGGATTAAGAGACTTGTCTCATTTGCTTTAGACAAGTGAGAGATTGTTAGGATAGATGGTCATAAAGCATATAATATTTTGAAATGGACATATTTATAAATAATAAAGTGAATTTATTCATAATATTTGCATGTATGTATTTTGAATACTTTAAGAATATCATTAAAATTCCTTAATTATCTATGTGACTTTAAATATTGTATATAAGCATTATATATAAGAGGATAATATTTAAGGATGATAACTATAATGGTCAATAACATATAATTGATTATTATAATTAACTTTTCAATTAAAATATGGTATCTTTAATTGAGCGTTACTAGTGCAGGTCATTTTCATTAAGAGAGGAACAGTCTTATTCGAACCATTAATAGTGTTATTAAATGAGTGTACTATGTATAATGAGATTATGTAAGACCGGGACGTGATGAGATATGAACAGCTAATAATTTTCATTAAATATAGCAAGTTTAAATCATATCGACTGATGATCATATATAAGATGATCTTAATTCTAGTTATAAGTGGACTCCTATTTATGGATCTATGTCTTTTGACCTACTCGGTTTGAATTTGATAATCAAATCTTATTCCTTGTATCTTGGAGGCATGATGAAGTACGTAGCAGGGAATGTTAATATTACAATATGGAATCTATTCCTTTTCTAACGAGAAGCAGATAAATAATTCTTTTGAGTATTGAATTGGGGCTTAAATAATAAGAGCACTAAATTCATGATTAAGTTTATGAATTTATTATTCATTAAAAAATTAGTAGCACACTCAAGGATAAAGAAGTAATTAGAGAGGTTAACAGATATTACCTAGCTCTAATTATGAATTATTTATAAAGGATTAACTTATAGGTAATCCCTATATCAAATGAATGACTCTAAGAAATGAGTAAATTAAATATCTATAATTTTAAGAGTGCAATCCTAGGTATTTAGTAGAGTTACGTTGGAATTGACAAAAGAGTAATATATTAATTAAAAGTTTAATTAATATGTTAGTTTTATTGGACCTTAAAATTATGCATCCATTAGTCCCCTTGTCATCCTTGTAAACACTATTTGAACAAGTAAAATTATTGGTTTAAATAATTAATTTAGAATTATGGAATTCTAAATTAATTATCACTCAAAATAAATTAATTATGAATTAACATATATTTATTAAATAATTAGATTGTTTAATAAATAAAATAAAATAATTAATTTTGAAAGTCACACAGTGGGTGGATCCTACTGTGTGTGGCGCACACAGTGGGAAGGTCCCACTGTATGTGGTGCCCAAGCACAAAGAGGAAAGTCCTCTTATACACATCAAAGCTTGTTCACAAAATTTTCATATTTAGTATTTCTAATTTTGAATAAAAGTGATTTAAATTCAAACATGGAAAGTTTGATGTGTAGACAAATGAGATTGAGTAACAAGCAGATTCTCTCTCCTCCCTCTCCTTGAATTGGCGCCACACACAGATAGGGTATTGTGTGCGTGGTGCCTATGGCAGTGCAGGAATGAGAAACTTGTGTCTTTCATTTTTAATTAAATATTTGATAATAAAATTAAAATAAAAAATTTTTCAAAATTGATTAGCTATCTTGTTCTCTATAAATAAAGGCATTCTTTCTTTATTTAGGATACACTTGTGAGTCTTGGAGAGATTGAGAATACTTTGCGAAAAAACACTCACATAGGCATGTAAAAAGAGAGAGAGAAAAAGAAGAAGAGTTATTTTATTTGTGACTTAAATTAGTTGAGTGATCATTAGAAACCATATTCCTTCTACGTCTACACATACGTTAATTTGGTGTCGAGAACTAGGCGAGAAAGACGGTTTCATAAATAGAGAACGTCCTTTGCAATCCTTATTATGGTTCATCTTTATCTTTCTCCTGGCAAGCAAAGTATTTACATATTTATTTATGCCCAAAATTAATATAATTTATTGCATGTTGCAAAAGTTTTGAGAAAATTTTTGTTTTACACAACTCATAGTATTACCACGTTTTCGCTATATTTTGTGAAAAATGTTTTTCAAAACTAACGGTTATACTTTTTATCAAGTTTCTCATAAAGTATAGCATATCTTCAATTTAGCATTAAAAATATCACCGTACTAGAAAGTGATTTTCTAATTCAAATGCTAAAATTTGAGACTAATAGGGCGAATTATCAAAAAAAGGAAAAGGGGGAGAATGGACACGACAAGTAAGGTTCACATGCATAAAGAATTGAATATTGAGAAACATGTTCTCCTTGGCTGAACACACATAAGTAATCTCATCCATACTTTGGTTGGTTTGTACATCAATTTCATTTGTTTTACTTATATCATAATATTAATTATCTCCCCATCCGCTGTGAGTTTCCTTATCAAAAGGTCATGGCCTTTAACCACTGTTCTTCTCCGGCAATTTGGAACCGCCGGAGCTATGGAAATCGACGGAGGGTTTGGTCTGGTGCTTGGCGAATTACGTGCCGTTGTCTCCCATAAGCTTCTTGGAGCGATCCTTTAAGGGTTACAGAGACAACACATCCCTTGTCTATGGCTCTTTGAAGTACATTTGGGGACAAACTCACCGACGTTGTCTCAAAATTGCTTCTGCTTTGTCTCATTTGGGAATTTCCCGAGGTGATGTGGTCAGTAATAGTACTAGTTCTACTTGAATACTTTATTTAATTTGTTGCTGCATTGATTTTTTTTTTTTGGTTGCCCTTATGGGATCAAGAGAAGAAAATTGGCGATTAGTAGTAGTTCTAATCAAGTTCATCATAAATATTAAAAAGAAAAAGAAAAGAAAAGAACTAGTCTTGATCAAGATGCAATCCAGCTACATCTTACCTTATTTCTTTTTATTAATTTCCTGTTTTACATATTTAAATTTGAAGTTATGCATATATATTGTGATCAGTGTGCATCTAGATATGATTAAATTCAGGTGGCTACGTTTTCCGATAATCTGCCAGAAATATATGAGCTCCATTTTGCAGTCCCAATGGCGGGAGCAGTTCTTTGCACATTAAACGCACGTCATGATTCATCCATGGTCTCAACGCTCGTAAGACACTCAGAAGCCAAATTCATTTTTGTTGATCGCCAATTACTCGAAATTGCTCTAGGAGCTCTTCGTCTTCTCTCACAATTAAAAGACAACACAACACCCGCCCCTTCCTTAGTCATACTCACCGATGATTCTAAAACCTTGTTGTCTCTGAAACCTTCAAATGCATACGAATACAAAGATCTTTTGAGCATCGGAACCGACAAGTTCGAGACAAGTCGGCCGAATAGCGAGTGGGATCTGATTTCCATAAACTACACCTCAGGCAAGGCCACAGCTAGAAAGTACATTGCTCATTGAGATTTTAAACTACTTTTGATTTTGATTTACACTTCTTTATTAATAAAATTTTAATTTAATTATTTTATTGATGAAAAATTTCTGACTCCATTATTGATTTTAGGCACAACCTCATGCCCCAAAGCCATCGTCTACAACCACCGTGGCGCCTACCTTAACAGCTTGAGCACAGTTCTGCTTCACGGGATGGGGCAGATGCCGGTTTACCTGTGGACGGTTCCTATGTTTCATTGCAACTGCTGGTGCTTGATATGGGGCTCCACGGCTCAGGGTGCCACCAACATATGCATTAGAAAGGCCACTCCAAATGTCATTTTTGACAACATATCACTCCACAAAGTGACTCACATGGGAAGTGTCCCAATCGTGTTGAACACCATTGTGAACTTCCCTGCCACAGATCGAAAACCGCTCCCTCACATGATGGAGGTCCTAACAGGCGGCTCCCCGCCTCTTCCCCAAGTTCTCGCAAAGATGGAAGAGATGGGGTTTCAGATGAACCACATTTACGGCCTCACTGAGACCTATCCCCTGGGGACTAATTGCGTGTGAAAGCCCGAGTGGGATTGTCTCCTGTTAGAGGAATGGTATAAGATGAAATCTAGGCAAGGGGTGCATCATCTAGGCTAGATGGCGTCGACGTGAAGGATCCGATGACACTAAAAACCGTGCCAGCAGATGGGAAAATAGTAGGAGAGGTCATGTTTTAGGGGTAACATAGTGATGAGTGGATACCTCAAGGATTAAAGGCAACATAAGAGGCTTTCGAGGGGGGTTGGTTTAGGAGTGGAGATCTTGGTGTGAAACATCCAGACAACTACATACAAATAAAAGATAGGAAAAAAGATATAATAATTTCAGGAGGAGAGAATATAAGCACAGTTGAGATAGAGACTGTTTTGTGTAGTCATGAGGCAGTGCTTGAGGCTGCCGTTGTGGGGAGGCCAGATGATCACTGGGGAGAGACGCCTTGTGCTTTTGTGACATTAAATCAAGGATTTGATCATGTTAGTGGTGAGGAGATTATCAGATTCAGTTGAGGTCATTTGCAACATTGTATGGCTCCCAAGAGTGTCGTTTTAGGTGAATTACCAAAAACTACCACAGGGAAGATTCAGAAGCTTATTTGAGGGAAAGAGCAAAAGCCATGGGGAGCCTTTCTTGAACTTGTATGGAGATTTTTATTTTCAGTGACTTTTAAGTGTGGTTATAATTTGTTTTCAAATCCTTGTAATAATTTTGACATATACAGAGAAAACTTGCGAATAAGCTGTCTTGTTTACCCTACTGAAAGGCATAGAGAATTTACAAGTAACGTTTGTCATGCTAATTCCTTTCATGAAAAGTTGGAGCAAAGGATCATTAGTACAATGCAAGAATCAAAGTTTGGATCTTCAGTAACGTTTAATTAAGTCGAAATGCTTCTTTTTTTTCTTAGCCTTTATCTTGAACTTGTGGAAATAATTTATTAAAATTGCAATAATGAATTGGATAATTAAAATATATATTATATGACATCATCATTTGTAATTATGATGTACACTTATTCTTAAAATGTGATTAGCAACTACAAAGAAACATAACTGTTGAAAGCTTGTATATATATGTATGTATGTATATGCCGAAACTGATCAAAGTGTGTCTTTGTTATATGGCTTCCAAGGAGGGGTTTGATGATGTGTTTAATTGTTTTTTTAATCTAAAGATGATATCTACGTGGGTTGTAAATTGTTTATAATTATATGAAAGAGAAAAAAAAAGTGGATAAGATTGAATTAAAGGGAAAAAACGGATGATTTTGGATTGAATTGAATGCATAAATTAAACCTGTGATTATGGAGACTATTCCTATAGATCAGCTTTGAACTTTTCTCAGTCAAACTGAAAACGGTAGTGAAGGGATGTATCTCTGTCAAGATGAAATCAGTGGAGAAAGAACATAATCGCCTTCTCTTCCTTCTCAACTCTATCTTATTAATTAGCTATGCCCTGATCTCATCCCACTCGATTTGAAACTAGTAGAGAAGGAATCTAGTAACCTTCTCTTCGCTTTTAGCTCTTCTAAAGGGTTTAAAAAAAACCCGAGTGTTATTTATTTAAACATAAAAATAAATACCAACTTATAAGGATATTATGACACTTTTTAAAATGGAAATCCAAAGTCCTTAAAAAGTCCAATTTTATCAGCACCACTTTTGTCAATTATGTTGCCAACCTCACTTTAGTCACCTCTTAGCTTGGTCAGCTCTTAGCTTGGTTGCAAACCTCAAACGAGCTCTCCTCCTATACGTTAGTCCTAGACTTCAATTCATCTCTTCTCCTAGCTCGGCTGCCTAATTGGCTTGATGAAATTTATAGTGTTAAGCTCCAAACATGTTCAAACAGTTTAAAAGTCTGAATTTTTTGTTTGTATTCTTCAAAATAATTCACAAAAAGAGAGAGAAAATTTGCAATACCAAAGATGACTGGATTTTGAATACAATAGGAAACTATGAGGAGTTATTATTTGAAGGTCAATACATATCCCTAGCTCAACAGTTGGTGGGACGTGCAGGGTAATCTTGGAGATTAAGTCTGATGATGTAGGGATAGACAACGGAACCACAATAGAGGTGATTTCCAATCTTGAGACTACCAAAGATTAATGACAAGGTAGGATCATAGTAATGTAAAACAGGTTTTCCTTCTAAATCAACAGCGAAAACACCACCATTCTTCTCTATGTGCAGTCGACCTATGTGTCTCTCTATGATCGCCGTTACCTTTCTAAGGAAAGGATATTTCAATGCCAAATTCCAAGACCAGGTAGCTTCCTGCAAATTATATGTGCACAAAAAGAAAATGACATTCAATTTTCATACCAACCACATAACAATCGTATCAAAATGAGAAAGGCATATGAGATTTAACTTAATAAATATTTGGTTGTTCATAATTGCGTTCGACTAATACAGTATTTTTTTTAATAGTATCACATAAATTTCTCAAAAATTGAAATCCCATTAAACAACTAATAACTATAAATACCATTGCCAATGCAATCCAAGAGAGACCTACCGCATCATACCAGATGTTGTGAGGCATGCCCGGCAAGCATTCAATAAATGGATCAGCGCTTCCTTTTCTCTCTCTTTCTAGGTGATATTTCCTACACCCTTTCCTGCAGTATTATCAATGCAAAGAAAATAATAATGCAATCATTATATATGATGCACATAGAAAAAATATTAGATGTATAGCAATGTAAGACTTGATACTTTTAATTTTTCCTTTTGCCATGTATTAGTTTTATTCTATTGTCACCTATTTAAAGACATTGTAAATTAGAATTAAGGAAGAAAAATATTTGAAGAGATCATCGATATTAAGCCCTACAATTAATAGAAAGAAAGTGAGCTAAGTCTACAGAGCTCATGATTGTTGTACATTCCACCTTCTATATATTAGGGTGTAGTGCTTAGTATTACTGATGCTTCATAGCATTATTCATAAGAAAACAAACAACATACATGACGGTCTCGCAGAAGATGACTGAAGACTGATCAGGTGAAACCGCAACTCCATTGGCAAAGTAGAGGTCACGCAGGGGCACTTTGGTTTGCTTGGTGGAAGGATCATAGCTCATCAATCTGCCGTGGGGCTTGCCTTCCAAGATGTCCAAAATGTGGTCTTTCAAGGCGTATTTGTGTGAAGAATCTGTGAAGTAAATCATGCCATTCTTTGCTACATCCACTCCGTCAGTTGACTTGAATTTTAGACCCTCTGCTTCATCACTCAGTATCTCTATAACCCCATCTTCACTTATGCTTAATAGCCCCTGATGAATTATTATGCCATATAAATTAATATATTTTTTCGCTTGTTTATAAAACATACACAAGATTTGAGCTTTTCATTCGTTTTGGTAACCACTAAAGGAGAATTCAATATATATGAGAAAAAGTATATCCTAAACTGATATCATAACTAAAAAGGTAGATAAATTTAACTCAATTTAATTTCATGAAGATTAATGTCGGTCTAGAACTCTACTATATCAACAAGGGCAATCAAGAAAGTTAAATAAATTCTTTGTGCCCAACCGAAGATATTCTCCACCAAATAAACTTAATATGCTTCTCATTATCATCATCTTGTTTTCAATTCATTGCAATGACATACCGGATTAATTTACTGTTAAGTTATAGTGCATTAATTCAGAATTAGTATCTAAACTTCTTTCGTGTTTTATCGAAATTTTGTGTTTTTAGGAATGTTAAGATCAGCCTTTATAAATTTGATGAAACGTGATCAATGTTTGGGTACTTATCCCTGTAATACTCCGAAATTAATTAAGTGTTTTTAGTGTAAAAAATCATGAATTAGTGTGCTATGATGTATTTTTAAACTTAATCTAAATATTTTGTGATATTTCTAAATTAATGTTATTTTTAATTATTTTAATCACTTTTAATTATCTTTAATTATTTTTATTTTTATTTGTATTTGTTATTTTAAATTTTGAAACAAAACAATTTGTTAAATATCAAATACGCCCCTTTTTTGCAAAACCATTGGTGGTATACGGTTTTCATACAGTGAAACCACCCTCCTATTCTTTTATTTAATCTCTCCCTCTCCCTCTCTTTCCCTCACTCTCTCACGCTCACTCTCTCTCTCATCTCTCTCACTGCCTCTCTTTCTTTCTCTCATTCTCTCAAATTTTTGATTCAAAAATCAAGCCCAAGCCTCGCTTCTTAGCGGATTGGAAGCTCGGGAATGCATTGGGATAATCATAAACTCGATTTAAAGCTTAACTCCAAGGTTAGTTTGTTTATTTGTCAAATTTTTAAAGTTTTTCAAAATTTTTTAAATTTCCTTAAAAAGTTGTAATCTAAGTTTTATGAGCTTAGAAAACTTTAAATCTAAGTTAGTGGAGCCTAAAACATCTAGAATCTAGGCTTAGTTTGATAAAAAACGGATTTAAATCAAGTTTTTCTATTTTTCTCATTTATGGATTTAATTGAAATTTTCTATGTAAATCTTGTTTAAATTAGTTTAAAAGTGTTCTGCTATGTTTTTCTACCTTCTATGAATATTTTGTATGCCTAGGAATTGAGAAAACAGGTTGAAAATGAGGATTTGAGCTCAGGGAGGCCAAGACTCGAGTTTTGAAAAATTTTAAAACTTTTCAGTTCGACAGGCCGAACTTGAAGTCGGCAGACCGAGTTCAAGAGTCCGGCATGCTAGACTCATACCTTCGGTAGGCTAAACCTGGAAACAGTTCCGTAGGCCAGACTTGATTTGCCGGTAGGCCGAACTGCACAGTTTGGCAGGCCGGACTAGGGAAACCGATAGGCCGATCGGGCTTAGAAAAGTTTGTCGTTTTTCACCCATTTTTATTATTTTGAACCCCTATAGAGATTTTAATCTTGCAGTATGATTTTATGGACTTAAATAGCACACTAAGACACCATGGGATAGTTTAGCAACATAGGATATCTTAAGCTAGATATTGATAAACTTAGTTTATAATTAAAGTTGTTCATGGTTCTGTGGAGCTAACGTATAGCGGCTCAGGACTACAACATTAGACATCGGCATGGATATTGAGGTAGGACTTCTATCCCCTTCTTGGTAGCCAAGTTTTTAAAATGATTTTTGGCCTTAAAATGATTTCTTTCAAAATATTTTTCAATGATTGATTAAAAAAAGGTTTTTATCAGTTGTTTTCATAAACAGTAGGATGAGGTGATTTTCATAATGAACCGCATAATGAATGTAAAAGAATACACTTGATAAAAATGAGATTTTAATAACTATAGAAATACATAAATGGGCATGATGTCGTATTCAGAGATCAGGTCATGTAGCGTGCGACATTATGGGCAGGTCCTGAAACTCAGCTAGGCCACTACGGTGGTGATAATTATGGTTTGCCTAAGAAAGATAAAAATATACTTTCTAGATGAACGGATTTTGATAAGATTAATTTAAATGAATTTATCTATTTAATTCTGTTTTCTAATTATTTTTCTTGAAAGATAAATTTTATATTTAAATTATTTATCTGTTTTAAAGCATAGTCCTACTGAACCTTTCACTCACTTTTTATCTATTTTCAAACCCTTCCCCTCTATGTGGAATCCAGCTTAGGATCAACGGAGAGTCCACCGACTGGACTCGCGAGTAGTAGAAGACCCTGAGTAGGTTATTTGTATTAATCAAACAAGGAATGTATTATTTTAACTTTTTTTATATTGGATTGTGGTTGTAATTTAATTATTGTATATACTATGTGTGTGCACAAGTTATGGACTCGGTGGGACCCAACGCGCGTATCCCTCTTTCTTTGTTATTTTATTTATATTGTTTTATTATTATAATAATCATTTTAAAAAGTTTTAAATTTTCACATTTTTCATAATTAATTAAATTCTCTAACTTGTGTTTTAATTAAAATTTGACTTATTTAACCTAATTAATCTGCTACGTCACCTCCTATACTCTGGGGTGTGACATAATGGTATCAGAGCCCTAGGTTATGAATCTTGAGAATTCTGCGCACATAGATATAACAATGAAATACCACTGATAGTCTAATTTTGTTTTCAGAAGTGAGAGAATGTCACCTAGACGTCGTTCATTTGCTGCTGACGCAAACCTAAGAAATGAGGAAAGTATGACGGGGGCAATGCTTGCTGCTTTCCAATAGATGGTAGCGAAGGCCAGACTATAGGATTCTGAGGCAAGTCATCGGCATGCATATTTTAAGGAGTTTCAGCGTGCATCAATTTTGACTTTTGATGAAAATGGGGACCCACAAGTGGTTGAATATTGGTTATATTCATTCATGAAACACTTGGATACCTTTGGTCTGCCAGGAGAGTATCGTGTCAAGTTTGCAGGGTATAAATTTGAAGGTGGTGGTAATACTTGGTGAAAGCAAGCTAAGCGCATGGAGAACAATGAGAACATTAGCTGGGACAGGTTCGAGGAGCTATTCTACGATCGTTATTTTCAGCAAGGATATTTGAGACCAGAAGGCTATTGAGTTTTATAGGCTGGAGCAGGGTGATATGTCGATTCGAAAGTATGAGGCAAAGTTTAACGAGTTGGCCAGGCTTGCTCTATCTGCTGTGGCATCGGATGGTGAGAAGTGTATTAAGTTCTAAGAAGAGCTTAAGGCTTCTATTCGATGGCAGGTGGTTGCCCTACGACTTAGGAATTTTGGTGAGCTTGTGTCATTAGCCATATCTGTGGAAAATGATTATACGCACTATAGTGAAGATCGAGCAAGGACATCAGGAAGACCATAAAGGAGCAGGAGGAGGAGTAACAGTAACTGTCCAAATCGAGGGAAGAATCAACAGGGTAACGTGAACAGTAGAAGCAGCAGCTCATGTTAGACATGTATGCCCTAAGGAGTAAAAATGCAATAAGTTTTTGGAGATATTTTTATCAATAAAGAATTTATTCATTATTTATATACCAAATCTTGTCCTCTTTACGTTCATATTTGTTGAATGTATGTTAAGCAAACAATAGTCTGAGACTATCGATTTAAACCTTAAGAATTGGGCATATGATGGACGGATTATGCGGAAGACACGATTCTTAAGATAATGGTCTAAATCATACGATCCGCAATCGAGGGAATAAAGTTGGGCGCTTTATTCATGCAAAGATTGTTATGTTGTCTATATCCTTTTTAGGAGATGGTTTGTCTTGACCATCAGAGGTGGACTCCGTGAATAGAAACATTGGCACGTTGTCATAAGTGACGATGTGTTAGATCGGGACATAAAGTGAATTGATTTGGATTAATAATTCTGTCTCGGCAAATCGATTCATTTTAGACAATCATTTGTGTTGTATCTTAATTCTGAGATGAATAGTGGGCCCGTTGTCTTGGCTTGTGTCTTTTGATGTACCAAAAGGTGACACCCACATCTTAATAGTGATATGCATGTCGGTACATTGGAGGCATGACTCTTGATAGCGTAGACCTGTTATTCATAGATATGGAATCCATAGCTCCTCTTTAGGAGTAATTGTATCCTATTATATGCGTTATCCTGTAATTGAAAAAACTAGAGCGCTCAACCATTTGGATACATAGGTGTAACCAAATGGTATATTGTCATTGGATAGTAAGTTTTTTGATGGTGAGATAATGGAACGTAAGATAAAAATAATTGGGAAGGTAAGACAGAACTTGTCCTTAAGCTGATTATGGATTATCATATGGGGATACCATACACTATGATATGTCATGGAGACTTAGCCATACGAGCTTCGTAATTCTATGTAATTCGAGAGTGCAGCTCCAAGCTTTTAGTGGAGTAGCGTTGGAGTTGATAATTATGAAATGTATATCTGGGATATTGGGTTTCATAATTATCGGGAGCTTGAGCTATATAGGTCCATTTGGTCCCCTTTGCTAACTCACAACATCCTGTGATGACATGGCGTGCTTTTCCAATAATTGGTAACTTATGTCGGATTTATCAGATTGGTTAAAATTTGAAAGAATCAGATAATTCATGTTTGTTTATCAGTTGAATTAATTTTGTGATAAAATTGATTCAAGATAAACTTGTTGAATTATAAGGATCGGATAATTCTTTTCTGTTTGTCGATTGATTTAATTTTGGATAAAATTAGATCAAGATAAACATGTAGAATTATTGGAAATTGATTTATTTTCTTAGAGATTATCTAGATAAAGTTGTTTTGATAAGATAACTTCTCTATTGGGTTATTTGAATTAAAACTGAGACTTTATCCTACAGAATCTCGGGTGGAAAATAAAAGATTAGCGAGATTTTTATTTGGTAGTTCGGCTTGCCGATTAGGTGGTTCAGCTTGCTGATCAGCGAAGGATAAGATCACGTGTTGTCACGCGGATCTTATCAGATATTGATCCGAACTTGATTCTGTTTCGAGTTTTTGAGACGTAATCTGATAAGGACTGACCCCAGGACCAATCTCTATATAAAGGAAGTAAGTCTTAAGAGTTACTCAGATCAATTGAGAGATTAAGAGTGATACTCTACTGTTGAGAATCTGAAAAACTCCCTAAGAGCTTTTGTTCACAAATCAGGAACACTTGCTTTGGGTTCTCTCGATTGGTTGGAAGGAGAGTAACCTAGTGGAAGAGCTGTACGTGTGAGCCCACACTCACTCCGGTCATGGATAGAGAATAGCAAAGAAGACCAGTTGGTTGAGGCTCTTTTGGAATGTTACTTCTCTTCACATTTTGCGAGGGTTCTTCGGCGTACAAAGGTTAGTAAGATCTAGTTAATTTATGCATATAACATGTCAAACTTGTGTTTTAGAAAATATTCTGATATAAAATTTTTAAAATTCTGCTATGCAACGTTTTTCCAATAATTGGTATCAGAGCCATGGTTTTTACATAAATTTACAAGTTTGTGATCATGTTATATGTATAAATTTTGTGATGTTAATCTCTCCTATGCTTGAATTTAATTTTATAGGGAGTTGGCACTATAGGTTTCTATATATTATATATGTTGTCATGAATTATGTGGTGAATTTTTATTAATTAATTATGGTTGATTAAATTCTTATTTAATTCTTTATTAATTAATTAATTTTTACCGATTATAGTTCCTTAGAGGTTAGAATGTGTATCTAGGTTTTTCATGTAATTAGATAGCGGACTATCATCTCCGTCTAGGAATTGTTATTTAATTTTAAACTTGTAAGAATTTTGTAATTAAATAAATATTCGGGAAGACGGATTTAGAAGAATGATGATGGCGCACCTAGATATTTCCTAAGTCTCTAATTTTTGTTTTTGAATTGTTGAAAATAAAATTGATGAATTGCATTAAAAATTGTATTTTCTGGAATAAAAATTTCTATTCGGTCGGCATGCCGAACCTCACAGTTCGACAGGCCGGACTTATGGTTCGGCAGGGCGTCAGTGGGGCAAAAATCAGGCGGCTCTGGTAGTAGGTCGAACTTTCATGAGTCGGCAGGCCGATCTTCCTGATCGGTAGGTCGATGGAGCATGACCGGTAGGCCGATCACCCAGATCAGCCTGCCGACCAAGAGTTGGAAAATTTCTAAAAAAGGTGTAGTGTTTCCGATGCAGTTTTAATTTTAATTTTGGGACAATTCTGAGAAACATTAAATTTGGATATGACCGAAAATATGAAGTATTCGATTCATACGGGATTGAAGACTTGAAGATGGGAATTACATGAAGAAGGATATGGCTTGAGGATTCAAGGATGAAGAATCGATAATATGTCTCGATTATTCTCTTGAAATCTTAGTTTTCTATTCTTTAGGGTGGAGCCATAATATTATGGTTATTTATTATTTTGCTTGTAGCTTTGCTTAATTGCTTTGCTTGTTTGCATTATAATATGATTTGCCATGTATATTGATAACATGTCATATAGAATAGGGAGTGCCTCTCATATTAAAATTGTTCATGCATATTCTTAAAATAAAACCTTGATTTCAAAAGATTGAGTGGGAGAAGGTTTTCGAAGAGAGAACCTAAGGCCTCCATCGTTGGTCCATAGGCAGAACATGGTGGTCCCGACCCCTAGGAATGGATTTCTATCATGTACCAGATTGGATCTCTAAAAAGATAAGGTATTTTAGCATGATTTATGGTTGCACACCCCTAGGTGGTGATTATAAATCATGGATAAAATATTGAAACAATGGTTATACACTCACGTTAATTTTATTATTAACCTCCCCTAGGAGCTCTGTTAATAAAATTAATGGCTAAAGAAACGATTATTAATATATGTTGGATCATACGGGTCCTAGATTGCATATATTAATCAAGAGGGGATCCGTGTTCCTGATTAAATTTAGCATGACTCTCCTAGGAGCTTGTTGAATTATGAGTTGGGAATTATCGTTGTAAGGTTGTGATATTTTCAAGGTTTTGACACATAAACACATTTGTATGATTATTACATGATTGTGTTATCTTACTAAATTATTATTATATGTTTGCTTATGTTTGGTATATGATTCTTAATTGTAGATTAAAAATATCTAAAAACGTTTTATCATCGATACTTGACAAAAACTTATTAACCGGTGAGAACTATAATGATTGGAAACAGAACCTGGATATTGTCCTGTCCTTTGAGAAACTGAAATATGTACTGACAACCCCTTGTCCTCCTGAGCCTACGGAAGACTCAACTAATGAGCAATTTCAAGCGTATGATCGCTGGAAAGTTGCTAATGATCAAGCTTGTTGCTATGTTATGACTAGCATGAACAACGTGCTGCAGGATCAACATGAGGATTATGAGACTGTAAAGCAGATCTTGGATAATCTTGAAGATATGTTTGGAGGCCAAGCCATAACAAAGCGGCAAGGGGCACTTCGAAAACTTCTAAACTGTAGATAGAGGCCGTGGACATCTGTAAAGGAGCATATGATATTGGTCATGGGTTACCTTGCTGAGGCTCAAACTAATGGAGCTGACATCGATGCTGAAACTCAGATGACTATGGTCTTTGAGCCTCTGTCTAAGGAATTTATTCCATTTAGAGCTACATTTAATTTAAGCAATAGACGAGATATGACCTTAACAGAACTGATGAAACAGTTACAAGAGTTCGAACTGCTGATCAGGGAGCCTCTTGCGGGTGGTGAGGCCAACATGGTAGCTGCTTCTGGTTCCAATCATAACTTTGGGAATGTAAAGGAGCAACGGATCAAGAACAGGAAGTCTTCTATTCTTGCTACCACCAAAAGTAAAAAGAAGAAGAAGAAGGACCCGAAGAAACTTAAGTGCTTCTTTTGTGGAAAGGTCGGGCATATCAAGAAGCATTGCAAAGACTTCTTTTCCAAAGGAGATAGGTGTGATCTTCTATATTTAGAAACTTGTTTGGCTGAGAAATCCAGTGACATTTGGGTCATAGATTCCGGTGCAACTAATCATGCTTGTGTTTCTCTGTAGGGGTTTAAAGAAACGAGAAGTCTATTGCATGAGGACTTCACGCTTCGGATGGGCGATAGATCCTTGGTCTCAGCAGAAGCAGTGGGAGACGTCCGTCTTTATTTTGATAATTATAGGAATTTATTTTTGCAAGATTGTTTTTATGTTCCTAAATTTAAAAGGAATTTAATTTTTGTAGCTTGTTTATTTAAAGACTTCTACTTAGTTTCTTTTAATGATAAAGTGGTGATTCGTAAAAACAAATCTTTTATCTGTTCTGGATGGATGCAAAATAATCTATATTTTATGAAACCTAAGATGGACTTATTGCTTAATGTTGAGATGAATGATAATAACTCTAAAAGACTTAAAACTTCTCACTCTAATAAGACTTATCTTTGGCATTTACGCCTTGGTCATATTAACCTGAATAAGATTCAAAGGTTGGTAAGGGATGGACCTTTAAGTCAGTTAAACCTCAATGTGAATCTTGTTTGGAGAGTAAAATGACCAAAAGACCATTCGGGTCTAAGGGCAATAGGGCCGAAGGGGTTCTAAAGCTTGTGCATAGTGATGTTTGTGGACCAATGAACATCCAGGCATGAGGAGGGTATGAGTACTTCGTCACTTTTATTGATGATTACTCAAAATATGGGTATCTGTACCTGATGCACCACAAAAGCAAAACTTTTGATAAGTTCAGGGAGTTTCGGACTGAAGTGGAAAAGCAATTGGGTAGACCCATAAAGGCACTTTAGTCTGATCGAGGTGGAGAATACCTTTTTGATGAGTTCTTGGGACACTTATTAGAGAGTAAGATTTTATCCCATTTGACTACGCCAGACACTCCACAGCAGAATGGCATAGTAGAGAGAAGAAATAGGACTTTGTTGGACATGATTAGGTCTATAATGAGTTATTCATCATTACATTTATCCTTTTGGGGATATGCACTACAAACCACATGTTATCTTTTGAACAATGTGCCTTCAAAATCGGTCCCTAAAACTCCTCACGAGTTGTGGACGGGAGGAAGACATCCTTAAACCATATTCGCATATGGGGATGTCTGACTCATATCAGTTTAAGGATTCGAATAAGTTGGAAGCATGTTCGAAAGTTTGCGTGTTTGTAGGATATCCAAAAGGGACTAAAGGGGGTTATTTTTATAACCCATAGGAAAATAAAATCGGGGTTTCAACTAATGCAACTTTCCTTGAAGAGAGTTACAGGGACGACTTTAAACCTCGAAGCAAAGTGGTGCTTGAGGAGTTAAGGAGTGATCCAATCACTCCAGAGGTTCCAAATGAAACCATTCCAATCAATGTAGAAAAACCAAACAAACCTGAACAACAACCTCAGGGGCTTTAGCGAAGTGGGAGGATCGGGCATCAACCTGAGAGGTATATGTTTAATAGGGAAGTCTTTTTGGCTGAACCAGATGAACATGACAAGGATCCTTATAATTACGTAAAAGCTATGGAGGATGTTGATTTAAAACTCTGGACAAAGGCCATGAACATTGAGATGAAGTCTATGGAGACTAATCAGGTCTGGGAGCTTGTGGATCTTCCTGAAGGGGTAAAACCCATAGGGTGCAAGTGGATCTACAAGAGGAAAAGAGGGGTGGATGGAAAGGTTGAAACCTTTAAGGCTAGACTAGCAGCTAAGTGTTATACGCAAAAGGAAGGAATCAATTATGAGGAAACCTTTTCGCCTGTAGCCATGCTTAAGTCCATTTGGATTCTCTTGTTCATAGTTGCTGCTCTTGACTACGAGATTTGACAGATGGATGTCAAGACGGTTTTTCTAAATGGCTATCTTGATGAGTCCATTTATATGCAACAACCAGACGGGTTCAAGGTCACAGGTTAAAAGGGTAAGGTTTGTAAGCTGCTGAAGTCAATTTATGGACTTAAGCAGGCTTCTCGTTCTTGGAACATAAGATTTGATCAGGTGATCAAGACCTATAGGTTCTCACAAAATGTGGATGAACCATGTGTTTACAAACACATTAAGAATGGGAAGGTGGTTTTTCTACTGCTCTATGTAGATGACATTCTGCTAATTGGCAATGACGTTGGGGCGTTGTCATCGGTCAAATTATGGTTGACCAAGCAGTTTGACATGAAGGACTTGAGTGAGGCTAATTTTGTTCTCGGTATCCAGATCTTTCAGGATAGGAAGAACAAAATGATAACTTTGTCCCAGGCCCGCTACATAGATAAAATTCTCAGGAGGTTTGCAATGCAGGATTCCAAGAAAAGGTGGGCAACCATCTTGGTCTGGAATTACTCTTTCTAAGAAAGACTCTCCAAAGTCTTATGAAGAAAGAGAATACATGAAGAATGTGCCTTATGCTTCGGCAGTGGGTGATCTCATGTATGCTATGTTTTGCACACGACCGGATATTAGTTATGCAGTCGGGATTGTAAGTCGATTTCAGGCGGATCTAGGACCAAACCATTGGGTTGCGGTAAAGCATATTTTCAAGTACCTGAGAAGGACTCGAGGGTATATGCTTGTATATTCAAGTGAGGACCTGACTCCTCTAGGATATACTGACTCGGATTTTCAATCCTGTCTACATTTTAGGAAATCGACTTTGGGTTTTGTATCTACTCCAGGCGGCGGTGCCATCAGTTGGAGAAGTGCTAAGCAAGATTGCACTTCGGATTCAACGATGGAGGCCGAGTATGTGGCAGCTAGTGATGCTTCGAAAGAAGCAGTGTGGCTCCGCAAGTTCCTTGGGGATCTTGAGGTAGTTCCTGGTATGGATAAAGCGGTATCAATGTACTGTAATAACAGTGTGGCGGTAGGTAATGCCAAGGAACCAAGATTTCACAAGAAGAGTAAGCATATTGATCGGAAGTATCATGTGATAAAGGACTTCGTTGAGGGCGGACATGTCACGGTGTGCAAGATCGCGTCAGAGGATAATTTAGCTGATCATTTATGAAGACACTTACTGGGAGAGTCTTCGAGAGGCATGTGGAAGCTATGGGGATGCGAGATTTGTCATATTTACTCACTTAGTGTAAGTGGGAGATTGTTAGACATGTATACCCTAAGGAGTAAAAATGTAATAAGTTTTTGGAGACATTTTTATCAATAAAGAATTTATTCATTATTTATATACTAAATCTTGTCCTCTTTACGTTCATATTTGTTGAATGTATGTTAAGCAAATAATAGTCTGAGATTTTCGATGTAAACCTTAAGAATTGGGCATATGATGGACGAATTATGCAGAAGACACGATTCTTAAGGTAATGGTCTAAATCATACGATCCGCAATCGAGGGAATAAAGTTGGGCGCTTTATTCATGCAAAGATTGTTATGTTGTCTATATCCATTTTGGGAGATGGTTTGTCTTGACCATCGGAGGTGGACTCCGTGAATAGAAACATTCGCACTTTATCATAAGTGACGATGTGTTAGATTGGGACATAAAGTGAATTGATTTGGATTAATAATTTTGTCTCGACAAATCGATTCACTTTAGACAATCATTTGTGTTGTATCTTAATCCTGAGATGAATAGTGGGCCCGTTATCTTGGCTTGTGTCTTTTGATGTATCAAAGGGTGACACCCATATCTCTATAGTGGTATGCATGCCGGTACATTGGAGGCATGACTCTTGATAGCGTAGACCTGTTATTCATAGATGTGGAATCCATTGCTCCTCTTTAGGAGTAATGATATCCTATTATATGTGTTATCCTATAATTGGAAAAACTGGAGCGCTTAACCATTTGGATACATAGGTGTAACCGAATGGTATACTGTCATTGGATAATAAGTTTTCTGATGGTGAGATAATGGAACGTAAGATAAAAATAATCGGGAAGGTAAGACAAAACTTGTCCTTAAGCCGATTATGGATTATCATATGGGGATACGATACACTATGATATGTCATGGAGACTTAGCTATACAAGCTTCGTAATTCTATGTAGTTCGAGAGTGTAGCTTCAAGCTTTTAGTGGAGTAGCGTTGGAGTTGATAATTATAAAATGTATATCTGGAATATTGGGTTTCATAATTATCGAGAGCTTGAACTATCTTAGTTATTGCTTTACCCTTGGGGCGGGTGTGTGTGAACTGTATATGTAAATCCTGTAAAATAAAGATTGAGGGTGAGATTCTAAAGAGTGATTTGATTGTAATCCCTGTGAGCTCATATGATGTAATCCTAGAAATGTTCTGGTTGTCCAAGTACAATGTAGTTGTAGACTGTCAACTTAAGAGAGTGACCCTAATGTTCGATAGGGGAACGACGATCACTTACTAGGTAATGATCGAACGATGAGTGAACGTCTCATGAAGACATGTCTTGAAGGACGAAAGAATCTGGCTTGCTATGCTTTTCTCATGAACCTAAAAGGAGGGTCCGATGCATCGAGAAAAAATGTAACAATTCCAGTGGTTGATGAATTCAAAGATGTCTTCCTGACGAGTTGCTAGGATTACCACCGCATTGAGAAATTGAGTTTGGCATCGAGTTACTTCCGAGAACGGCTCCAATTTCTGTAGCACCTTATCAGGATGGCACCGGTAGAGATGAAAGAATTGAGAAAGTAACTTCAAGGAGCTTGCTAACAAGGGATATATCCAAAACAGTACATAGTTGTGGGGTGCACCAGTATTGTTTGTTAAGAAGCATGATGGAACCTTCAGGTTGTGCATAGACTATTAATAGGTAAATTCGAGTAACCATGAAGAACAAGTTCCTCTACCTAGGATTGACGAGCTATTCGATCAGTTGAGAGGTTTACGGTACTTTTTCGAAGATAGATTTGCGGTTGGGATACCACTAGCTCAAGATTAAAGAAGAGGACATTCGCAAAATAGCTTTCAGGACCTAGTATGGACACTTCGAGTTTCTGGTGATGTCATTTGGGTTGACAAATGCTCCAGTAGCTTTTATGGACCTAATGAATAGAATTTTCAGGCCTTACCTTGATCAGTTCGTAATCGTGTTCATCGACGATATCTTGGTCTACTTTAAGACTTGGGAGGAGCATAAGCAGCACTTTAGGATCATGCTTTAGACTCTGCAAGAGCATCAGTTGTATGCCAAGAAAGAAAAGTGTGAGTTTTGGTTGACAGAAGTCAAGTTTCTAGGGCATGTCATCTCCAAACAAGGCATCTTAGTGGATCCTTCTAAGGTAGAAGCCATAGTGGAGTGGGAACGACCGAGTAATGTAGCAGAAATTCATAGTTTCTTGGGACTCGTAGAATACTATAGGAAATTTATAAAGGACTTCTCGAAGATAGTGGCTCCGTTAACAAGGCTGATAAGGAAGAATGTTAGATTTGAGTAGGATGAAGAATGTGAGTTTGCCTTCCAAGAGTTGAAAAATCAGTTGACTACAGCTCCGGTGTTGATCATTTCAAATAGTGATGAGTTGTATGAAGTTTACATGGATGCTTCAGAATGCGGACTTGCATGCGTGTTGATGTAACATGGACACGTGGTAGCATATGGATCGAGACAACTACGACCCCATGAGTGGAACTATCCCACTCATGACTTGGAGCTCGCAACAGTGATTCTTGCACTGAAGATCTAGAGACGTTATTTGAATGGGGTGACGTTTCAAGTTTTCTCCGACCATAAGAGTTTGAAGTATCTGTTCACTCAAAGGGGTCTAAACTTGCGGTAGCAAAGGTGGATGGAATACATGGAAGATCATGATTTTGCGTTGCAGTACCATCTTAGGAAAGCTAACGTAGTCGCTGATGCATTCAGCAGAAAGTCTTCAAGGATTCTGGCTTGCTTGGCTCTTGAAGACTAGAAAAGAGATGCAATAGTGAATGAGTATAGTCAGCAGTACTATGAAGACTACGACTGAGTTTCGATGTACCATATGGAGATGACCCCAACTCTCATTCAAATGGTGAAACAAAATCAGTGGCAAGACTAGCACATGTAGGGAATCTAGACTGAATTCAGAATGGAGAGCAATTTGAGAATGGAGGATACATGCAGATGGATCGTTATATTTTAGGGAGCGTCTAGCAGTTCCAGCAATCACAGAAGTGACGAAGGCTGTGATGGATGAAGCCTACAAGTCTCAGTTCTTCATTCATCCAGGGAGCACAAAGATATATCGTGATCTGAAGAGGCAATACTAGTGGAGAGGCATGAAGAAAGATGTCCGGGAATACGTGGCCAAATGTGCAACTTGTCTCCAGGTGAAGGCCGAGCACTAGAAGGCAGCAGGTCATCTTCAACCACTTCTTATTCTAGGGTGGAAATGGGAGCATGTTACGGTGGATTTTTGAACCGGTTTGCCGAGGACGGAGCAAAGGCACGATGCTATTTGGGTAGTGGTCAATAGATTGACGAAATCGATGCATTTTATCCCTTTTAGGTCGACATGCTCGAGGAAAGTTCTCAAAGAGTTGTATCTGTAGAATATAGTAAGGTTGCACGGAGTTCCCTTATCCATCACATTCGATAGAGACACCCGGTTTAATGCCAAGTATTGGAGGAGCTTTTAGGAGGCCTTGGGAGCAGACTTGAACTTTAGCATAGCATTTTATCCTCAGACTGATGGGCAGTCTGAGCGGGTCATTCAAATCCTCGAGGACATGTTACGTGCGTGTTTGTTAGACTTCGACAGGAACTAGAAGAAGAATTTGCATCTGGCTGAGCTTGCATACAACAACAACTGCCAAGCAAGTATTGGCATGGCACTATTTGAAGTACTATATGGACGACCGTATTGGTCACCGGTATGTTGGGCAAAACCGAAAGACAAGATTGTTCTCGAGTCAGATGAAATCCGTGACAACAATGAAAAGGTTGCTGTAATCCAAGATCGATTAAAAGTAGCTCAGAGTAGACAGAAAAGTTATAAGGATAGAAGACGCTGACCCTTGGAATTTGAAGTGAGAGATCTAGTTCTCTTAAAGGTATCACTTCACAAGGGTATATCATGATTAGGTGTAAGTGGGAAACTCGCACCGAGGTACGTTGGGCCGTTCGAGATTACTCAACGTGTTGGTGTGGTCACTTATCAGCTCGATCTTCCTCCCAAGCTCTCTCATGATCACGATGTGTTCCATGTGTTGATGCTTCATAGGTGCCCGCCTGAGCAAAACAAGATAGTCTTATTCCATGACGTGTAGATCCAAGAAAACACGACATACAAGGAGGTGCCGGTCCAGATTATTGATCGAAAAGTGATCAACTTGCGACGACATAGTGACATACCATTAGTGAAGGTCGTGTGGCAGCATCACGGGGTTAATAAAGTCACTTGGGAGTTAAAATAGACCATGCAGGAGTTATATATGCATTTGTTTTGTTTCTGAGTTGATTTGTAATTTTGAGGGCGAAATTTCTTTTAGGGGTGAAGAGTTGTAACGCCCCAAAATTAATTAAGTGTTATTAGTGTATAAAATGGTGAATTAGTGTGCCATGATGGATTTTTAAACTTAATCTAATTATTTTGAGATATTTCTAAAGTAATGTTATTTCTAATTATTTTAATCATTTTTTAATTATCTTTGATTATTTTTGTTTTTATTTGTATTTGTTATTTTAAATTTAGAAATAAAACAATTTGTCAAATACCAAATACGCCCCTTTTTGCAAAACCATGGGTGGCACACGGTTTTCATACAGTGAAACTACATTTCTTTTCTTTTATTTAATCTCTCCCTCTCCCTCTCTTTCCCTCACTCTCTCACGCTCACACTCTCTCTTCTAGTCTCTCTCACTGCCTCTCTTTCTTTCTCTCCTTCTCTTCAAATTTTTGATTCAAAAATCAAGCCCAAGCCTCAGTTCTTAGCGGATTGGAAGCTCAGGAATGCATTTAGATAATCATAAACTTGACTTAAAGCTTAAATTCAAGGTTAGTTTGTTTATTTTTCAAAATTTTAAACTTTTTCAAAATTTTTTAAATTTCCTTAGAAAGTTGTAATATAAGTTTTATAAGCTTAGAAAACTTTGAATCTAAGTTAGTGGAGCATCAAACATCTAAAATCTAGGCTTGGTTTGATAAAAAATGGATTTAAATCAAGTTTTTCTATTTTTCTCATTTTCAAATTTAATTAAAATTTTCTATGTAAATCTTGTTTAAATTAGTTTAAAAGTGTTCTACTATGTTTTTCTACTTTCTATGAATGTTTGGTATGCCTAGGAATTGAGAAAATAAGTTAAAAATGAGGATTTGAGCTCGGGGAGGCCGAGACTCGAGTTTTGAAAAATTTCAGAATTTTCCAGTTCAGCAGGCCCAATTCAAGAGTTCGATAGGTCGGACTCATACCTTCGGCAAACCGAATCTAGAAACAGTTTGGCAGGTCGGACCTGATTTACTGGTAGGCTGAACTGCACAGTTCGGCAAGCCAGACTAGCGAAATCGGCAGGCCGACCAGGCTTAATAAAAATTTGTCGTTTTTTACATTTTTCACTGTTTTGAACCCTGATAGAGATTTTAGTCTTGCAGTATGATTTTTTGGACTTAAATGGCACACTAGGACACCATGGGATAGTTTAGCAACATAGGATATCTTAAGCTAGATACTGATAAACTTAGTTTATAATTAAGGTTGTTTGTGGTTTCGTAAAGCTAACGTATAGCGGCTCGAGACTGCGACGTTGGACATCGGCACAGATATTGAGGTAGGACTTCTACGCCCTTCTTCGTAGCCAAGTTTTTAAAATAATTTTTGGCCTCAAAACAATTTCTTTCAAAATATTTTTCAATGATTGATTAAAAAAAAAGGTTTTATCAGTTGTTTTCATAAACAGTAGGATGAGGTGATTTTCATAATGAACCGCATAATGAATGTAAAAGAATACACTTGGTGAAATGAGATTTTAATAACTATAGAAATACATAGATGGGCATGATGCCATATTCAGAGATCGGGTCGTGTAGCGTGCAACCTTTGGGGCAGGTCCCGAAACTCAGCTGGGCCACTACAGTGTTGATAATTATGGTTTGCCTAAGAATGATAAAAAGGTACTTTCTAGACGAACGGATTTTGATAAGATTAATTTAAATGAATTTATCTATTTAATTCTGTTTTCTAATTATTTTTCTTGAAAGATAAATTTAATATTTAAATTATTTATCTGTTTTAAAGCATAGTTCTACTAAGCCTTTAACTCACTTTTTATCTGTTTTCAAACCCTTCCCCTCTAGGTGGAATCCAACTTAGGAACGACAAAGAGTCCACTGACCAGACTCACGAGCAGTAGAAGACCCTGAGTAGGTTATTTGTATTAATCAAACAAGGCTTGTATTATTTAACTTCTTTTTCTATATTGGAATGTTGTTGTAATTTAATTATTGTCGATACTATGTGTGTACAAAATTATAGGCTCGGTGGGACCCAACGCGCGTATCCCTCTCTCTTTGTTATTTTATTTCATATTGTTTTATCATACTTATTTTATCATTATAATAATCGTTCTAAAAAGTTTTAAATTGTCATATTTTTCATAATTAATTAAATTCTTTAACTTGTGTTTTAATTAAAATTTGACTTATTTAACCTAATTAATTCGTCACATCACCTCCTGTATTTCGGGGGTGTGACAATCCCATTTATAGGACCATGTCAGAGATTATATCACAATAGTACTGTGAATACGACGTAGTAGTATTATTCTATCTAAAGTAGAAATTTCTTGTGGACAATCAACTTCATAAAATATCATCATCTTTTTTTCCAACATATATCTAATATCTATTAACTAAACTCCAAGCAAATCCAAGTGGGATAGCAGTAGGTGGAAGTGAGATCATAGTACGTGATTAATTAATTTAATTATTGATTAATCAATTTAAATATGTTCAGAGGTGACATCATAATTCCACAACTATTTAATTTGTTAATGCATTGTATAGTTTAATAAACTAATAAAAGAAACAACATTTTTCTTTAAAAAAAGGAAAAAAGAAGTTAGACGTTGATTCACAAAATCCCAAGGGGGCACATGAGGATAACTAAAAAAAATAAGAAATAAAAAAATAAAAATGATAAACAATGGAAATCACTGTCTCTTATAGTGGTCATATTATTGATTCGTCTTAGCCATTAAAATACGAAAAAGGACTTGTAAATTAAAAAAAAAAACCCAAACTTTACTCGTGTCAATTTCTAATTGGTTAAAAAATTCAGTAACTTTAATAATTTGTTAACAAGCTGAATAATTACCTTTTCCGTATCAGCAATGACAAGCTCATGGTTGGCATGGCCAAGAGCAAGGCCGCGCAACTTGCCTCCGGTGTTAACCTAATTCTCGACCACCGAGTTGCTTAACCCAACTCGCTTGACCCACCCATTGGCTATGCTGGTATAAATCACCCCCGACCCTGCGTCATATGCCAAGTCCTCTGCCGCCACCAGAGAGCCAACACCGATGAGCTCTGACCCCCTAAGAAGGCGGTCGTTAAGTGTCAGTGCCCTCGCAAATGGTCCTTTGAGTTCATGGATGAGCAAATGAGCCGATTCAAATGGCTCGAGTAGATAGACAAGGAAACCGAACACCACTAGAAAGGCTAGTGTGAAAAGGAGGAAATTGAAAGGCCATGTATTTTTTGTTTTTGTGTCCGCCATTAGACTAGTTGGTTGGTGAGCTGTAGAGATGCAACAATGGTGGCCGGTAGAGATGCAACAATGGTGGCCGGCTCGGGCCCGTCCTGATATAATAATGGGCTAGGCTGGCATGGCCCGTCACTGTTCAAGACACGGCCTGACCTATAAATATTGGTGGGCTAGGCTGGACCAACCTATATCAACCCATGGGCAGGTCCCACACGGCCCATGAAAAATTATGGGCTGGACCAGGCCAACATGTCTAGGCCCATAATGGGACATGCCAGCCTGGCCCGACCCATGTAAGGCCTTGATAGGCCCACAATGGGCCAATCCACCGAAGGCCCATTGTGGCTCAATTTTATTTATATAATATATATATTTTGATATATTTTTTTATATTCATTTACGGGTGAACATGACTGAGTTTAGTATTCTCTAGTAAAAGGCTTCACACGTTAGATCATGACAAATTTTGTTTTTTTTTTCCTTTTTTTTTTTTTCTTTTTCTTTGCTTGCTTGTAGGCATGCTTTGCTTCTTTTGAGAAACAAAGTTAAGACAATGCCTCACATATCATATTACAATAGGCCTAGTAAGCTCTTATGTATATGAACAATATTTATTTTTCATCGTAAATAAAATATCCTTTTTCATATTTTCATTGACTATTCAAATTTTCATATTTGTTAACTTGTTTAAAAGTTTAAAAATAAAAAAAAATAAAAATAAATTGAAAATTATATTTTTAGATGGGCTGGCCCAACTAAACCCATGATGGGTTAAGACGGGTCTATCCATCTTAACTCATAGATAGGCTCGAATGGGCCAACTCATTCAAGGCCCACGACACAGTCCAGCTTAGCCCACATAAAATTAACCTGTGGTGTGGACTGGGCCGAGGTAATTCTAATATGGGCCGGCCTGGCCAAGCCCAAAAAATTCGTAAGCTGGGCCAGGCAAACCCACGGCCTACGTTGACCTAAAGAGAACGGGCTAGGTCGGCCCATTCTTGCATCTCTAGTGAGCTACTCAGTTGAGCAAGCCTCAATAACTTAATATTTTCTAATTAATTATTACTAGCAAGATCAGGACCAGTACTATATATATATATTTATGTATAGAGATATGTATATATGAGGTCAGATTACGATCCACAAAACATGTTTGCCAATTTTTGTGTCTAAAAATGGACCGCATGTGTGTACTATACGCATACGTATGCTACATGTACATTTATTTCTTCACCACTAATGGTTTTCGTTTACACACAAATGTATGTTTGTAACTTCGAGGGAAATAATATCTAATTTACTGACAGATGTTAGGGTGCTGTTGAGCCTGTCGGGGCTAATCTTTTGTGTGTGTGTGTGTGTATAGATTATCTGCTGTGCCAATTTCGATAAAAAGAACTATAATATTTATCTTAGAGTAGATTAGATTAAAACTAAATGAGAAATAAGAGACTTAAAAGTTAGGCTATTGTCATTTTAGCAGACGTTGATAGGATTTTTCTTCGTTGAAACTTCAAAGTCTTCATTCTTGTTTTCTCATTTTAGGTTAATAAATATGAAATGATCTTTTATTTTTTTTTTCGGAAAAGAACAAAACAACGATTAAGGATTGACAAGGCACATAAACTAGAATTAGGATTGTACAAAAAAACCGAAAAACCAAAACCGACCGAAACCATCCGAAGAACCGCCCGAGAAAAGACCGAAAAAATCAGTTTCATAAAAACCGAGCAGGTTCGGTTCGGTTAATCTATTGTGAGCGGTTCGGTTTCGGTTTTGACTTCTTATAAACAGAACCGAACCGAACCCAAATCGAATGCCTATTCTACTTCAAAGCTAAATAATATTTTTTTAGCCTATTTCGGTTTGGTTATAGTATTTTTTTAGCACCATTTCAAAAAGAACCTAAATAATACACAATACATTGTACTATTTTAGCAATTCTTTAACAAAAAAAAAAATAAAATGTGGTAAACTGATAGTACACTTCTTGTATACTATTAGATAACATTTTCACAAAACCGAGCTAAACTGAACCGAACAAAACTGACAATGTACGGTCGGTTAACCGATCGAATACTCTTGGTATGTGGTGCGGTTTCAGTTTTGCAATTCTAAAAACCGAAAGTTGCAGTTCGGTAACCGAACCGACCAAAACTGACGAAACCGAACCAAAGAACACCCCTAACTAGAATGACGTAGATAATAAACACAAATAAGTCCCTCCAACAAATTAAAGACAGTTACAACAGGACAACGTCTTTTAATTCTTTTATATCTTATCAAAAAAAAAAAAAAGAAGAAAGAAAAATACAATGATTGACAAATATAACAGCACATCTAGATGTTTCATCTCATTCTCTATGATTCACAATATTGTATGTAGACACCAATATTAGTCCCAACCGCAAATATTGTGGTTGCTTATTCGTACGTTGATTAAGTTTTTCAATTGGATTTTTCATGTCTACGTCACAGCTTATCATCAGCTTTTTGAATACCGTAAACTTAGCATCTCTAACTCATTACTCTATATTTTAGAGTTACGAAGTACATGTTGGAAAAATAGTACGCAGCGAAAATTTTAAAAATTTTACATTAGAGTATTTTCCAAAACACAAGTTTGACATGCTATATGCATAAATTAAACTGATCTTACTAACCTTTGATTGCCGAAGAACCCTCGCAAAACGTGAAGAGAAGTAACGTTCCAGAAGAGCCTCAACCAACTGGTCTTCTTTGCTATTCTCTATCCACGACCGAAGTGAGTGTGGGCTCACACGTACAGCTCTTTCACTAGGTGACTCTCCTTCCAACCAATCGAGAGAACCCAAAACAAGTGTTCATGATTTGTGAACAAAAGCTCTCAGAGAGTTTTCATATTCTCACTAGTAGAGTATCACTCTTAATCTCTCAATTGATTTAAATAACTCATGAGACTCACTCCCTATTTATAGAGGTTGGGTTTAGGGTCAATCCTTTTCAGATAAGGTCTCAAAAATTCGAATCAGAATCAAATTTGGATCAATATATGACGAAATTCACGCGAAAACGTGTGATTTTTTTTTTCGCGCATAGGCAGGCTGATCTGTCTAATAGACAGGCTGAACTTGCCCCATCGACAGGCCGAACTGCTGAAAAAAATCTCAGCGAATATTTTATTTTTCACCCAAGATTCTATAGGATAAAGTCTCAGTTTTAATTCAAATAACCCAATAGAGAAGTTGTCTAAGTAAAAAAACTTTATCTAGATAATCTCTAGGAAAATAAATGAATTCCTAATAATTCTACAAGTTTATCTTGATCTAATTTATCCAAAATCAAATCAACCGATAAACGGACAAGAATTATCCGATCCTTACAATTCAACAAGTTTATCTTGAATTAATTTTTACCATAGAATTAATTCAACCTATAAATAGACAAGAATTATTTGATTCTTTCAAATTTTAACCAATCTAATAAATCCGACATAAGTTACCAATTATTAGAAAAGCACGCCGTGTCATTACAGGATATTGTGAGCTAGCAAAGGGGACCAAATGGACCTATATAGTTCAAGCTCTCGATAATTATGAAACCCAATATCACAGATATACATTTCATAATTATCAACTCCAACGTTACTCCACTAAAAGCTTGGAGCTGCACTCTAGAACTACATAGAATTACGAAGCTCGTATGGCTAAGTCTCCATGACATATCATAGTGTATTGTATCCCCATATGATAATCCATAATCGGCTTAAGGACAAGTTCTGTCTTACCTTCCCAATTATTTTTATCTTACGTTCCATTATCTCACCATCAGAAAACTTACTATCCAATGACAGTATACCATTGAGCTACACTTATGTATCCAAATGGTTGAGCGCTTCAGTTTTCCAATTACAGTATAACGCATATAAGAGGATATCATTACTCCTAAAGAGGAGCTATGGATTCCATATCTATGAATAACAGGTCTACACCATCAAGAGTCATGCCTCCAATGTACCAGCATGCATACCACTATTAAAATGTAGGTGTCACCCTTTGGTACATCAAAAGACACAAGTCAAGACAACGGGCCTACTATTCATCTCAGGATTAAGATACAATACAAATGATTGTCTAAAGTGAATCGATTTGCCGAGACAAAATTATTAATCCAAATCAATTCACTTTATATCCCGATCCAACACATTGTCACCTATGACAACGTGCTAATGTTTTCATTCATGGAGTCCACCTCCGATGGCCAAGACAAACTATCTCCCAATTGAGATATAAACAACATAACAATCTTTACATGAATAAAGCGTCCAACTTTATTCCCTCGATTGCGGATCTTACATTTTAGACCATCACCTTAAGAATCGTGTCTTCCACATAATTCGTCCATCATATGCCCAATTCTTAAGGTTTAGACCGATAGTCTCAGACTTTTGTTTGCTTAACATACATTCAACAAATATGAACGTAAAGAGGACAAGATTTGGTATATAAATAATGAATAAATTCTTTATTGATAAAAATGTCTCCAAAAACTTATTACATTTTTACTCCTTAGGGCATACATGTCTAACAGTACATCTCCAACTTATTTATTTCAATTTTTTTTTTGTAAATTTTACATTCTACGTGTATTCCTTTTATAATCCAAACAATTAATTTATTTCACCAATTATGCATATATACATATATATATATATAACATATTAATGTATGAAATATTTATTATTTTACTAACTCGTACATAATAATAAATTAATATTATTAGCTAAACTTGAATTTAATAAATTAAACACTAATTTACATTAATAAAAAAAAATTGACAACCAAACATTACATTTAATAATAAAACATAAACACATAAAAAAATCTCCAAATGTCATTTAATCACTAATTTAGTATACTCCTCCCATACATGACAATTAATGCATTTCAGAAAGGAAAAAATAGTATTTAGGAGAAAAGAAAATACTCAGAAGAAAATGAGAGGAATTTTAGATTTTCTATATTATTTCTCAATCTCTTTCTATATTGTACAACACACTCATATTTATATGAATCACTTAGTTATATACTCCAGCCTTTTAGCCGCCTAACAATTATCTAACTAATACACATGGACCAATTAACAGAAATCAGTGACACATATTGACTTAGCACTGCTAATTACTTTAACGCCTTCCCTCAAATGAAAGGGTGAGTTTACAACCTTGAGTTTATCCCTAAGATTTAATAACCTAGTTACAGACAATCCTTTTGTTAGAGCATTTGCAATTTGATCACTTGTTCGCACATGGCGAATCTCAATTTCCTTATTCAACACCAGATCTTGATCAAAGTGAATATTCTTGCAAAAAATTCGCAGGTGTATGGAATCATAAACAAGTAATAAAGTGATGAGTATAAAGCATCTTTCGCATGAAAATTACGTTAATTTAGCTAAGTATCGAAATTGGTTAACTTTAAAATTATTTGGACAATCGAAAATAAATTAGAAAATAATGAAACAAAATATAAATAATACCTAAGAACAGTAAATTTAAAAACATAAAAAATCTAAAAAGAAAATATCAAATAAAAAAGATAAGATTTATGGTTTTTTAAATGTTAAACCATTTTCTAAAAATTATTTTTAAAAAGAAAACTATTTCAAAAACAAATTTGGTCTCGTTAAGCTTATCTTATCTCAATTTTTTTTTTTTGGTTTTAAGAAGTTTGCGAGAGTTAAGATTTAAACAAGTTTTTCAAATTTAATGGAAATCTTTATAGTTTCTAAAACAAAGATACAAATTAAGAAATAACTACAACTAAAAGGTAAAATTATGTAATTAACTCAATCTTTTAAAGACATTATAGAAAGTGTCTTAGGAAGAATAAATGATATCAAATTAGGTGTCATAAAAATTTGATGTGTCGTTGAAACTATTTAAGATGTCGACATCTAAATACATGTCATTGAAGCCTTAGATATTTTACAACGGCCCTTATAGACTGTAATGACTCGAAAAATTCATTAATAAAACCTAATATTTAATTGAGTTTAATTAATGAATTTACCCTTAAAAATTAATTTTTTTGAAAAATTACGATAATATAAATAATAAGCCGTATTAAATAGAAATTTCAATGTATTGTGATGTAATGTTGGATATTTCTAATACAGATTTTATGAGTTTAATTACTCAAAAATTTATAAATAATATCCATAAAATAAATTTTATATCACAATTAATTGTAAAATTATGACATAAACGCATGGGTACTTAGAACATAAATATGATATAGCGTCCACCGAGACCTCACCTAGTGTAAGAAAGAGGCCGATGCAGTATAAGTATATTGCTAAGTGAAAACACAGATATAGAAAAAGTTACGTTTGGCCTCTAAAAGTGAACCGAAGGTAAGGAAAATAGTTTACACAGTCTAAGCATATGAGATGGCACTGATTGACCACGACAGTATAGAAAAAATACTGTGTGTTAAAAAATTACATAGTATAAATTTTTAACTCCACCAGGTGGACACTCATTGGCTTTCTATTGGGCCACATGTCTAGAAAGGTGGCCCAATCTCCTTGTGCCACCAAGAGCTATGCTCATGGATTACCATGAGCCATCCAAGAGAGATAAGGAAGCATTTAATGTGACTTTATCCAAAAATCTTCTTCCTTCTTTTTCCATTAGCTCTGGCAGCCATTAGAGAAGACTCTCAAAAAATTTCTCAAGCCCAAAACTTTGCAAAAAGAACTCCGCTTAAGTTCAAGAGGCAAGATTCAAGGAAATTTTACAAGTTTTAAGGTAAAAACCTAAACTTTTTAAGGGTTTTTAAGGTTTTTCTTGAGGGAAAAGAAAGGAAACTAATTTACGGTATTTTTTGTATGGAAGTGGCGTCTAAGAAGGATACATAAGGAGTCTTGGAAGGTTAAAAATCAAAAAAGTGTTATTTGGGGTAAGTTTTGATTTAAAGTTTTGAAATTTTATGATTTTTGTTGTTGATTTTTATTTTCTCAAAAGCATATGGGTTCTTAAATTAGTTTTGCTTGAAACCCATGGAAATATGAATTATGGCAGGTTGAGAATGTGAAAATTGAGGTTTAAATGTTGAAAATGATAGTTTGTGTAAAAAGTTATATTTTTTGCAATTTTAGTGCTAGCTTTTCAAAAGTGTTGTTAGATGTGGTAAATGATTCCAACAAAGGTTGAAATTGTTTTTACAAGGGTAGATTTATAGTTTTAAAACAGATTTTTACAAAAATACCCTAAGGACTAAATTGAAAGAAAAAGTTTTCCCTCGGTAGATTTGAAAAACGCCCAAAAACACCCATGTATAGTGAGATTTTGAGAAAAGTTAAAACATGAAAGTTGTATATCTCGACGAAACTGTTAGCATTTTAGGGCGGTTTGTCAAAAAACTCAATCGTTTGTGAGATATTGATTTTTCAAAGAATTTACAAATTGTGAAAAAATGTTAAAATGACAAAAATATTATTTTTCAAAATGATTTAAAGCATGGTACTTTGAGTAAAAATATTCCTTTTGAAAAATAGGACATTTTGATATAAAGAGATAAATTTTAGTCCCAAGGGCAAAATTGTCAAAATTTTCAATTCATGGACTAAACCGCAAAGTTTTATGAAAATGGGGCATAATTGAGAAATAAGAAGATTTGACCCACTAGGGTGTTATTTTAAAATTAGTATGTGATTATTTTAGTAAGAATAACGAAATCGAGCTTGGGTAGGTTAGTGGATCCACGGAGGGCAAAATAGTCATTTTTACCCAAATAACCCGAACCGCTCTGAAACGTTCCAAAAGGAAAAAAGAATAGTTAGAAATATTTTCACCCTTCGTTAGAGAGGATAGGGTAGAGTTAAATAAAAATTAGAAAACTAGTGGCTCTCAGAATTGTAAATAGTGATGCAACTCAATTCATTAATTAACGATCACTTTGTGTGAAAACATAGTGGAATTTAGCTAATGCTTTGTAATTGGCCAACAGGATCCTAGAAGTCTAGGAGAAAGGAAAATCAAGGTCGATTTACGAGACACACGAAATCAAGTAAGTACTCTTCCGACCTATAGTATAAAAATATAGGTATATGTACACCTGAGTATATATTACGTTGTAAACTTGTGTGTTTGTTATGAGATGAATACCTAAGAGGTACAATATGGATACCTGTGAATATGAGATTAAAATACCTGAGCGTATAACATGTTATGTATTAGTATGTACAATATGTTAGACATGTATGCTCTAAGGAGTAAAAATGTAATACGTTTTTGGAGACATTTTTATCAATAAAGAATTTATTCATTTATATATACCAAATATTGTCCTCTTTACGTTCATATTCGTTGAATGTATGATAAGCAAACAGTAGTCTGAGACTGTCAGTCTAAACCTTAAGAGTTGGGCATATGATGGGATGATTATGCGGTAGACACGACTCTTAAGGTGATGGTCTAAAATATATGATCCGCAATCGAGGGAATAAAGTTGGGCGCTTTATTCATGTAAAGATTGTTATGTTGTCTATATCCCTTTTGGGAGATGGTTTGTCTTGGCCATCGGAGTTGGACTCCGTGAATAGAAACATTGGCGCGTTGTCATAGGTGACGATGTGTTGGATCGGGACATAAAGTGAATTGATTTGGATTAATAATTCTGTCTTGGCAAATCGATTCACTTTAGACAGTCGTTTGTATTGTATCTTAATCCTGAGATGAATAATGGGCCCGTTGTCTCGACTTGTGTCTTTTGATGTACCAATGGGTGACTCCCACATCTCTATAGTGGCATGCATGCCAGTACGTTGGAGGCATGACTCTTGATAGCGTAGACTTGTTATTCATAGATATGGAATCCATAGCTCCTCTTTAGGAGTAATGATATCCTCTTATATGCGTTGTCCTGTAATTGGAAAACTGGAGCGCTCAACCATTTGGATACATAGGTGTAACCGAATGGTATACTATCTTTGGATGGTAAGTTTTCTAATGGTGAGACAATGGAACGTAAGATAAAAATAATCGGGAAGGTAAGACAGAACTTGTCCTTAAGCCGATTATGGATGATCATATGGGGATGCGATACACTATGATATGTCATGGAGACTTAGCTACATGAGCTTCGTAATTCTATAAAGTTCGAGAGTGCAGCTCCAAGCTTTTAGTGGAGTAGCGTTGGAGTTGATAATTGTGAAATGTATATCTGGGATATTGGGTTTCATAGTTATCATGAGCTTGAACTTTATAGGTCCATTTTGGTCCCCTTTGCTAGCTCACAAAATCCTGTAACGACACGGCGTGCTTTTCCAATAATTGGTGACTTATGTCGGATTTATCAGATTGGTTTAAAATTTATAAGAATCAAATAATTCATGTCTGTTTATCGGTTGAATTAATTTTGTAAGAAATTAGTTCAAGATGAACTTGTTGAATTATGGCGTTCGGATAATTCTTGTCTGTTTATCGGTTGTTTTAATTTTGGACAATTAGAACAAGATAAACTTGTAGAATTATTTGAATTGATTTATTTTCTTAGAGATTATCTTGATAGAGTTTGTTTTGATCAGATATCTTTTCTATTGGGCTATTTGAATCAAAACTGAGACTTTATCCTTTAGAATCTCGGGTGGAAAATAAAAGATTCGCGGAGATTTTTTCTCGGCAGTTCGGCCTGCCGATCAGAAAGTTCGGCCTGCCGAACTGGCCAGTTCGGCCTGCCTATCTCACAGTTCGGCATGCCGACCGCGACAGCTAAGATTACGCGTTTTTCACGCGTATCTTATCAGATATTGATCCGAACTTGATTCTATTTCGATTTTTGAGACCTAATCTGATATGGACTGACCCCAAGGACCAATAGGTATAAAAAGGGAGTGAGTCTAATGATTTACTCAGATCAATTTGAGAGATTAAGAGTGATACTCTTCTAGTGAGCATCTGAAAACTCCCTGAGAGCTTTTGTTCACAAATCACGAACACTAGCTTTGGGTTCTCTCTATTGGTTGGAAGGAGAGTCACCGGTGGAAGAGCTGTACGTGTGAGCCCACACTCACTCCGGTTGTGGATAGAGAATAGCAAAGAAGACCAGTTGGTTGAGGCTCTTCTGGAACGTTACTTCTCTACACAGGTCGCGGAGGTTCTTCGGCACACTGAGGTTAGTAAGATCTGTTTAATTTATACATATAACATGTCATACTTGTATTTTGGAAAATACTCTGATGAAAATTTTTTTAAAATTCCGCTGCGCACTTTGTTTCCAACAATTGGTATCAGAGCCGAGGTTTTTACATAAATTTGCAAGTTTGTGATCATGTTATATGCATAAATTTTGTGATCTTAATCTCTCCTATGCTTGAATTAAATTTTATAGAGAGATGGCACTCTAGGTTTCTATATAATATATATGTTGTCATGGATTATGTGGTGAATGTTTATTAATTAATTATGGTTGATTAAATTGTTGTTTAATTATTTATTAATTAATTAATACCGGTTATGGTTCCTTAGAGGTTAGAATGTGTATCTAGGTTTTTCATGTAATTAGATGGCGGACTATCATCTCCGTCTAGGAATTATTATTTAATTTGTAAGAATTTTGTAATTAAATAATTATTCGGAGAAGACGGAACGAGAAGTCGGATCTTGAAGATAGATGATGGCGCCTCCAGGTATTTCCTGAGTCTCTAATTTTATGTTTTTGAATTGTTGAAAATAAAATTGATGAATTGCATTAAAATTGTATTTTCTGGATTGAGTGTTTTCTGCTCGGTCGGCATGCCGGACCTCACAGTTCGGCAGGCCGAAGGTCACAGATCGGCAGGCCGGACGTACGGTCCGGCAGGCCGACAGTGGGGCAGAAATTTTGGTGCTCTGCCGGCAGGCCGAACCTTCATGTTCGGCAGGCCGAACCACCATGATCGGCAGACCGATCACCTAGATCGGCCTGCCGACAGAGAGCATGCCAGGTGTCCAGAAAAGGTGCAATTTTTCAGTGCAGTTTTAATTTTATTTTTGGGACGATTCTGAGAAACATTAAATTTGGATATGACCGGAAATATGAAGTGTTCGATTCATACGGGATTGAGGACTTGAAGATGGATATTACATGAAGAAGGATACAGCTTGAGGATTCAAGGATGAAGAATCGATAAATGTCTCGATTATTCTCTTGTAATCTTAGTTTTTCTATTCTCTAGGGTGGAACCATAATATTACGGTTATTATTATTATGCTTGTAGCTTTGCTTGATTGCTTTGCTTGTCTGCATTATAATATGATTTACCATGTATATTGATAACATGTCATATAGAATAGGGAGTGCCGCTCATATTAAAATTGTTCATGCATAATTTTAAAATAAAACCTTGACTTCAAAAGATTGAGTGGGAGAAGGTTTTCGAAGAGAGAACCTAAGGCCTCCATCGTTGGTCCATAGGAAGAACATGATGGTCCCAACCCCTAGGAAGGGATTTCTATCATGTACCAGATTGGATCTCTGAAAGGATAAGGTATTTTAGTATGATTTATGGTTGCACACCCCTAGGTGGTGATTATAAATCATGGATAAAATATTGAAACGGTGGTTATACACTCACGTTAATTTTATTATTAACCTCCCCTAGGAGCTCTGTTAATAAAATTAATGGCCAAAGAAACGATTATTAGTATATGCTGGATCATACGGGTCCTGGATGGCATATATTAATCAGGAGGGGATCCGTGTTCCTGATTGAATTTGGCATGACTCCCCTAGGAGCTTGTTGAATTCTGAGTTGGGAATTATCGTTGTAAGGTTGTGATATTTTCAAGGTTTTGACACATAAACACATTTGTATGATTTTACATGATTGTGTTATCTTACTAAATTATTAAATATGTTTGCTTATGTTTGGTATATGATTCTTTATTGTAGATTGAAAATGTCTAAAAACGCTTTATCATCGATACTTGACAAAAACCAATTAACCGGTGAGAACTATAATGATTGGAAACGGAACCTGGACATCGTCCTATCCTTTGAGAAACTGAAATATGTACTGACAACTCCTTGTCCTCCCGAGCCTACGGGAGACTCAAGTAATGAGCAATTCCAAGCGTACGACCGCTGGAAAGATGCTAATGATCAGGCCCGCTGCTATGTTATGGCTAGCATGAATAACGTGCTGCAGGCTCAACATCAGGATTATGAGACTGCGAAGCAGATCTTGGATAATCTTGAGGATATGTTTGGAGGCCAGGCCATAACAAAGCGGCAAGGGGCGCTTCGGAAACTCTTAAACTGTAGACAGAGACCGGGGACATCTGTAAAGGAGCACATGATGTTGGTCATGGGTTACCTCGCTGAGGCTCAAACCAATGGAGCCGACATCGATGCTGAAACTCAGATGACTATGGTCTTTGAGACTCTGTCTAAGGAATTTATTCCGTTTAGAGCTACTTTTAATCTGAGCAATAGACGGGATATGACCTTGACAGAACTGATGAAACAGTTACAGGAGTTTGAACTGCTGATCAGGGAGTCTCCTGCTGGTGGAGAGGCCAATATGGTAGCTGCTTCTGGTTCCAATCCTAACTCTGGGAATGGAAAGAAGCAACGGGCCAAGAGTGGTAAGTCTTCTATTCCTATTGCTACCAAGAGCAAGAAGAAAAAGAAGAAGAACCCAAAGAAGCTTAAGTGCTTCTTCTGTGGTAAGGTCGGGCATATAAAGAAGCATTGCAAGGACTTCCTTTCCAAGGGAGGTAGGTGTGATCTTCTATATTTAGAAACTTGTTTGGTTGAGGAATCCAGTGACATTTGGGTCATAGATTCCGGTGCAACTAATCATGTTTGTGTTTCTCTGCAGGGATTCAAAGAAACGAGAAGTCTACTTCGTGAAGACTTAACGCTTCGGATGGGCGATGGATCCTTGGTCTCAGCGGAAGCAGTGGGAGATGTCCATCTTTATTTTGATAATTATAGGAGTTTAATTTTGCGAGATTGTTTTTATGTTCCTAAATTTAAAAGGAATTTAATTTCTGTATCTTCTTTATTTAAAGACTCCTACGTGGTATCTTTTAATGAAAAAGTGGTGATTCGTAAAAACAAATCTTTTATCTGTTCTGGATGGATGCAAAATAATCTATATTTTATCAAACCTAAGATGGACTTATTGCTTAATGCTGAGATAAATGATAATGACTCAAAAAGACTTAAAACTTCTCACTCTAATAAGACTTATCTTTGGCATTTGCGCCTTGGCCATATTAACCTGAATAGGATTCAAAGGTTGGTAAGGGATGGACCTTTAAGTCACTTAAAGGTGGAATCTATACCTCAATGTGAGTCTTGTTTGGAGGGTAAAATGACCAAAAGACCATACGGGTCTAAGGGCAATAGGGCCGAAGGGGTTCTAGAACTTGTGCATAGTGATGTTTGCGGACCGATGAACATCCGGGCACGAGGAGGGTATGAGTACTTCGTCACTTTTATTGACGATTACTCAAGATATGGGTATGTGTACCTAATGCACCACAAAAGCGAAACTTATGATAAGTTCAGGGAGTTTCGGGCTGAAGTGGAAAAGCAATTGGGTAGACCCATAAAGGCACTTCGATCTGATCGAGGTGGGGAATACCTTTCTGATGAGTTCTTGGGACACTTGTTAGAGAATGGGATTTTATCCCATTTGACTGCGCCGGGCACTCCGCAGCAGAATGGCGTAGCGGAGAGAAGGAATAGGACTTTGTTGGACATGATTCGGTCCATGATGAGTTATTCATCATTGCCTTTATCCTTTTGGGGATATGCACTACAAACCGCATGTTATCTTTTGAACAATGTGCCTTCAAAATCGGTCCCTAAAACTCCTCACGAGTTGTGGACAAGACGGAAGACATCCTTAAACCATATTCGCATATGGGGATGTCCAGCTCATGTCCTGTTTAAGGATCCGAATAAGTTGGAAGCACGTTCAGAAGTTTGCGTGTTTGTAGGATATCCAAAAGGGACTAAAGGGGGTTATTTTTATAACCCAAAGGAAAATAAAGTCGTGGTTTCAACTAATGCAACTTTCCTTGAGGAGAGTTACATGAACGACTTTAAACCTCAAAGCAAAGTGGTGCTTGAGGAGTTGAGGGGTAATCCGTTTACTCCGGAGGTTCCGAACGAAACCATTCCGATCGGTGTAGAAAAACCAAACAAACCTGAACAACAACCACAGGGGCTTCGGCGTAGTGGGAGGATCGGGCGTCAACCTGAGAGGTATATGTTCAATGGGGAGGTCTTTTTGGCTGAACCGGATGAACATGACAGGGATCCTTATACTTACGCAGAAGCTATGGAGGATGTTGATTCAAGACTCTGGACAGAGGCCATGAACATTGAGATGAAGTCTATGGAGACTAATCGGGTCTGGGAGCTCGTGGATCTTCCCGAAGGGGTAAAACCCATAGGGTGTAAGTGGATCTACAAGAGGAAAAGAGGAGTGGATGGAAAGGTCGAAACCTTTAAGGCTAGACTGGTAGCTAAGGGTTATACGCAAAAGGAAGGAATCGATTATGAGGAAACCTTTTCGCCTGTAGCCATGCTTAAGTCCATCCGGATTCTCTTGTCCATAGCTGCCGCTCTCGACTACGAGATTTGGCAGATGGATGTCAAGACGGCTTTTCTAAATGGCTATCTTGATGAGTCCATTTATATGGAACAACCAGACGGGTTCAAGGTCGCGGGTCAAGAGGGTAAGGTTTGTAAGTTGCTAAAGTCTATTTATGGACTTAAGCAGGCTTCTCGTTCTTGGAACATAAGATTTGATCAAGTGATCAAGACTTATGGGTTCTCACAAAATGTGGATGAACCATGTGTTTACAAACACATTAAGAATGGGAAGGTGGTTTTTCTACTACTCTATGTAGATGACATTCTGCTAATTGGCAATGACGTTGGGGCGTTGTCATCGGTCAAATTATGGTTGACCAAGCAGTTTGACACTGAAGGACTTGGGTGAGGCTAATTTTGTTCTCGGTATCCAGATCTTGCGGGATAGGAAGAACAAAATGATAGCTTTGTCACAGGCCGGCTACATAGATAAAATTCTCAGGAGGTTTGCAATGCAGGATTCCAAGAAAGGTGGGCAACCATCTAGGTCTGGAATTACTCTTTCTAAGAAAGACTCTCCAAAGTCTTATGAAGAAAGAGAATACATGAAGAAGGTGCCTTATGCTTCGGCAGTGGGTAGTCTCATGTATGCCATGCTTTGCACTCGACCGGATATTAGCTATGCGGTCGGGATTGTGAGTCAATTTCAGGCGGATCCAGGACCGAACCATTGGGTTGCGGTAAAGCATATTTTCAAGTACCTGAGAAGGACTCGAGGGTATATGCTTGTGTATTCGGGTGAGGATTTAACTCCTCTAGGATACACTGATTCGGATTTTCAATCCTGCCTGGATTCTAGGAAATCGACTTCAGGGTTTGTGTTTACTCTGGGTGGCGGTGCCATCAGTTGGAGAAGTGCGAAGCAAGATTGCACTTCGGATTCAACGATGGAGGCCGAGTATGTGGCGGCTAGTGATGCTTCGAAAGAAGCAGTGTGGCTCCGCAAGTTCCTTGGGGATCTTGAGGTAGTTCCTGGTATGGATAAAGCGGTATCACTGTACTGTGATAACAGTGCGGCGGTAGCTAATGCTAAGGAACCAAGATTTCACAAGAAGAGTAAGCATATTGATCGGAAGTATCATGTGATAAAGGACTTCGTTGAGAGCGGGCATGTCACAGTGTGCAAGATCGCGTCAGAGGACAATTTAGCTGATCCATTTACGAAGACACTTTCTGGGAGAGTCTTCGAAAGGCATGTGGAAGCTATGGGGATGCGAAATTTGCAGTATTTACTCACTTAGTGCAAGTGGGAGATTGTTAGACATGTATGCTCTAAGGAGTAAAAATGTAATACGTTTTTGGAGACATTTTTATCAATAAAGAATTTATTCATTTATATATACCAAATATTGTCCTCTTTACGTTCATATTCGTTGAATGTATGATAAGCAAACAGTAGTCTGAGACTGTCAGTCTAAACCTTAAGAGTTGGGCATATGATGGGATGATTATGCGGTAGACACGACTCTTAAGGTGATGGTCTAAAATATATGATCCGCAATCGAGGGAATAAAGTTGGGCGCTTTATTCATGTAAAGATTGTTATGTTGTCTATATCCCTTTTGGGAGATGGTTTGTCTTGGCCATCGGAGTTGGACTCCGTGAATAGAAACATTGGCGCGTTGTCATAGGTGACGATGTGTTGGATCGGGACATAAAGTGAATTGATTTGGATTAATAATTCTGTCTTGGCAAATCGATTCACTTTAGACAGTCGTTTGTATTGTATCTTAATCCTGAGATGAATAATGGGCCCGTTGTCTCGACTTGTGTCTTTTGATGTACCAATGGGTGACTCCCACATCTCTATAGTGGCATGCATGCCGGTACGTTGGAGGCATGACTCTTGATAGCGTAGACTTGTTATTCATAGATATGGAATCCATAGCTCCTCTTTAGGAGTAATGATATCCTCTTATATGCGTTGTCCTGTAATTGGAAAACTGGAGCGCTCAACCATTTGGATACATAGGTGTAACCGAATGGTATACTATCTTTGGATGGTAAGTTTTCTAATGGTGAGACAATGGAACGTAAGATAAAAATAATCAGGAAGGTAAGACAGAACTTGTCCTTAAGCCGATTATGGATGATCATATGGGGATGCGATACACTATGATATGTCATGGAGACTTAGCTACATGAGCTTCGTAATTCTATAAAGTTCGAGAGTGCAGCTCCAAGCTTTTAGTGGAGTAGCGTTGGAGTTGATAATTGTGAAATGTATATCTGGGATATTGGGTTTCATAGTTATCATAAGCTTGAACTTTATAGGTCCATTTTGGTCCCCTTTGCTAGCTCACAAAATCCTGTAACGACACGGCGTGCTTTTCCAATAATTGGTGACTTATGTCGGATTTATCAGATTGGTTTAAAATTTATAAGAATCAAATAATTCATGTCTGTTTATCGGTTGAATTAATTTTGTAAGAAATTAGTTCAAGATGAACTTGTTGAATTATGGCGTTCGGATAATTCTTGTCTGTTTATCGGTTGTTTTAATTTTGGACAATTAGAACAAGATAAACTTGTAGAATTATTTGAATTGATTTATTTTCTTAGAGATTATCTTGATAGAGTTTGTTTTGATCAGATATCTTTTCTATTGGGCTATTTGAATCAAAACTGAGACTTTATCCTTTAGAATCTCGGGTGGAAAATAAAAGATTCGCGGAGATTTTTTCTCGGCAGTTCGGCCTGCCGATCAGAAAGTTCGGCCTGCCGAAATGGCCAGTTCGGCCTGCCTATCTCACAGTTCGGCATGCCGACCGCGACAGCTAAGATTACGCATTTTTCACGCGTATCTTATCAGATATTGATCCGAACTTGATTCTATTTCGATTTTTGAGACCTAATCTGATATGGACTGACCCCAAGGACCAATAGGTATAAAAAGGGAGTGAGTCTAATGATTTACTCAGATCAATTTGAGAGATTAAGAGTGATACTCTTCTAGTGAGCATCTGAAAACTCCCTGAGAGCTTTTGTTCACAAATCACGAACACTAGCTTTGGGTTCTCTCTATTGGTTGGAAGGAGAGTCACCGGTGGAAGAGCTGTACGTGTGAGCCCACACTCACTCCGGTTGTGGATAGAGAATAGCAAAGAAGACCAGTTGGTTGAGGCTCTTCTGGAACGTTACTTCTCTACACAGGTCGCGGAGGTTCTTCGGCACACTGAGGTTAGTAAGATCTGTTTAATTTATACATATAACATGTCATACTTGTGTTTTGGAAATTACTCTGATGAAAATTTTTTTTAAATTCCGCTGCGCACTTTGTTTCCAACACAATATATTATATATCTGTGTGTATAATGATGAATGATGAATACCTATGTATATTGAATGTTACGTACCTGTGTGTATAATAATGAATACCTATGTGTATATAAAGTAAGTACTTGTGTGTACTATGCTATGCAACGAATTTATATGTTATGGATAACATGTGAACATCACATCATGCATGGTATGTCAACCATAATAAATGAACTGGTAAATATGTCACCAGAAATTAAGAAAAGTGTCGTACCGACTCCTGACTCAACGGAAGTCTCAAGGATATAGTATGGTTACGGTGTTATGTAAACCTAAATGAAATTGCACAATGGTCGAACACTTGGGCCCTAGTAAAGATAAGAAATGATGAAGATAAGGAAAGTTTATAAAAAAACATAATTGACTCATGCATTTATTTGAATGTCCATGTGGGATTTATGGGACTTACTGGGCGTTAGCTCATTAAGTTTTTCATGTTGTAGGTATTCCGACGAGAATGTTAGAATAAATCGTAATGATGAGCTGGCGGACGGATGATGTGTACAGACTGGGTATGGTTTCTGCCGCAGTATGTTTCCGCTGTATTGTATTTTAAGATAGTTTGAAAAGTAATGTTTGATAAACTACATTGTAAAGGAAAGGAGGTTATGTAAATACATGTTTGTATTTCAGAAGTTGTTAGACCAATTTATGTAAAGTATTTATTAAAAAAAAAATTCCTAAATTTTTGCCTTAAAGTAAGTAAGAAAATTTTTTATCACAGCTTGAAAAGGCGGGTTGTGACAGTTGGTATCAGAGCGAAAATCTTGCCATTCTACTGCACATCGTCGTCTGCTCCATTGCCATAGCTCAAGTAAGATAGTTTGATTTTAAGTATAAGAATGTTTAATTTTTATTTTATATGGCACTGTTATATTATTTACGATAATAAATATAGTATATGGCAGAGCCGCATCATAACCGTGACATGGAGGTCAATCGAAGAGCAAGTATTATTTCTCATGACGTTTTGCCACCGCGATACTATAGGAGTCGACAGCCTACAGTGCTGACAGAATGGTTACATGCAGTTGAGGTGATCTTCGATGCTTGTCATACGCCACCGAACCTCCAGGTTTTATTGGCCTCTAGATTGTCGTTAAGAGAAGCACTGGTATGGTGGTTGAGGATTGAACCTGATGAGCGACCAAGAGATTGGCAAGGCTTCAGAGAATAGATCTAAGCAGAATTCGCACCCTTACCCCCAACAGATGCCATGCACATCCAAATGATTCCGATACTGTGGGTAGATTGGCGACGCAGGTTGTACTTACGTGTAGAACCGGTTTGGGGAAGATATGTAGGGGAGCCGATAGATCACTATATCTTGAGGCTTCACCGAACCATGAGGCCATTGATTCCCCCTGAATTACCTTTATGGCAAATTTGTGATTTGGTTTGGAGAGATATTTCTGATACAGTCTAGCAACAGATGCAGTATCCTGGGAATTACCTTAGCGTCCACGATTTCCTTATGGCGGTATTGCATGCGGAACAAAATGTGGTCGCGCCATTGGAAGATCCCCCAGTAGATATGGACAAGGATGATGAAGACGACGACGATGGTGATAATGGTGATGATAACATTGATGAAGAGCCTGAGCCTATAATCGCAAGTGATAATGAGTCAACTGATTTAGATATAGAGGAAGAAGAGTACCCCGAGGAGGATTCCAAACATTGTGATATGTCGGGAGTCGAGTCAGACTAAAAAGAATTTATGAATCCTTTTGTAGTCTAATGTACATAGATATGGGATTAGTACAGTTTTGGGCCTTTTGGCTTTTGTATACACATGTATGTTCGGCAAGTGGCATCCTTCCCGACAATAGGGTGTATGTAGCTGGAAGTGATAACTGCTCCCGAAAATGATATGAATAGTTTATGCATGGAAGGAAAGTAAGTATGTATGTTAATTATGCATGTAATGTTATGAAGGATGTAAAAAGGAAATGAAAGAGGTTTATGAAATGTATGAAGGTTAATGAAATAAAATGTATGAAGGTTAATGAAATGAAATGTATGAAAGTAAATGAAATGAAATGTATGAAGCAAGGTATTGAGTTCATGTAATTGTGTATATTTGCATGTATTTATGTTATTTAAATATATGCACTTATGGATTAGATACTATTAAGTTAATAGTATGTGCTAACATAGTAACGAAAATACATGATAGGTATATAACGATTGATATTGATGGCGGATACACCCGGAGGACCGATGAATTCGGATTTGATGGCCATGATCATGGAACTGCAACAGAAGCTCCAAGCTCAGGAGTGGGATATGCAAGGTTTACGGGAATATTTAGCTAACCAGAATCCTGTACCACTAGTACGTATGGACACGCCACCCCCAGTACCACCGCTACAGCAAGCAGAACTAGTAGTCCCAGCTGCTCCGATAGCATATACTACTGAATTTTATGAAAGATTTCAGAGGATGAAGGCCTCGAAATTTGATGGATCTACAGACCCATTAGAGGCCGACGATTGGCTTACAGGCATAGAAAGGGTTCTGAAATTTATGGGACTTAGTGACCATGAAAAAGTCCTATGCGCTTCGTTTTCTCTCACTAAAGATGCCAGGAGATGGTGGGAGTCAATAGAGCATATAAGAAATGTCGACGAAATGATGTGGCCAGATTTCATGGAAGAATTTGGTAGGGCTTACTTTAATGTGGAAACCATGGCAGTCCAACAAGAAGAATTCAATAATTTCAAGCGAGGTAACATGTCCGTAGTTGATGCTGTAAAGAGGTTTAACCAGCTAGCACGGCTTTGTCCCGAGTTAGTACCTACTGATCAGGAATGAATAAGACGATTGATGAGAATGTTCAGAACCGACATTGCCTTGTGGTTGATACTGGAGGGCAAGCTCCCAAGGATGTGGATGATTGCATTGAACGGGCGACCAGAGTTGAGTTTAGAATTGCCCGTGATAAGGACGAAAGAGCAAGGATTTTCAAAGCTCAGAAAGAGGAGAAAGCTTTAGCCAAGCAAAGTCTAGCTGTACAAGTGAAAGGACAAGGAGGCATTTCAAGCCAAGGGCCGTCCCAGAACTTTCAAGCGGAACGTGGCCGCATTGCTAACAATAAGAGGAAATGGAACGTGAATAGTTCAAAGAATCCAAATGGTCAACCTCATAAGAGGATTAATGATGGAGGGAACAACAAACCCCTTTGCAGTCAATGTGGGAAGAGACTTGCAAGGGAATACAAGGCTGGCACAAACAAGTGTTATATCTGCGGAAAAGAAGGGCACTACGCCAGAAATTGTTTTTCTAATCCTCAAAGTCAAAATAATCAGGCTCAGTAAAGGCCTCAAGGAAACCAACTGCATGCAATTCAAGTTCAGGCATAGATTGAAGGCCCTAGTGTCAATCAAGGGTGACTAGAAGCTCCGAAACCAAGTTGGAAAATTTATGCCTATATAAAGAAGGAAGAAGATGCGGGAACCTCATCATTGGTGACAGGTCAGTTTTTCTGTTGCCAACACTGATGCATATGTTTTGTTTGATTCTAGAGCAACACATTCGTTTGCATCATTTAAGTTTACGAAATGAATAGGAAGTAAAGGAGATAGGATAGAGCAAACCTTTAGAGTTGCACTACTCTCTGGGGAGGTATTGAATGTTGATTATTGGTTACATCATGTACCGATAATCATTTGTGGAAGGGAATTGTATATTGATTTGATAATAGTTGATATACAAGATTACGACGTCATTCTAGGAATGGATTTCCTAGGGAAATACACAGCTAAGATAAATTGTTGACACCACAAGGTTACGTTCCGACCTCACGGGAGTGAAAAGTTTGTGTATTCAGGGAAAGTTCTCAAAGCTCCCAAGGCAATGATTTCAGCAGTAAAGGCAAGGAAGATGTTGGAAAGCAGATGCACCGGTTATCTAGTGAATTTGATAAGGAAAGATCAAGAAGCTCAGTTAGGACTAAAGAATGTTCACATAGTAAGGGAATTCCTTGATGTGTTTCCTGATGAGTTGCTAGGCTTGCCACCAGAACGAGAGATTTCATTTGAGATTGAATTGACGCCTGGCATAGCCCCGATTTTGAAGGCGCCATATCGAATGGCTCCAGGGGAACGAAAGGAACTTTAGACGCAACTAAAGGAATTATTGGACAAGGGGTTCATCCGACCAAGTCATTCCCCATGGGGAGCGCCTGTTTTGTTTGTTAAAAAGAAGGACAGAATGTTACGAATGTGTATTGACTACCGAGAACTGAACAAGGTCACGATTAAGAACAAGTATCCACTTCCAAGGATCGATGATTTGTTTGATCAGCTTAAAGGAGCTTCAGTATTCTCAAAGATTGATATGCGCTCAGAATATCATCAACTTCGAGTTAAAGAAGAAGATATACCAAAGACCGCGTTCCGAACACGTTATGGGCATTACGAGTTCTGCGTTATGCCATTTGGACTGACCAATGCCCCGACAGCCTTCATGGATCTCATGAATCAGATTTTCAAGGAATACCTCGATAAGTTCGTCATCATTTTTATCGACGATATTTTCATATATTCAAGAACGCCAGAGGAACATGAAGAGCACCTAAAGATCGCACTACAATTATTGAGAATGCATCAATTGTACGCCAAGTTCTCAAAATGTGAGTTTTGGCTAGAGAAGGTCCATTTCCTAGGACACGTGGTAACACGACTGGAGTATCCGTTGATCCCACCAAAGTGGAAGCAGTGAATAAGTGGCCTACACCGAAAAGCGTAACCGAAATCAGAAGTTTCCTTGGTTTAGCAGGCTACTATCGATGTTTTGTGGAAGGATTTTCCCGACTTGTAGCACCACTTACTACACTTACACAAAAAGCAGCAAAGTATGAATGGACTAAAAAGAACGAGGAAAGTTTCAAAGAGTTAAAGAGACCACTCACGAGTGCCCCGGTACTGGCGATACCAGATCCGAACATAGGAAACTATGTGATTTATAGTGATGCATCAAAGACAGGCTTAGGAGCCGTTCTTATGCAAAATAGAAAAGTGATTACGTACGCATCCCGACAGCTGAAGGATCATGAAAGGAATTATTCAACGCATGACTTGGAGTTAGCAGCGGTCGTGTTTGCATTAAAGATTTGGCGTCATTATTTATATGGAGCTAAATGTTTGATATATACAGATCATCAGAGTCTGAAATATATCTTCACAAAGAAGGAACTTAAAATGAGACAGTGAAGGTGGCTAGAATTGGTTAAAGACTACGACTGTAAAATTCTGTATCACCCTAGAAAGGCTAACCGAGTGGCCGATGCCCTCAGTCATAGAGCAACGTCTTCGCTTGCGATGGTGCAGTTAATGCCAAGACCTCTTCAGAAAGACTTGCAAGAAGCAGGGATAGAGCTAATTATAGGAAGATTAACCAATTTATTGTTCCAACCCGCTATCTTGGAGAATTTAAAAGAGCAACAAGAGGCTAACCCTTCACTGCTTAAATACAAGACTGAGGCTCTTGAGAACAAAGGAATAGAGTTTAGCATCTTGGAAGATGGCATTCTCCGTTATAAAGGCAGACTATGTATTCCCAATGACGAGGAGTTAAAGAGGCAAATCTTGAAAGAAGCTCATGAGGCACTATATGTTGCCCATCCAGGAGCTACAAAAATGTACCAAGATTTGAAAGAGCACTTCTGGTGGCATGGAATGAAGAATGATGTTTTGAGATTCATCAACAAATGTCTCACGTGTCAAAAGGTGAAAGCCGAACACCAACGACTAGTAGGTGAATTACAGAAAATTGAAATTCCCGAATGAAAATGGGACCAGATAACTATTGATCTGGTGACTGGACTACCAAGAACTATAGGAAGACATGATGCTATATGGGTAATTATAGATAGATTGACTAAATCTGCGCACTTTTTACCCATTAAACTTAGTAGTTCTGTTGAACGACTAGCTGAATTATATGTCACACAAATAGTTAGATACCATGGGGTCCTGAAATCTATCATTTCTGATCGTGATGGCCGGTTCACTTCCAAGTTTTGGAAGAGCGTTCATCAAGCCATGGGAACAAAGCTGACGTTCAGCATAGCCTTCCACCCCCAAACTGATGGTCAATCTGAAAGGACCATTCAAATCCTGGAAGATATGCTGAGAGCCTGCGTGCTAGATTTCAAAGGAGGATGGGATAAAAAGCTACCGTTGATCGAATTCGCTTATAATAATAGTTATCAAGCTTCCATAGGAATGGCTCCTTATGAAGCTCTTTACGGAAGAAGATGCAGATCGCCATTGCGTTGGTATGAAACAGGAGAAAAGAAGTTGTCGACAACGGATTTTGTGCAAAGGACGACGGAGGATGTGAAATTAATCTGTCAATGAATGGAAACTGCCTTTAGTCGACAAAAGAGTTACACATATCGGCGACGACGACCCCTAGAATTCCAAGTAGGGGATCTAGTCTTCTTAAAGGTGACGCCAATGAAAGGAGTAATCAGGTTTGGAAAGAAAGGAAAACTTGGCCCAAGATACATTGGACCATTCAAAATCTTAGAACGGGTAGGCAATGTATCTTATAAGTTGGCCTTACCCTCTGATCTAGCATTGGTACACAATGTATTCCATGTATCCATGCTAAAGAAGTTTGTACCGGATCCTTCACATATTCTACAGCTAGAGAAAATTGACGTACAAGAGAACCTATCTTATGAAGAAAAACCAGTTCAAATCCTGGCACGAGAAGAAAAGGAATTAAGGAACAAAAAGATACCTCTCGTCAAAGTTTTATGGCGCAACTAACAAGTAGAATAAGCAACATAGGAATGAGGGGATGTAATGAGGAAAGCCTACCCCGAATTGTTCTGATTTTTGAGGATGAAAATTTCTAAGGAGGGTAGATTGTGATGACCTAGAAAATTCATTAATAAAACCTAATATTTAATTGAGTTTAATTAATGAATTTACCCTTAAAAATTGTAATTTTTGTAAAATTAAGATAATATAAATAATAAGCCGTATTAAATAGAACTTCACTGTATTGTGATGCAATGTTGGATATTTTTAATACAGATTTTATGAGTTTAATTACTCAAAAATTTGTAAATAATATCCATAAAATAAATTTTACATGACAATTAATTGTAAAATTGTGATATAAACACATGGGTACTTAGAACATAAATATGATATAACGTCCACCGAGACCTAACCCAATGTACGAAAGAGGCCGATGTAGTATAAGTATACTACTAAGTGAAAACACAGATATGAAAAAAGTTACGTTTGGCCTCTAAAAGTGAACCGAAGGTAAGGAAAATTGTTTACACAGTCTAAGAATATAAGATGACACTGATTTGACCATGACAGTATAGGAAAAATACTGTGTAGTAAAAAATTACATAGTATAAATTTTTAACTCCACAAAGTGGACACTCCTTGGCTTTCTATTGGGCCACATGTCTAGAAAGGTGGCCCAATCACCTTGTGCCACCAAGGGGTATGCTCATGGATTACCATGAGCCATCCAAGGGAGATAAGGAAGCATTTAATGTGATTTTATCCAAAAATCTTCTTCCTTCTTTTTCCAGTAGCTCCGGCAGCTATTAGAGAAGACTCTCAAAAAATTTCTCAAGCCCAAAACTTTGCAAAAACAGTCCCACTTAAGTTTAAGAGGCAAGATTCAAGGAAATTTTACAAGTTTTAAGGTAAAAACCTAAACTTTTTAAGGGTTTTTAAGGTTTTTCTTGAGGGAAAGAAAGGAAACTAATTTATGGTATTTTCATATGGAAGTGGCGTCTAAGAAGGATACCTAAGGAGTCTTGGAAGGTTAAAAATCAAAAAAGTGTTATTTGGGGTAAGTTTTGATTTTAAAGTTTTGAAATTTTATGATTTTTGTTGTTGATTTTTATTTTCTCAAAAGCATATGGGTTCTTGAATTAGTTTTGCTTGAAACCCATGGAAATATGAATTATGGCAGGTTGAGAATGTGAAAATTGAGGTTTAAATGTTGAACATGATAGTTTGTGTAAAAAGTTATATTTTTTGCAATTTTAGTGCTAGCTTTTCAAAAGTGTTGTTAGATGTGGTAAATGATTCCAACAAAGGTTGAAATTGTTTATACAAGGGTAGATTTATAGTTTTAAAATGAATTTTTACGAAAATACCCTAAGGACTAAATTGAAAGAAAAAGTTTTCCCTCGGTAAATTTAAAAAATGCCCAAAAACACCCATGTACAGTAGAGATTTTGGGAAAAGTTAAAGTATGAAAGTTGTAGATATTGACGAAACTGTTAGCCTCTTGTGCGGTTCGTCGAAAATCTTAATCGTTTGTGAGATATTGATTTTTCAAAGAATTTACAAAATTGTAAAACAGTGTTAAAATGGCAAAAATGTCATTTTTCAAAATGATTTAAAGAATGGTACTTTGAGTAAAAATGTTCATTTTGAAAAATAGAACATTGTGATATAAAGAGATAAATTTTAGTCCCGGGGGCAAAATCGTCAAAATTTTCAGTTTAGGGACTAAACCGCAAAGTTTAATGAAAATAGGGCATAATTGAGAAATAAGGAGATTTGACCCACCAGGGTATTATTTTAAAATTAGTATGTGGTTATTTTCGTAAGAATAACGAAATCGAGCTCGGGTAGGTTAGTGGATCCACAGAGAGTAAAATCGTCATTTCTGCCCAAATAACCCGAACCGATCCGAAACATTCCAAAAAGAAAAAGGAATGTTTAGAAATATTTTCACCCTTTGTTAGAGACGATAGGGTAGAGTTAAATAGAAATAAGAAAACCAGTGGCTCTCAGAGTTGTACATAGTGATGCAACTCAATTCATTAATTAACGATCACTTTGTGTGGAAACACAGTGGAATTTGGCTAACGGCTTTGTAATTGGCCAAAAGGATCCTAGAAGTCTAGGAGAAAGGAAAATCAAGGTTGATTTACGCAACACACGAAATCAAGTAAATACGCTTCCCACCTATAGTATGAAAATGTAGGTATAGGATGTATGTATATATACACCTAAGTATATATTACAGTGTAAACTTATGTTTTTGTTATGAGATGAATACCTAAGAGGTACAGTATGGATACCTGTGAATATGCGATTAAAATACCTGAGTGTATAACATGTTATGTATTAGTATATACGATATATTATGTACCTGTGTGTAAAATGATGAATAATGAATACCTATGTGTATTGAATGTTACATACCTGTGTGTACAATGATGAATACCTGTGTGTATATAAAGTAAGTACTTGTGTGTACTATGCTATGCAACGAATTTATGTGTTATGGATAACATGTGAACATCACATCATGCATGGTATGTCAACCATAGTAAATAAACTGATAAATATGTCACCAAAATTTAAGAAAAGTGTCGTATTGACTCTTGACTCAAGGGGAGTTTAAAGGATATAGTATGGTTACGGTGTTACGTAAACCTAAATGAAATTGGGCAATGGTACGAACACTTGGGCCTTAGTAAAGATAAGAAACGATGAAGATAAGGAAAGTTTATAAGAAAGCATAATTGACTCATACATTTATTTGAATGTCCATGCGAGATTTATGGGACTTACTGAGCGTTAGCTCATTAAGTTTTTTATGCTGTAGGTATTCCGACGAGAAGAGCATAATAAATCGTAATCATGAGCTGACGGACGGATGATGTGTGCAGACTGGATGTAGTTTCTGCCGCAGTATGTTTCCGCTGTATTGTATTTTAAGATATTTTGAAAAGTAGTGTTTGATAAACTACATTGCAAAGGAAAGATAGTTATGAAAATACAAGTATATGTTTGTATTTCAGAAGTTGTTAGACCAGTATATGTAAAGTATTTATTAAAAAAAAAATTCTTAAATTTTTGCCTTAAAGTAAGTAAGAAAAAGTTTTATCACAGCCTGAAAAGGCAGGTTGTGACATAGACTACATCTAGACCACTATCAACAAAGACTTTTTAGGACTTATGTTCAAGTATCGTTAAATATTATTTTTGTTGTAGTAAGACCATCTTCAACCATTGCACCATTTTGGTGCTGCTTTTGCACCAAAATGATGCAATGTCAACCTTAAAATGAAAGCTCATCTCTAACCCAATAACATCAAAAGTTGTACCAAAAAAAATATTCCATGCATATTTTTTCTTTTTAATTAGCAACAATTAATCTATTTCACTAATTTTTTCTTAATAATTATTTATTCATATTAATACATAAATGTATTATTTAATCCGCTGTTACAAAAAATAATAAATAGTTAAATTACATTAAAAAATATTATACTTAAACACTGTAATTTAAAAATATTCTATAATATCAAGGATTCGACAATACATCTAGTGCTTTTAGACAATATTTTGATGATATTGAAGGATTTGAAACTGATCTGCCAGATTACTAAATCGTTGTTCTTGTTTTAGTTTAAGATATATTTTTCTCTATAGAAGTAGTGTTATCTATGTAGTATGAGATTTTGTGTGTGTGTGTGTGTGTTTTATTATTGGTGCAGTATTCTTATGTAATTTTTAATAATGTATGCATTTTACACGTTTGAATTGTAATGTTTTTATTTTTTATTGCATATTACACAATTTTTAATAATTTAAAACATTAGAGAAAATTTATTTAACAATATGCATTTAGGGGTAATAATTTAAAAATTATATAAATTTTAATGGTCGATTTTATGATTTTAAAACCAAAAAATGAAAAAAAAAGAAAAGAAAAGAGAAGAATGGTGCAATAGCACCAATGAACAGTGCCACGCCAAATTTGGTGTAGTACTATAGCAAACAGCAATTTGGTGTTGCTGTTTGGCGCTGGGTTGGGGCAAAATCTCAGCACCAATTTGCTGATTTAGTGCCTGATTAGAGAAGGCCTAAGGAGATGCAAAAGTGATAACGAAAAAAAAAAGACTTAAAAAAGTTTAAAATATAATGGTTCCCCCAGTAAAACTTAAATATCGTTGCATCACATATTGTGCAAGATTTTTGTTTTTGTCTGTGGACCTAAGCCATGCTGGGTCATATGGCATAATTACGATTGTAGAATTAGGACATGATTTTAATTTGCCAATATTTTATATATGGTTTCAAGTAATATTATTTAAAATGATAATGGTATAATTGTATGATGCAAAATGTTACATCATCATGATAATTACTGTATAATTATGACAATTTTTAAGATATTCTTAAAATTTTGTAAATTTCAATTTCACCCCAAAAAATTTACCTACACGAAAATGTGATCAACCTGGAGGTATATAAAAAGGATGCACGAAATTGACGGATAAGTGTCAGTAAATGTAAATGACGAGAGAATATTAGTGAAACAAGGTAAGTCTAGTACATCTCAAATTGAGATCTACCAATTACTAGTTCAAAATTAAAAATAAACGAAATACGAGGTAAGCTTAGCAGTTTAAAATATATACCCCTCTCTATTTTGTCATTTAAAAAAAGAAACGAAATGAAAAAAATTTCAGAATGCCATAATTAAAAAATAAACGAAAAATGTGAGCAATGTAGGTATATAAAAGGGATGGTGTAAGTGGTTCAAAAAAAAAAAAAAATGGTGCAAGTAAATAAAAGTGAAGAGAGAGAATATTAGTGACACAAGGTAAGCTTGGTATTATCTCAAATTGACATCTACGAAGTTACTAGTTCAACATAAAATACCCCCTCTCTAATTTATTATTAAAAACAAACACGAAATAAAAAAAATTCAGAATACAAAAACCGAAATCAGAACGAGAAAGAAAAAGATATCGTGATATAAGTTTATTATTCTTTGCATCGTAGGTGTTGTTGCGTCTTGAAATTCTAATTGCTATAGTTCCGCTGCATCACGAGGAGAAATCGTGAGGAATAATTTTTACGCAACAGTCATTTTGTGTGGTTTACTTATTGACTGCTCTGCTTCCCCAAAAAAAGAAGAAAGACTTTATTAATAAAGTAAATGAAGATAAATAATAAAGTGAGTACGAACATTATTGTACTCTTAATTAAAAAGAGGAAAATGTTTCTAACTTTATAAAAGAAAAAAATAAATAAAAATGTAAAAACGTGTTTGGAATTCCTCATCCATGAATCAATATTTTCATTTTGCTTACAAAAAAATAAATTGATCAACTTGCGCAATATAGTAGCTGGCCGGGTGTGATTGTGACCTTCTCTTTTGCCGTGTTGATAGAAATCTCTGTTGGTTTTCAATGTGGGGTTGCTCTTTGTGAAGGTGTTTCGAATTCCTGGTGTTGATTAAAAAAAAAAAGGGAAAACAAGTTCGTTCCTATAATTCTATTTACTATTTTCAAGGTAGGTAAGTAGGCGAACACATAATGAGTCTATAAATACAGTCCACGGATCTCACATACATGAACCACACACTACTGCATTAAGAAAGGAAAGTTTACTCAAACTTAATAGTAAAAAAGAAAAGATGCAGTACTACTTGAGCCATATAATTAGTCTTGTGATCTTTAGCTTTGCCTTGAGCTTGTTGGTTGTAGGAACCACAGCGGCTCAATGCGGGAAAGACGCCGGTGGTGCGCAATGTCCAGAGGGAATGTGTTGTAGTAATTACGGGTACTGTGGCACCTCACAGGACTACTGTGGACCTGGCCACTGCCAGTCCCAATGCCCTAGTCCACCGTCTCCCCCCTTTACAGGTCGATGTGGGAAAGACTTCGGTGGTGCGCAATGTCCACAGGGGATGTGTTGTAGTAACTATGGATACTGTGGCACCTCACTGGATTACTGTGGACCAGGCCACTGCCAGTCCCAATGCCCCAGTCCGCCACCGCCGCCACCTCCTTTTACACCACCACCTCCGCCTCCTCCCTTTACACCACCACCACCAATCTCACCTGACGATGTCAGCCACATCATCACTGAGGAGATCTTCGAGGAGTTTCTTCTCCATCGAAATGACGGTGATTGCGAAGCCCGTGGCTTCTACACCTACGAGGCTTTCCTCACTGCCGCCAGACGCTTTCCTAACTTCGGCACTACTGGCTCTCTTGACATTCGTAAGAGAGAGCTTGCTGCTTTCTTTGGTCAAACCTCTCATGAAACCACAGGTATTAACTACTACGCTCATTTACAACACTTTTTGATCCTCAATATAACCCCCCACTCCATGTTTCATGACCTGGTGGTTATTTTTACTTGTTTATAACTATGCTCCTTCCTTGGTTTAGCGATTTTACATGTTAAAATTTTTTGTCATTATCTTATACATACATATATATATATATATATATTTGGAAGCAATTACACATTGCTCACAAATTAATTCACGCATTTGTATAGGAGGATGGGATGGTGCACCAGATGGCAGATATGCATGGGGATACTGTTATATAAGGGAACAAAACCGAGGTGCGTATTGTTATTATAGCGTGGAGTGGCCTTGCGTTTCTGGACAACTATATTATGGCCGAGGACCTATTCAACTCACTAGGTAAGTTCCATCTCACTAAGCTTATAATTAATTAATTAAGTAATTATGATAATAAAAAAATGGCCACAGTAACATGTTGACAATACTATAAACCTAAGGATTTATTTTGCATCAAAAAGAAAAAAGAGAGAAAGTAAAAAATGATTTCTTTTCCCTTTTAATAATATGCAGGTTTACTTATAAAATTAATAATGAGAATTTTATGAAAATATAGAAAATGAGAGAAAGGAAGACGAATCTTAACATCTGTTTTAGTATTGATTCTTGATTAATGAATGTCAAAATTTTTCAGATGTTTATATGTAAATGATATGATTCAATTGTTACTTAACATATTATTATCATTTCTAAGTTAATAAATATTAGAAAGAAAATGTAAGTGTTTTCCACGTAAATTACACTAAAATATATAAGCAAATTACACTAAAAAGAGAATTTATTGTACTCATTTCTATTATTTTTTACTTTTCTTTTCAATATTATTACTTTTCGCATTACATTCTTTTACCGTTGATAAACACACTTGTTTTGAAACAGCAACCTAAATTATGGGCCGGCGGGTGAAGCACTTGGATTAGACCTTCTAAGCAATCCGGATTTGGTTGCCACAGACCAAGTTCTAACATTTGAAGCAGCCATGTGGTTTTGGATGACTCCACGTGACAACAAGCCATCTTGCCACGATGTAATCACTGAGCAATGGACACCCACTGAGGCGGACTTGAAGGCTAATCGACATCCTGGCTATGGTGTGATCACTAACATTATCAATGGAGGGATAGAATGCGGTAATAAGGATCATGTGGCACAAGTGGAGGATCGAATTGGCTTCTACGAGAGGTACTTGGAAATATTGGGGGTTGAGGACACTTTGGGTTACTTAGACTGCTATGATCAATTATCTTTCGCCAGTGGCCTGATGGATCCTAAATATGAAAAAGTACTAAAAATGTATGTCGACCTATCATGAATATTGTACGATAAATTTAGTATGTACGTATGCTTGTAATGGGTTCTCTCATATCATCATAAAAGTCGAATCTCATCTTAAATTAATTAAATAAAAAAGAACAAGCCTAGCCTAGCTAGTATGGGGCTTGCTCGATATCGTTCGCTAGCTTCTTCTTCTTCTAGGTGCAGGGAAAAGACAAAATATAAGAGATAACTATTCACTTAAAAATTTTATTATAACTGTTAGCAAAAGTAGCATAGTATGGATAAAACGAAGAAATGAAGAATATCATCAGCAAATTTGGATTTGTTGTTGGGAACAATTTGGATTTGTTCCATTAAACCACCGGGATCGATTTGCACCCTCCTGCACGTAAGAAACCCTTTTAAATATAACACTTACCCAAGTATAAAAGTGCAACCTATTAAAAACCATATCAAGCTTTAACGCTTAACCAACGTGGGATTCCATATCTAAGCTTTTTTCAACAAAATTCAAATATCAATGAGCACAATTTGTGCATCAATTTCTTGCTCACCCGATTACCATTTTGAGCATATAAATATATGATTTCAATCTCCTCGCGATAGAAAATCCAACACCGACAAGACCCATCACCTTTATAAAGTGGGTCCCACTTAAAATTATGCCTCAAGATAACTCTTCAAAATGGTTATTAATCATTTTTTTCCACAATAACGACAGTCCATCTAAACCAAGCTGAAATCATTAATTAATTTGGCGCACAATTTATTGAATTTTACAGAAAATTATTGTCACGCCCCAGAGTACGGGAGGTGACGTGGCGGAATATTTAGATTAATTAAAAGAGAATTTAATTGAAATTAAGGGTTTAAAAATCCAATTAAGCAAGAATTAAAGAGATTTTTCCACCACATTTGATAAAGAATTTAAAATCATTAAACAAATAACAATACTTGAATAAAAACCGCGAATATGGGTTCCACAACCCACAACTTGTGCACACACATGGATCTGACAATATCACAAATACAATTACAGTCCAAGTACAAATAAAGTTGAGCCTTACATGCCTTGATTAATAAATACAGAATGTAAATAAATTCTCCTATTGCTCCTGAGTTCGGTCCGAAGAATCTTCTCCAAACCTAAATGGGAAACCACCTAGAGGGGGGGGAATTTAAAACAGATAAAACGTGAGCGAAAGGCTCAGTAGGACTAAGTTTTATAAAATAATTTAATGCAAAGAAACATAACATTATCAGAAGTTATACAGAAAGAAACTTGAATAAATAAATAAATAAATTGAGTAGAACCGTTCTGACACAGAACAGTCTACTCGTCAAATCAAAACACCAATTTACATTTACCTAGGCAAACCATGATATCACCACCGTAGTGGCCCAGCTGGGTTTCGGGACCTGCCCCCAAGGTCAATCACGACCCGATCTCTGATATGGCATCATGCCCATGTGTTTATTATCATTATCATTCAAAACCCAATTACCGAGTATTGTCAATTACATTCATTATGAAATTCATTTCATGTCACGGTATATAAAAATATAACCGATAAAATCATTTTCAAACAACCGTTGAAAACATTTTGATAGAAATCATTTTCAAAGCCAAATCATTTCAAAACCAGGCTACCAAAGAAATAGGATAGAAGTCCTACCTCAGTACTCGTGCCGGTACCCCACACCGTAATCCCGATCCGCTATACGTTAGCTCCACGGAACCACGAACAGTCCTAGATACAAACTAAGTCAATCAATATCTAGTTTGAGACATTCTATGTTACTAAATCATTTCATGATGTCCTAGTGTGCCATTTGTATCATTAAAATCATCCTATAAGGTTGGGATTTAAATCAGGGTTCAAAACAATGAAATCGGGTAAAAATCACAAAATTTTCCATGCCTCGGTCGGCCTGCCGGACGCCCTGCTTCGGCCTGCCGAACTGTACAGTTCGGCCTGCCGGAAGCAAAGTTCGGCCTGCCGAACATGTCCCCAGATTCGGCCTGCCGATCGGAAGAACACCGGCCTGCCGATCATCACTCCGGCCTGCCGAACATGAACTTCGGCCTGCCGAACTGGGAAAATCCAGAAATCCCAGCCACGGGTTTCTCGATCCCCAAAATCCAAATCTGAATTCCAACCTGTTTTTCTCAATTCCCAGGCATGAAAAATAACTATAGTTGATAGAAAAACATTCTAAAACATGTTTGGAATCATTTAAACAACATTTGAACTCAAAATCTTCAAAAATCCGAAAATGAGAAAAAGAGGAGAAAAATGAAAATCTTGAATCCAATCCGTTTTTCTTCAATCTAGGTTTAGATTCTAGTTGTTCTAAGCTCATTTAACACAAATCCACGGTTTTCTAAGCTTAAACAAACTTAGATTTCAAAAACACACAAAATCGAAAATTTTGAAAAAAGTTTAGAAATTTCGAATCTAACCTCGAATCGAAGCTTCAATCCGCGTTCTCGGTTGTCGAATCACGTCCCCGAGCTTCCTCCTTGCTGTTCCGAAGCTTGGATTCGAATGGAAATCAAAAATTTGAGAGAGAGATTGAGAGAGAGGGGCTGCCGAGAGAGTCCAGAGAAGAGAGAGAGAGAGAGCTCGTGAGAGTGAGGAGAGAGAGAGAGAAGAGAGAAATAAATAGAGAAAATCGGTGGGCGGTTTTACTGTGCGAAAACCATGTGCCGCCCACGGTTTTGCAAAACGGAGTATTTTTAACATTTTACAAATTGTTGTGTTTTAAAACTCAAAACATCATTTTAAATCAACAAGGAATCTTTTGAACACATCAATTCAACAAAACAACCAAAAACTAAAAATCCAACCAAATAATCTAATTAAAGTTAGAACTTTAATTATGGCACACTAATTCATCATTTACATTACATTAATACTAAATAAATTTCGGGACGTTACAACTCTCCACCCCTAAAAGAAATTTCGTCCTCGAAATTTAAAACTCATCTCAAAAGCAAAACAAATGCGGATATGACTCCCGCATACCCGACTCTAATTCCCAAGTGGCTTCATCAACACCGTGATGCTGCCACACGACCTTTACCAACGGTATCTCACGACGACGCAAGCTAATCACTTTCCGGTCGATGATCTGAATCGGCACTTCTTCGTACGTCGTATCCTCCTGAACCTGCACATCGCGAAATGATACTATCTTACCCTGCTCAGGTGGACATTTCCTAAGCATAGACACATGAAACACATCGTGCACATGAGAAAGTTCGGGCGGAAGATCAAGCCGATAAGCAACCACACCAACATGCTGAGTGATCTCGAACGGCCCAATATACCTCGGCGCGAGTTTCCCACTCACTCCGAACCGCATAGTTCCCTTACGAGGTGACACCCTCAAGAGAACAAAATCTCCAACCGCGAATTCTAAAGGTCTACGTCTCCTATCCGCGTAGCTCTTCTGCCGACTCTGAGCTGCTCTCAATCGATCCCGAATTACCACAACTTTCTCGTTGCTGTCACGAATCTCATCTGGCCCAAGAATAACTCTATCTTCCGGTTCGGCCCAACACACAGGTGACCGACACGGTCGCCCATACAATGCCTCAAATGGTGCCATACCGATACTCGCCTGATAACTGTTGTTGTACGAGAACTCCGCCAAATGCAAACATTGCTTCCAATTCCCGCCGAAGTCCAACGCACAAGCACGCAACATATCCTCGAGAACCTGAATAACCCGCTCAGACTGCCCATCAGTCTGAGGATGAAACGCCGTACTGAAGTTCAAATCCGTACCCAAAGCCTCCTGAAAACTCCTCCAGTACTTAGCATTAAACCTGGTATCTCGATCAGAGGTGATGGACAAAGGAACTCCATGCAACCTCACAATGTTCTGCATATACAACTCTCCGAGAACCTTCCTAGAACACGTCGACCTAAACGGAATGAAATGCGCCGATTTCGTTAACCTGTCGACCACAACCCAAACTGCATCATGCCGCTGCTCCGTCCTCGGCAAACCTGTGAGGAAATCCATCGTCACATGCTCCCATTTCCACCCTGGAATAGGAAGCGGCTGAAGTTGACCTGCAGGCTTCTGATGCTCGGCTTTCACCTGAAGACACGTCGAACACTTGGCCACGTACTCGCGAACATCTTTCTTCATGCCTCTCCACCAATAGTGCCTCTTCAAATCACGATACATCTTGGTGCTCCCCGGATGAATAGCAAACTGAGACCTATGAGCTTCATCTAGAACGGCTTTCGTCACCTCGGCGATAACTGGAACTGCAAGACGCTCCCGGAAGTACAACGATCCATCTGCATGCATGCTCCATTCTTCAAACTGCTCCCCGTTCTGAATCCGCGACCAAATCCCCTGCAAATGTCGATCCTGCCACTGACCTTGCTTCACCATCCGAACAAGAGCTGGAGTCGCTTCCACGTGATACAACAAAACTCGATCACCGTCGTCATGATACTGTAGCCGATACTCACTCACTGTCGCATCCCTGCTCCAGTCCTCAAAAATCAAACAAGCGAGAATCCCTGAAGACTTTCTGCTAAGCGCGTCCGCTACCACATTAGCTTTTCCGGGATGATACTGCAACGCGAAATCATAATCCTCCATGTACTCCACCCATCTGCGCTGCCTCAAGTTGAGATCCCTCTGAGTGAACAAATACCTCAAACTCTTGTGATCGGAGAAGACCTGAAACGATGCTCCATACAAGTAACATCTCCAAATCTTCAGCGCGTAGATCACTGCCGCAAGCTCTAAATCGTGAGTAGGATAATTCCGCTCGTGAGGTCGTAGCTGTCTCGATCCGTACGCAACCACACGTCCATGCTGCATCAACACGCATCCAAGTCCGCGCCCTGAAGCATCAGCATAAACCTCATATGGCTCGTCACTACTAGGAATAACTAATACTGGAGCTGAAGTCAACCGGTTCTTCAATTCCTGAAAAGCAGACTCACAATCTTCATCCCACTCAAACCTGACGTTTTTCCTGATCAACCTCGTCAACGGAGCTGCAATCTTTGAAAAGTCCTTTACAAATTTCCTGTAATATCCAGCAAGACCTAAGAAGCTGCGAATCTCCGCTACATTCCTTGGTCGTTCCCACTCCAATATAGCTTCAATCTTGGACGGATCCACTGAAATACCATGCTCCGAGATGACATGACCCAGAAATTTGACCTCGGTCAACCAGAACTCACACTTTTCCCTCTTAGCATACAACTGGTGCTCCCGCAAAGTCTGAAGCACGATCCGAAGATGCTGCTCATGCTCCTCCCATGTCTTAGAATACACAAGAATATCATCGATGAACACGATCACAAACTGATCCAGATATGGCCTAAATATCCTGTTCATCAAATCCATAAAAGCTGCTGGAGCATTCGTCAACCCGAAAGACATAACCAGAAACTCGAAGTGCCCATACCGAGTCCTAAAAGCTGTCTTGGGAATATCCTCTTCCTTGATTCTGAGCTGATGATAACCTGACCGTAAATCAATCTTCGAGAAGTATCGCGAACCTCCCAACTGATCAAATAGCTCATCAATCCTAGGCAAAGGATACTTGTTCTTCACCGTAACACGATTCAGCTGCCGATAATCCACACATAACCTGAGAGTCCCATCATGCTTCTTAGCGAACAAAACTGGTGCTCCCCACGGAGATGTGCTATTCCGAATATATCCTTTATCAGCAAGCTCCTGAAGTTGCTTCCTCAATTCCTTCATTTCTGCCGGCGCCATCCGATAAGGTGCCATAGAAATCGGTGATGTCCCTGGAAACAACTCGATACCAAACTCAATCTCCCGATGCGGTGGTAATCCTGATAACTCGTCAGGGAAGACATCCTCGAATTCACCAACCACCGGAATCGCTACACTACTACTGGAAACATAGGGCTCGCAATCTAGATTGGCAAGAAAAGCAAAACAATCTAGATTCCTTCGCCCTCCTAGACATGACTTCATGAGACGCTCACTCATTAGCCAATCACCACCACCCTGGTAAGTGATCACCGTTCCCCTATCAGACACTAGGGTCACTTTTCTAAGTTGGCAGTCCACAACTGCACTATACCTGGACAACCAGTCCATCCCTAAAATCACATCATAGGAACTCATGGGGAGTATAATCAAATCACTTTTCAAAATCTCATCCCCAATCTTTATTTTACAAGATTTACACATACAATTCACACACACCCGCCCCAAGGGAGAAGTTATAACTAGGGGTTCCTTAAACTCTTCTACTTCTAATCCCAAGGCATGTACAAAAGAACTCGAAATGAGAGAATGAGAGGCACCGGTATCAAATAAAACGCGAGCTAGAGATCTAGAAACCAAAACCATACCATCGACAACCGCGTTACCAATCTGAGAATCTGACCCTCCAGATGCCATTGCATGAACCTGCACTGGCGCCTTCCCTTTTCCTCTACCGACATTGCTGGGTCCTGCATTACTCGGCCGATACTGCTGAGATGGAGACGACTGCACACTACCTGTACTTGGAGCTCTATACTGAGGAACACTGCGCTGAAAATACTGCGGCTGCTGTCCTCGTGCCGGATATGAGAATTGCTGAGGAGAAAACTGCGGATACTGCAACTGCGGGTACTGCGGAGGTGGAGGTAGGGTCTGAGGCTGAGGCTGAGACGAACGACTGGCATCCTCCCCGGTCTGCGATCCAAGACGAGCACTCCTGATCGGGCAATTCCTCTTGATGTGTCCGGGCTGCTGACAGAAATGACAATGAAAGCTGTAGGGGTTGCTGCGCCCGCTGCCAGACGAACTGCTACTGCCACTGGTCGCACCGCCTTGCTTGCCTTTCCCCGGAGCTGGACGACTACTGATGCTCTTCCTGCCACTCCTCTGCGGTCCTCCTGAAGCCTTGGCTCGGTCCTCACAATACTGCACGTAATCATTCTCCACGGAGATCGCCGACGACACAAGCTCTCCGAAACTCCTAAGCCGTAGAGCAACCAACTGCCGCCGAATAGGAGCCTTGAGTCCTTCCTGAAACTTGATGCATTTCTCGCGCTCCGATGCCACAGCTGATGGAGCAAACCTAGCCAACTCGCTAAACTTCGCCTCATACTCCCGAACTGACATATCACCCTGCTGCAATCTATAAAACTCAGCTGCCTTCTGATCCCTATATCCCTGCGGAAAATACCGATCATAGAACAGATCCTCGAACTTGTCCCAACCGATATCGCCACCGCGCTCCAAACGCTTAGTTTGTTTCCACCAGGTGTTAGCGCCACCCTCGAGCTTATACGCCGCAAACTCCACACGATACTCCTCAGGCACACCAAGGGTATCAAGATGCTTCAAGATCGAATCCAACCAATACTCTGCTAACTGCGGATCCCCATTGCCATCAAAAGTCGGAATAGACGCCCGCCGAAATTTCTTAAAGAAGGCATGCCGACTACCAACACTGGAGTCTTCCGGCCTAGTCCTGGCTGCCATCTGCCGGAAAACCGCAATCATAGACCTCATCAGGCCCTCATCATTTCCGAACTCGGCGTCAGCTGTCGAACGACGTCTAGGTGCCATTCTCTCACTTCTGAAAACAAAATTTGGACTGTCAGAGGTATTTCATTGTCAAACCTATATGTGCACAATTCCCAAGGTTCATAACCTTGAGCTCTGATACCATTCTGTCACGCCCCGGAGTATGGGAGGTGACGTGGCGGAATATTTAGATTAATTAAAAGAGAATTTAATTGAAATTAAGGGTTTAAAAATCCAATTCAGCAAGAATTAAAGAGATTTTTCCACCACATTTGATAAAGAATTTAAAATCATTAAACAAATAACAATACTTGAATAAAAACCGCGAATATGGGTTCCACAACCCACAACTTGTGCACACACATGGATCTGACAATATCACAAATACAATTACAGTCCAAGTACAAATAAAGTTGAGCCTTACATGCCTTGATTAATAAATACAGAATGTAAATAAATTCTCCTATTGCTCCTGAGTTCGGTCCGAAGAATCTTCTCCAAACCTAAATGGGAAACCACCTAGAGGGGGGAAATTTAAAACAGATAAAACGTGAGCGAAAGGCTCAGTAGGACTAAGTTTTATAAAATAATTTAATGCAAAGAAACATAACATTATCAGAAGTTATACAGAAAGAAACTTGAATAAATAAATAAATAAATTGAGTAGAACCGTTCTGACACAGAACAGTCTACTCGTCAAATCAAAACACCAATTTACATTTACCTAGGCAAACCATGATATCACCACCGTAGTGGCCCAGCTGGGTTTCGGGACCTGCCCCCAAGGTCAATCACGACCCGATCTCTGATATGGCATCATGCCCATGTGTTTATTATCATTATCATTCAAAACCCAATTACCGAGTATTGTCAATTACATTCATTATGAAATTCATTTCATGTCACGATATATAAAAATATAACCGATAAAATCATTTTCAAACAACCGTTGAAAACATTTTGATAGAAATCATTTTCAAAGCCAAATCATTTCAAAACCAGGCTACCAAAGAAATAGGATAGAAGTCCTACCTCAGTACTCGTGCCGGTACCCCACACCGTAATCCCGATCCGCTATACGTTAGCTCCACGGAACCACGAACAGTCCTAGATACAAACTAAGTCAATCAATATCTAGTTTGAGACATTCTATGTTACTAAATCATTTCATGATGTCCTAGTGTGCCATTTGTATCATTAAAATCATCCTATAAGGTTGGGATTTAAATCAGGGTTCAAAACAATGAAATCGGGTAAAAATCACAAAATTTTCCATGCCTCGGTCGGCCTGCCGGACGCCCTGCTTCGGCCTGCCGAACTGTACAGTTCGGCCTGCCGGAAGCAAAGTTCGGCCTGCCGAACATGTCCCCAGATTCGGCCTGCCGATCGGAAGAACACCGGCCTGCCGATCATCACTCCGGCCTGCCGAACATGAACTTCGGCCTGCCGAACTGGGAAAATCCAGAAATCCCAGCCACGGGTTTCTCGATCCCCAAAATCCAAATCTGAATTCCAACCTGTTTTTCTCAATTCCCAGGCATGAAAAATAACTATAGTTGATAGAAAAACATTCTAAAACATGTTTGGAATCATTTAAACAACATTTGAACTCAAAATCTTCAAAAATCCGAAAATGAGAAAAAGAGGAGAAAAATGAAAATCTTGAATCCAATCCGTTTTTCTTCAATCTAGGTTTAGATTCTAGTTGTTCTAAGCTCATTTAACACAAATCCACGGTTTTCTAAGCTTAAACAAACTTAGATTTCAAAAACACACAAAATCGAAAATTTTGAAAAAAGTTTAGAAATTTCGAATCTAACCTCGAATCGAAGCTTCAATCCGCGTTCTCGGTTGTCGAATCACGTCCCCGAGCTTCCTCCTTGCTGTTCCGAAGCTTGGATTCGAATGGAAATCAAAAATTTGAGAGAGAGATTGAGAGAGAGGGGCTGCCGAGAGAGTCCAGAGAAGAGAGAGAGAGAGAGCTCGTGAGAGTGAGGAGAGAGAGAGAGAAGAGAGAAATAAATAGAGAAAATCGGTGGACGGTTTTACTGTGCGAAAACCATGTGCCGCCCACGGTTTTGCAAAACGGAGTATTTTTAACATTTTACAAATTGTTGTGTTTTAAAACTCAAAACATCATTTTAAATCAACAAGGAATCTTTTGAACACATCAATTCAACAAAACAACCAAAAACTAAAAATCCAACCAAATAATCTAATTAAAGTTAGAACTTTAATTATGGCACACTAATTCATCATTTACATTACATTAATACTAAATAAATTTCGGGACGTTACAATTATGAAGTAAAATAACAATGCTAGAAGAATGAACTAGCGGCAAATAAAAATATGCTTATAAATTCGACATTAAAAAATTACAAAAGATGGAAATTAAACTCAAAAGGGCTTTTAAATTTTGCCTTATTCTTCAATACATTTTTCGTGTCACAAAGGTTCGCAAAGTAATTAACAACACATTTCAACTATATTACTGGTATCCGTCGAAATTTTCTATAACCTTGTCAGCTTTAGTGATTTAGGAAAATGAGAAATTCTCAAAGTAGAGTTTTTAAAATAACTCCATTCATAAAAATATTTCAAGAAAAATATGCCTCGTTTGGTTTGATTTTTAGAATTTTTAAAAGCGTTTTTGTATGTTTTTTAAAGCAAAAAATTTAAAAATATTCTCAAAATAATTTTTAAAATTTTTTTATTTTTTAAAATAAAAATATTTTTATTTATTTTAAAAACAAGACCTATTGTTTTTGAGGAAAGAGAAATAGTGTTAGAAAGTAATAATGATTAATCCAACAAGAAATTATGATATCTTAAAGAACACGTGAACGTGTTTCCTAGGTGGTACTATTGTACTGTTGATTAAAAAAGAGGAAATTAATATCTCAAATAATGACTTTTCCAACAAGAATTTAAGATATCTTAAAGAATACGTGAACGTGTTTCCTAGGCGGTACTATTGTACTGTTGATTAAAAAGAGGAAATTAATATCTCCACTTTGTAAAGAAAAAACATGATTTAAAAACGTGTTTCAGAGGTTGGTGGAATTCCCAAACTCCCAATACAAAAATATCGGATCACTCTCATCCATGAATCAATATTTTCATTTTTCTTAGAGAAATAAATAAGATTATGGAGATCATAGCTGGGTTGTGATTGTGATCTTCTCTATTGCCTTGTTGATAAAACCTCTGTTCGTTACCAATGTGGGATCCAAGGTGGGGGTGCTCTTTGTAAGAAGGGTCTATATATGTTGCAGCAAATGGTTGGTGTGGGTCCCTTGGCTGGCACCTATTGTCATCCTGGTTAATGTTCATTTTCTAGTAATTCTGCCCTGCCAGTGCCACCACCTCATCATCAAATAATAATTTCTACCAACAATAATATTAGCAGCATCATATTCATAGCACCATCCCTCTTTAAAGAAATGCTTCATATCCGCAGCCAAGCATAAGTACCGTCACATGAAAGCTCAAGCTAGTTTAAGTCAAGAGAAAATTACTAGTTGTTCCCTACATATATCGAGCATGCATCAAACGAAATAAGTGTTATAGTATGATATATTGCTATGGTCAAAGTCCATTAGCATGGGAGCTGAAAAACAAACAACTTCTTCTAAGTCACTCAAGGAATATTAAATGATCAGTAATTGTTGGTATGTGTAGAGCCTAATTATTACCTTGAAGCAGATTGCCCCTATGTAGAGTTTGTACGCGGTATTTTGTTTTTTTATTTTTACACATGTATTTTGGTTGCCTTAATTTTGCTGATATTGGTAGGCTGTTCTTGGGAGAGTGATTAAGAGAGAGATAGTGAGATAGAAAAATTCGTAAAAGCGTGATCTTGTAATTCTCTTTGTAATCTCTAGTTTCATCATAGTGGAAATCTACAACGGCGACAACTAGACGTAACTCTCACATTAAGAGTGAACTACTATAAATACTGTGTGAGTTCTTTGTGTTTTATTTTTGCCAATTATTATCACTTTCAGTAATTAGGATTACGGCTTTACTCATAACAACTGGTATCAGAGCGATGTTGAATTTGAAAGCGATGGCTAGCGAGGAAGGTTCAATACATGGAATCGGGAAATTTGATGGTAACGATTTTGCTTTTTGGAGATTGCAGATCGAAGACTATCTATAAGGTAAGAAGCTGCATCTACCACTTGAGGGGAACAAGCCAGAAGAAATGTTAGACAACAATTGGAAACTCCTTGATAGACTGGTATTGGGGGTTATGCGGCTGACACTATCGAAGAACATGGCTCATGACGTGGCGAAAGAGAAGTCGACTGTGGGTTTGATAAAGGTTCTATCAGATATGTATGAGAAGCCTTCTGCAAATATTAAGGTATTTCTTATGAAGAAACTTTTTCACTTGAAGATGGCAGAAGGAGCTTCGATGGCAACACATCTAAACAAGTTCAACACGATCGTCAATCAATTGTCTTCTGTTAAGATTGATTTTGATGATGAGGTTTGTGCCCTAATACTCTTGGCATCTCTACCAAACAGTTGGGAACCAATGCGGGCTACGGTTAGCAATTCTGTAGGCAGTGCGAAACTGAATTTTAATGATGTTAGAGACCGAATCCTTGCAGAGGAGTTCGCAAAATTGATTTTGGTGAAGCAGCGACATCAAATTCTGCCATAAATGTTGAAGGTAGGGGTAGAGGGAATAATAGAAATTCTAACTGAAATAGAGGTAGATCAAAGTTGAGGAATGGTAGAAATAATTCCAAATCTAGGAGAAATATGAAGTGTTGAAACTGTGGAAAACAAGGCCATCTAAAGAAGGATTATAGGGCACAAAAGAAAAAGGATGAAAACAAGGGTGATACTACAAACATTGTCACTGAGGTGATTCAGGATGCCTTACTTTTGTCTATTGATAGTCTTGTTGTTTCTTGGGTTTTAGACTCGGGGGCATCCTTCACACCATTGCTCATCGTGAAATTATAGAAAACTATATTTCTGGGAATTACAAAAAGGTATATCTAGCTGATGGAGAACCCTTGGATATTATGGGTATTGGAGACATTTGTTTGAAGATGTCAAATGGGGCTGTGTGGAAAATGCAAAAGGTGAGACATGTACCAAAGTTGATGCGAAATTTAATTTCCATAGGACAGCTTGACGATGAAGGACATAATATTACCTTTTGTGGTGGTGCATGGAAGGTTATGAAAGGTACCATGGTTGTTACACGTGGTAATAAAACTAGAACCCCTTTATATGACTTCCAATTGCAAAGATATGATTGTTGTTGCTGATGGCTGTGCCAAGTCAAATTTATGGCATTGTAGACTTGGGCATATGAGTGAGAAAGGGATAAAGATGCTTGTGTCAGACGGTAAAATACCAGAGCTGAAATCTGTTAAGCAACATTTATGTGAGAGTTGTGTTCTTGAAAAGCAAAAAAAGGTTAGCTTCTCCATAGCAGGTAGAGGCCTAAAGGAACGAAAGTTAGAGTTGGTGTGTACTGATGTGTGTGGGCCTTTGACTGTTAGCTCTCTTGGAGGATCTAACTATTATGTGACGTTCATTGATGACTTAACCAGGAAGGTATGGGTTTATTTTATGACGAATAAATCTGATGTGTTTGATACTTTTAAAAGGTGGAGAGACATGATTGAGAATGAGACAAACTTAAAGGTGAAGTGTTTGAGATCTGATAATAGGGGTGAATGCATTGGTGATGACTTCAAACAGTATTGTGCTGAGAATGAGATCAAGATGATGAAAACTATTCCCAAAAAGCCTCAACAAAATGATATGGCTGTAATAAAACTAGAACCCCTTTATATGACTTCCAATTGCAAAGATATGATTGTTGTTGCTGATGGTTGTGCCAAGTCAAATTTATGGCATTGTAGACTTGGGCATATGAGTGAGAAAGGGATAAAGATGCTTGTGTCAGACGGTAAAATACCAAAGCTGAAATCTGTTAAGCAACATTTATGTGAGAGTTGTGTTCTTGAAAAGCAAAAAAAGGTTAGCTTCTCCATAGCAGGTAGAGGCCTAAAGGAACGAAAGTTAGAGTTGGTGTGTACTGATGTGTGTGGGCCTTTGACTGTTAGCTCTCTTGGAGGATCTAACTATTATGTGACGTTCATTGATGACTCAACCAGGAAGGTATGGGTTTGTTTTATGACGAATAAATCTGATGTGTTTGATACTTTTAAAAGGTGGAGAGACATGGTTGAGAATGAGACAAACTTAAAGGTGAAGTGTTTGAGATCTGATAATAGGGGTGAATGCATTGGTGATGACTTCAAACAGTATTGTGCTGAGAATGAGATCAAGATGATGAAAACTATTCCCAAAAAGCCTCAACAAAATGATATGGCTGTAAGGATGAACAAGACCCTAAATGAGCGTGCAAGAGACATAAGAATTCATGTAGGATTGCCTAAGGTGTTTTGGGTAGATGCAACTAACATTGCAACTTATTTGATTAACAAGGGTCCCTTAGTGCCTTTAAACTGTAAAATACTAGAGGAGGTTTGGAGCGGCAAAAAGGTAAACTTTTCTTTCTTGAAAGTGTTTGGTTGCCTCTCTTATGTTCATATTGATGCTTTTGCTAGAAGTAAACTTGATCCGAAATCTAAGAAATGTTTCTTTATTGGCTATGGTGATACCGAGTTTGGCTATCATGTCTAGGATGACTAAAATAGGAAGATTATCAGGAGTAGGGATGTAATTTTCAATGAGCAGGTGTTGTACAAAGACAGGTTAGGTAAAGGTTTAGAAAATGCAGATTCTAAAGTAAAAAGGCCCAAGGTAGTTTACTTTAAAGACTTTTCAGTGAACAATTTTCAACAAGATGCTCCAAGAAATGAAGAAAGTATACCCCTAGGAGACCAAGAGAATGCAGTCCTAGAAGCTACTTCAGTGGCAGATTTAAGCAGATCCTCTAGAACTATTAGGCAACCACAAAGATTCTCTCCATCACTTAATTATATTTTGTTGACTGACAGAGGTGAACTAAAGAGTTATGAGGAGGCAATGCAGGTTGATGAACCAATCAAGTGGGAGTTGCCCATGTGGGATGAGATTGATTCATTGATGTCTAATCACGCATGGAAGTTAGCAGAGCTACCACAGGGAAAGAAGGCATTGTAGAATAAATAGGTTTACTAAATATAAGAAGATCATGATGGCAGCAAGTGCTATAAAGCAAGATTGGTGGTAAACCTATTGATGGCAGCAAGTGCTATTCAGCAGAAAGAAGGAATTGAATACATTGAAATTTTCTCTCCAGTGGTTAAATTGACCACAATCAGAATGATTCTTGGGTTAGTGGCAAAGAAAGATCTACATTTTTAGCAAATGGATGTAAAAACAACTTTTCTTCATGGTGATTTAGAGGAAGAGATTTACATGTAGCAGCCATAGGGATTTGAAGTTCAAGGAAACGAGAAAATGGTGTGTAAGCTTCAAAAGAGTTTGTAAAGGTTAAAACAGGCTCCTAGATAGTGGTATAAAAGGTTTGATAGTTTCATGAGCAGTAATGGTTTTGTGAGATACCAGGCAGATCACTGTTGTTACATTAAAAGGTTTGATGGATCCTACATTATTTTACTGCTATATGTTGATGATGTGTTGATTGTTGGTGCTAGTATACAGGAGATTGACAAGCTGAAAAAGAAAATGTCAGAGGAATTTACGATGAAGGATTTAGGTTCTGCAAAACAAATCCTTGGAATGAGAATTACTAGGGATGAAAAGGTCCTAAAGCTATCACAGGAAGAATATGTGAAGAAAGTGCTTAGCAGATTCAACATGGATGGAGCAAAGCCTATAAGCACCCCTTTGGCTGGTCATTTCCATCTATCCAAGAATCAATCACCTTCATCTGAGGAAGAGCGAGCCTACATGGACAAGGTACCTATGCCTCTGCCATTGGTTGTCTTATGTATGCAATGGTATGCACTAGACCAGACATAGCACATGCAGTGGGAGTTGTGAGCAGATATATGAGCAATTTAGGAAAACAACACTAGGAGGCAATGAAATGGGTTCTCAGGCATTTAAAAGGTGCTGTAGATTCGGCTTTATGCGTTAGAAAGTCAAATTTTGGCTTGTAGGGATATGTTGATGCTGACATGGCTTGTGATATAGACGACATAAAAAGTACTAACGAATTTGTCTATACTCTAGGTGGTACAACAGTTAGTTGGGTTTTAAAGTTGCAGAAGATAGTTACACTTTTTACTACTAAGGCAGAGTATGTTGCAGTTACAGAGGCTAGTAAGGAGATGATATAGTTGCAGTCTTTCTTGGAACAATTGGGTCACAAATATGAACAGAGTGTGTTGTATTGTGATAGTATGAGTGCTATTCATTTGGCAAAAAATCCTGTTTATCATGCTAGGACAAAGAATATATAGGTTCGATATCACTTTATATGATCAGCTTTGGAGGATGGAATCTTGGCGCTTAAGAAGATAGAGCGAAGTCACAATCCAGCTGATATGATGACGAAGATTGTGACGATTGAGAAACTGGAATAGTGTGCAACTTCAGTTGGACTTCTCTGCTAAGGATTGAGGAGTCGCAGCCGCTGCAGCAAGGATAGTTAATGGTGAATTAGTCTCCAAGTGGGAGATTGTTAGTACGTGTGGAGCCTAATTATTACCCTGATGTCGATTGCCCCTATGCAGAGTTTATACGTGGTATTTTGTTTTTTTTTTTTTTACACATGTATTTTGGTTGCCTAATTTTGCTTATATTAGGTGGCCAATCTTGGGGGAGCGATTGAAAGAGAGATAGCGAGATAGAAAAATTTGCAAGGGCGTGATCTTGTAATTCTCTTTGCAATCTCTGGTTTCATCATAGTAGAAATCTATAGTGCCGGCAAGTGGACGTAACTCTCACATTGAGAGTGAACCACTATAAATACTATGTGTGTTCTTTGCGTTTTATTTTATCAATTATTATTGCTTTCGATAATTAGGATTAGGGCTTTAATCCTAATAGTAATAACTCCACATATGTATGTAAACACTACTTGAACTTTTCCCTAGCAGATCTGATCCCACCTTAGCCACTATTAATTTCATGATGTCTGAGTACTCACCATCATGAGATTAATGTGCGTCACTCATTTACCTTGGTAACCCAATTTGAAACCCCTCAAACCAAGATCAAAATACTGACTTCAAACCAAGAGTAAATTAATAGGTCTCTTAGCCTTCAAATATTTCCCATCGTGCCTTGGATGCATAGACAAAGGCAATCATGTCAAGACCATTAGCGGGGATGCCCAAAAAAATGTAACGCCCCTATATGGCGGTTAACAGTTTTTAATAAATTAAAATAAAAACAAAAAAATAAAAGTAAAACCTTAAAAATAAAGTTGCCCGGGGCTTAAATGAAAACTCTCAAATCAAAAATAAAAATATCAACAACAATTAAACCACAGTTTAATGTAACACCTTAAATTTAATAATATAAACTGTCGTCATTATCATTTTAACCCTCAACACATTTTAATACAGTCACAGAAAGTAACAATTGATGCTTACATTATCATGAAGAACGTTCTTAGCAATTGAAGCAGTCCCAACGTAATATAGCTACATCGCTTCCTCAACTATTTTTCTCGTAACCACCTCACACGTAGTGAGTCCTGAAAAGATAAAAATATAAGGGAATGAGTAGCAATATGCTCAGTAGAGAAAACCATTATTCACCTTTAGGTTTTTATCATTACCACATTAAAACCTGCATGGTTAGTTAATACTCATCATTATCCAGATTATGAGATTTATTATAATCATATTCCGTGGATACCATAGTTAATGATTACCGAGTTTCACACATATACATATATACAAATATTATAATTCATCATTATTCCTAGGTACCCACGTTCAATAGAATATCACTCAACTCATCGAAACCCAAATGGGTGCACTTGATCACCCTCTAAACATTCTAAGGATGTTTCGGTGAGGGGACATCAAGCCCCGAGTCCTCACCAAGTCGATTCTTGTACAGTGTGTTCTGGGACTTTCAACCCAAGGAAGTGTCATCACCTTCCCCCTATTTTACCTTTTAGGGTATTCGTGCCCAAGGATGTAACCGCCGCCCTTTTTACATCTCACTATTTCTTTATATTTAATCATTATTTATAGAGTCAGTTTTCCTAACCATGCTTCTTCATTTATAACATGTGTCAATTCATTATGTTCCTCGCCGTACAATACAAGACGAGTCCATGTCATAGTTTCATATGTGATATTCATATAATAGCAGTTCAACATAGATATATATATATATATATCTTGCGGTAAAACAATCAATTTTTAATTCCATAAAAACCTCACAGAAGATGAGTAATAGAATCCTTACCTTTCAAGTTTATCACCAATCATTTAATTCCAAAATCAATTAACATTAGCTCCACACTCCCTTGATCCTAAGGCGTGCATAAGGACAATTTAAAACTAAAGCACAACATACAACCACATTTATAAATAAATCATGTGTAAATCCATCTTACTAGTGTGCCATTAAAGCTTTTATGCAAATCTCTTTTGAATACCACAGTAAACAATCTTTGTCTTAATACGATATAAAATATATACAAGTAATCTATATGTTTTAGTCCCTAATAAGATTCGTCAATCACTTAGGATAATATTGGAAAGGTTACAAGACATTAAGGAATTAGGTGGTGAGCAAAAATGGTTTCTTAGTTCAGGTTAGCAGCTGGTATATCATGACAACTGGCAGTATACTTTTGCAAAAAGAATCGGTTCACTATTTACAATCATCACACGGGTTAACAAGTGGTTTACTTAGCATAACGGGCGGTATATTGTCACTGGCAGGTTTACTCGTTTTTAATCCGAAAATTGAAAAATTCATAGAAAATAAAATACAACTCCAATTTAGGCTTATGATAGCTCGTTAGAAAGCTTAGAATGTTTACTTTTTAAATATTCAAACTTATTTACAAAATTCATTTTTATTTAATCCCAGAATTTCAAGAAAGAGCCACTGCCCATAGAGGTATTACAAAGTTTAACAATATAAATTTTCTGTCTACAACGTATACACTTAGACTTTATACATATGCTTAGGTTTAAGAACACAAATTTGAATAATCCTTGAGTATAAACAAAAATTATAAATGAAAGACTAAATTTGTTCATACGATTCTAACATCAGATTATGGCTAGTTAGAAGCTTGAAATGGCTTCAAAACAGGTTCCTTGACTTCGGTATAGCTGAAATTCTTGCTCAAATGGAGGTGATGGTGGCTGATTTTTGTGGCTGCCTTGAAGAAGTTCTCTAAGTATTTTACTTTAGTAAAGAAATGAGAAGAAGAGTGTGGGAACCGTGGAAGAAAAAGGAAGAAAAGATGAAGTCTTTGAAGAGAAGTGATAGAAGCAATTATGGAGGAGACATGTTGGAGCATGTCACGAAGGAAATAAAGAAAATGAGGGTCAAGAGTAGTTGGGAAAAATATTCTCATGTCTACTCTGGAGACTTTAGCGCACATAATGCCAAAATGGTATTTTTGAAATTTATTAGAAGTTTCAAGACTTTTCAGTAAACATACTAAATAAGTATAAGAGAATTTATAAAATTTAAAAATAGATAGAAATAAATATTGTGAAATGAATTTTAAATGAAATAAATTTTTGATTGGCACACTAAAAATTAATTTAATTACCTTAATACCCGTTAGGAGAATAACATGTGTTACAAAAAACTAGGAGGATCTAATTTTGTCATAGACGACAAAAGTCTTTCACAATATGCTGTGCATTGATATTTTAGTTTTACTAGTGGGATCATCTTACCCTTTTAGTTTTTCTTTTTTCCTTCGTCTCCTCACTACAACAAGTAATATTTAATGACACCTGATGTTATTTTAATTTTTTTTATTATTTATTTAGTTTTTTAAATGATAAAAAATAAATAAATATAATTAAAATGGTGCAATATATCCCTATTTTTAAGGGGTCTCAACCAAAAGGTTATTGTGAACTCTTGTAATGTTTCAAAAAAAAAGGCCATGTTTCAGAGATAGTTATTTGATGGTAACATACACCCTAGAGGTGGGTGTGTTTTAAAAATTATTACGTTTAAACCAGTGGGTCCTTAGGTCTAGCGGTTATACAAAAAAATACACCATCTTTCTAATTGCTTAAGGTTTGGAAGAGTCTTGTTTTTCACAAAAATTTTCTTCAAGAATTCTTGCAGAGATATTCTCCATTTCTCTTTTTGTTTATTAATAGTTGGGGGTTAGATTTCCTTTCCTTTACATTTATGCATTTAGATGATTTTAAAGCAATTTGGTTCATGCATATTTTAAAAATCATAATTTTGTATATTAAGAACTCTAACATTTGGTCTCAAAGCCTTGTTTTACCTTTACCTTGATTTGTATGAATGAGTTCTTAAAGTTTATTGAAGTTTTTCAAAATACCCAAAACTTTGTTGTATATGAAATCTTTTTTTTTTTTGATAATTTTTTTTATGAGAACCAATGTTAGAAATCATTAAGAAATTGATTTTCTAATATTTTTGGGTTTTTAAAATGTCAATTTTGATGCCTGGAAGGTCTAGAAATGACCGGGTCTACAATTGGACCCGTCTGGGTCTTTTTCGGGTCAAGAAGACCTATTTTCACAAAGAAGACGAAATCTAGGGTTCAAAGCAACGTGTTGTTTTGGCCCCAGGGATGTGTTGATTCATATCAAAAAATGACATGTCGTTGTTCAAACTGAAAAACAACACGTCGTTTTACTTAAGAGAGGTGCGGCTTCTTAGCTGAAAATGACACGTCGTTTTCATTTGTAATGGAAAACGACATGTCGTTTTCAAGGGTCTTTTTTGGCTGAAAAATTAAATTAATCTATTTTGGTATTTTTTACAGAATTTTTGATTTGGGTATTTTGGAAAAGTAATTTTTGATAAATCTAAAATGAATTTAATGAAATCTAAGATTTATTATTTATATTTAGATAAAATTTTAGAAATTTATTTTAGATATGGTTATAATTTTATGCATAATTTATTTTATATGTATTCTTTAGTTGTTATATTCTGATGCATGCAATTTTATGAATATTTTATGCATGAAAATTAAATGTCTTGAGTGATTTGTATAAGTTTAATTGACTTAAGAGTAGCCACAACATCTTTGATTATATTGAAATTATACATTAAGTTTCTTGAATCACATGTAGTTAAACGGACATTAATTATAACTAATTATGTTTGGTATAATGAAATTTATCCCACAATAAATTTTATTATATTAAACATGTTTGGTTAGGATGGCATATTAAATTATTTTCTTAATTTGCCCACAGGGATTAAGAAATGAAATATAGTTTAATAGTTTTATTGTAAAGTTGTATGTGAATCTATGTGAATTAGAAACTTAGTCCACAAACAGTTTTTATATGTCATTTGATTCATAATTTTTGTAGCATGATTTACATTGGTAAAGCATGACATATAGTTATTAGCTTTAAATATTGTGACATGAGTATGCATATTTGATGTATTGCAGTAATTCAACTTGTTATGTATTGCAGTAATTCAACTTGTTACTTTATCTAATATAAAATGTGATATTCCCGAGCTTAAAGGTGATAACTATAAGGTTTGAAAGGAGAGGATTCTCCTTCATTTGAGGTGGATGGACATTGATTATACCATCAGGAAATATGAACTGCCCCCATCACTAAGACCAGCATTGCAGATGATGTTGATTGATATGAAAAGTAGGAGCAATCCCTTAACAATATCATTTTAAATGAAAAGGACCTAAAGCTGACACATAATTTTCCTTATTCTTGGGTTAGTCTTTGTCTCTAAATTTTCATTTTTTTATGAGCGCAATGCTATTCTTTATCATGTGCATCTTCCGCCTTGTTTTGAACACTCAATTAATAGAAATAGTTTAAAATTGAAACCAACTCATAGCTCCACGTTAAGCTCGAGACATTTAAAAGTCATAGGAATAAGTGGTTAGCTCAAAAGAGGTTATGTTTGTCATTGTGTTAGTTTTACATTTATAACTGCATTTTAATTCCACATGATAATGATATGCTTAGAAAATTAACTTTGAAAACAATAATTCGGATGTTGTATATTTTATCAGTCAATGGTAAGAAGCGGGCTAACAAAAATAGAGGCTTTAGCTTTATTTGATAAAATAAGAACTCATTACGATTGCAGAAAAGAGTAATATGAATAGTTCATACCATTCAATGTAACATTCTCTAGCCCTTTTAAAACAGCTTTTTATTTATTTATTTTCTTGCTTTCGGTTCTATATGGTTGCTTTTCTTGTAGTTACATACTTTGCTAGAATTAAGAAAAAAAAAAGGTGTAATGGATTAAAACACTTTGGGAAGAGAATAAAAAAATGGTCTTCTTATTTTGGTTCTACTCTTTTCAAAAGAAAGGTCAATAGCCAAGGAAAGTTTTGCCTAGAGATGGTCCATGGGCCGGCCCAGGCCAATCCTGATACAGTAACGGGCCAGGCTAGCATTGCCTGTCACTGTTCAAGGCATGACCTAGCCCATAAATATTGGTGGGTTGGGCTGGGCCAATATTTATCAGCCCATGGGCCGGACTGGCATATCTAAGCCCATAATGGGCTGGCCCATCGTGGCCTATGTAAGGCCCATATAGGCCCTACAATGGGCCAGCCCATCAAAAGCCCATTGTGGCCTAATTATATATATATATATATATATATATTCATGTTCATTCACGGGTGAACATGGCTTAGTATAGCCTTCTCCAGCAAAAGGCCTCACACATCACATCATGGCAAGCTTTTTTTTATAATTTTTTTAGTAATTTTGTAAACATTTTATATATAATTATCCCAATTGCACTCTTTTTTTCTTACCAAGGTTTTGTCCTATTCAGTTCTCCTTGGAAAGGTCTTTAATGAGGCAATCGTAAATAAAATATCCCTTTTTATATTTCCATTAACTATTTAAACTTTTATATTTGTTAACTTGTTTAAAAATTCAAAAATAAAAAATAATAAAAATAATTAAAAATTGTATGCTTAGATGGGCTGGCCTATCTAAACCCTTGATGGGCTAAGATAGGCCCACCCAACCTAACTCGTAGATAGGCTCAATGGATTAGCCCATTCAAGGCCCACGACACGACCAGTTTGGCCTAAGGCACGACCTAGCTTGGCCCATGACACAGCCCAGTCTAGCCCACGTAACATTGGCCTATGGTGTGGGCTAGACTGAGCTAATTCTTATTTGGGTTGGTCCAGCCTATCCCATAAAATTCGTGGACTGGGCTAGGCCGAACCACTGCCCGCGTAGGTGTTGGAAAACGAGTACACAATGAAATTTTAAAATTTTTTAAAATTAGTTTATTTTCCAAAATATAATTTTGATATGTTGTATACATAAATTAATTATAGATCTTACTAACCTTTTCTATATCGGAGTAGGCTTGAATCTGTGTAGAGAAGAACATTCCAAAAGACCCTTAACCAACTGGTCTTCTTTGTTATTCTCTATCCATGATCGGAGTGTGAGCGGTCATTGTAACACCCAGAAATTAATTAAGTATTGTTAGTGTGTAAAATGGTGAATTAGTATGCATTATTATAATTTGAACTTAATTTAGTTATTTTGTGGTATTTTCTAATTAATTTCATCTTTAATTATTTTTATTAGATATTTTAAATTTTTAAACAAAATAATTTGTTAAATACCCAAGACGTCCCTCCTTGAAAACAATATGTTGGACATGGTTTTACACCTAAATCTACCCTACTTGTTTTCCATCTATTTAACCTCTCTCTCCTACTCTTTTTCCCTCACTTTCACTCTCTTTCTTGCCTCTTTCCCTCTCTCACTATCTCTTTCTCTTTCTTTTCCCTCTTTCATTTTTCTTGCTCTAAAAATTTTGAGCAAAGAGCCCTCATTCCCAATGGGATTGGAAGCCAAGAAACAAAGTTTGAGCCACCTTGAACTCAGCTCAAAGATCAAATTTGAGGTTAGTCCACTCTTTCAAAGTTTGAAAGTTTATTTTCAAAATTTTCAGTCTGCTTTGTATGTTGTAATTCGAACTTCTTTGAGCTTAGAAAACATTCAATCTAAGTTTTGGAACCTAAATTATCACGAATCTAAGCTTTATTGGACAAAAATAAGCTAAATCAAGTTTTGCCCTTTTTCTCATTTTTGGAATGATTTGAAAAATTTCGTGAAAAACTTGTTTAAATATGTTCTATTATGTTAATCCATCATTTTTAAATATTATCCATGCTTTAGGAACTATAAAACAAGTTTAAATGAGCTTTTGAGCTTGGATTGGTTGATACTCAAAATTTGAAAATTTTCAGATTTCGATAGTTTGGTAGGCTGATATTGAGCATTGATAGGTCAGATTCATAAGTTTGGTAGGCCGGACTCATTTTTTCAGCAGGCCAGACTTAAGCAGTTCAGCAGACCGAATTTAGGTGGCTGGTAGGCCGAACTTTAGAAGTTTGGCAGGCCAGACCAGGGAGATCAGTAGGCCAACTGGGCTATGTGAAAATGACTGTTTTTCACTTATTTTCACTATTCTAAACACAAATAGAGACTTTGACTTTATGACATGATTTTGTGAATTTTAAAGGCACACTAAGGCACCGTGAGAAAACATAGTATTGTAAGAATACCCTAAGTTAGATATTGATGAATCTAGTTCATATCTAAGGTTGTTTGTGGTTCCGAGGAGTTGATGTATAATAGGGCCGACATTTCAAACATGACAAGATGACACAATATGAAAATGACACGAAATAAATGAGTTTGGATTGCATGTTTATTAATTGGGCCATAAATGGGTTGGCATGAATAACACGAAAATAAACGGGCTGGATTCGTGCTAACACATCTAACACACCTTAACACGTTTAATTAAACAAGTCGTAAATGCGTCGACACGGCATGATACAACCCGCCTATTTATAACACATTTAAACTTAAAAATAAAAATATGTGAAATATTTGTAGTAGGTTAGTATTAATTAGATACTGTGTTTTTCTTAATTTTCTTTATTGGCTTTTTTAAAAAAAAATTAATTTTTTTAATGTTTAGTTAACTAGGTCATAAACGTGTCATATGCATGTTATTATCATGTTAACCTATCACGACTCACTTAGTAATCGTGTTAATCATGTTGTCCCATGTTACGCGTGCCATAAGCGGGTCGTGTTCGTGTTTGCAATTCTGACACGTTTATTAATTGTGTCGTGTTTGTGTTCGGCTTAAACGTGTCGTGCTGGAAACATGTCGACACGAACACGTTTACTACCAACCCTAATGTATAGCAGGCTAGCACTACGGTGTTAGTGCTTTCATACTGGATAATGAGGTAGGACACCAGACTCACTTTCTTTATTAGCCATGATTTTAAAGGAGCCATGGCCACAAAGTGTTTTTTGAAAAAAAAAATGTTTCTAAGGTATGACTGAGATAACTTTATTCAGTTATTTTTAGCAATTGTTAGATAATGAAATAATCATAATAAACGGAATAATGAATGTAAATAAGAAAACTTGGTAATATGAGACTTGAATAATGAAATAGCATCGAACGAGTTAAAAAGGCCGTTTGGAATGATATGCTAAGGCATGATGCTATATTCAAAGATTGGGTCATGTAGAGAGCGACCTTGGGGGTAAGTCCCAAAACCCAGCTGGGCCATTATGGTAGTGATTCTATTGGCTTTCCTTAGGATAAAATGATAAGATTAGTTTCAGATAAATGTTGGGCCAAAACGGTAAGTATGAGGTTAAAGAAGTTTAGTTATTGTGTTTTTATGACCTTTGTGCTAATGAAAGATTTTATATTGAAATTAATGTTTTCAAAGCTTACGTCCTACTAAGCCTTTCGTTCATAGTTTTTATTTGTTTTTTTTTTTTTGAAATTCCCCCTCCCCCTTCTTGGTGGTCCTCAGCATAGAGTTGTTTGGGACACTACTGACCAAACGCGTGAACCATAGGATTTCTCATCTAGGTTATTTGCTTATTTAATCAAGGCATGTAATATTTTAATTTTTCTTCTTTTGGTTAGACTGTGGCTACATTATATTATGTCGATACTATATGTATGTACAAATATGGGTCTGGTGCGGCCTGGCTCGTATTTAATAGCTTTATAATACTAGTTGCTTTAATTTAGAGGTAATCATTTAAAATTTTTAAATTTACCATGTTTTGAAAAACAACACTATTAATAAATTGGCGAGTTTAATTAAAATATGGTTTAATTAAATTAATTAATCTGCCATGTCACCACACGGATTAGGGTGCGCAAGAGTCACACGTCGTAGAGCTCTTTCTCTAGGGATTCTCCTTCTAACCAATTGAGAAGACTTAGAGCTAAGGTTCTTGATTGTGAACAACAGCTCTTAAGAAGTTTCAGAGTTTATCACACTAACGTACTCAGCCTATACTTCTCAACTAATCTAAACAATTGAGAAAACTCACCCTCATTTACAGAAGTCAGACCTGGGGTTAATCATTGTCAGATAAGGCCTCAAAATTTGAATGTAGATCAACTTCTGATGAAAATCATGTCTGAAACGCGTAACCAGATTATCGTTGGATCAGCAGTCCGAACTTATCAATCGGTCTACCAAACTTACTCCATCGATAGGCCAAACTAGCAGATCAACCTGCCTAACTTGTGATAATATGATCCTTCAGAATCTTTTATTTCCCACCCAAGATTCTTAGATAGAGCCTTAGTTTTAATTCAAATAACCTAATAAAGAAGTTATCTGATCAAAGTAGTCATATCTGGATAATCTCTTAGAAAATAAAATATTATCCCAATAATTTAACGTGTTTACCTTTAATTAATTTACAAAATTAATTCAATAGATAAACTGACATGAATTATTAAATCTAATCCTATCAACTTTTAGCCAATCTAATAATTTAATATAAGTCACCAGTATGTAGGAAAAACACGCCGTACCATTATAGGATTTATTATGAGCTAGCAAAGGGGACCTGATGGACCTATATAGTTCAAGCTCCTATAATTATAAAATATAATATAGCAGATACATATTTTATAATTATCAACTCTAATGCTATTCTACTAAAAGCTTAGACTGCACTCTTGAATTATATAAAATTATGAAGGTTCAAGTTAGCTAAGCGTCCATGATATATCATATTGTGTCATATCCCTATAGGATATTCATAATCGGCTTAAGGATAAATTCTGCTTTACCTTCCCAATTATTTTTATCTTACGTTCCGTTATCTCACCATTGGAAAACTTACTATCCAGAGATAGTATAACATTCGGTTACACCTATGCATCCAAATGGTTGAATGTTCCAATCTTTTAATTACAGGGTAACGTATTTAAGAGAATATCATTAACCCTACAAAAGAGCTATGGATTCCATATCTAGGAATAACGAGTTGACGTAATCAAGAGTCATGTCTTTAACATGCCGGTATGCATATCATCATAAAGTCAAGATATCACCCTTTGGTATATCAAAAGACATAAGTCAAGAGTATGGGCCTATTAGTCATCTTAGGATTAAGACACGACGCATATGATTGTCTAAAGTGAATTGATTTACACAAACGAAATTATTAATCCAAATCAATTCAACTTTATGCCCCAATCCAATACATCATCACCTATGACAATGTACCAATGTTTCTACTCGCGGAGTCTCACTCAGATAACCAAGACAAGCCATCTTCCGTCAGGGATGTAAACAACATAACAATCTTAGCATGAATAAAGCGCCCAACTTTATTCCCTTGATTGCGGATTTTATGATTTAAACCATCACCTTTAAGATTCATGTCTTTCGCATAATCTATCCATCATATGCATGATTCTTAAAGGTTTAGACCAACAATCTCAGGCTTTTGTTTGCTTATCATACATTTAACAAAAATGAACATAAAGAGGACAATATTTCGTATATGAATAAATAAATAAACTCTTTCTTAATGAAATGTCTCAAAAAACATATTACAATATTTTACTCCTTAAGGGCACCATGTCTAACAGTGGGCCTAATGAAAATGGGCTGGGCCAGGCCAGGTCAGCCCGTTCTTGCATCTCTAGTTTTTCCATCATAATTGCTCTTATTTATTTCCTTCATAAATAATAATAATTGAATGTTGGAGAACTAAAGCATATATAATATAGGTGGTTGCATACATAGCCTAATGGTAAAACCACACCCAATTGTACTTAAAAGCAAAAAATTTAAATCCTCACCCTACATTAAAAAAGCATATATTATGTGATTTTTTTATTTTTGATATGTGTAAAAAGTGTCTAGAAAGTGTAATGACTTGCCCAAACAACGTTTCTTAACTTTTTCCTTACTTACTAGTAAGAAGATACTGGGTAACTTTTTTTTTTCTTTTCTTAAAAACATTTTTTAAAACATTCTTAAAACTGATACGACTTTTGTTGTAATACATACTGAAATATAGTATAAAACTTGACTTTATAATAATTTAAAACACATTTCCTAAAATATATCTTTTAAAATGTTTTTCATAAAACATTTCTAATAAAAGCATTTTCTTAACATTTACTTTCTTAAAACTTTTAAAAACTTCTTCTCAAAACAGTTGAAAACTTCCTCTATAACAACGGAAGACATCTGTAGTGGTATTCATACCCAACCTTCGCATTTGTTACCGCAACACGGAGTTTACCAACCATTTACACTGGTCTTTGCAGAACAACCTACGACATGAAGGAACTTAAAACGAGCTTACATTTAGTAGGTTTAAACAAATCTCACAAAACATAAAAACATCTTTCATAAAACTTTTCTTATGAGTATTTTTTGTAAACCGTTTTCATCACATAACATTTCTTGTAACATATTTCACATAAATATTACTTGTAAAGAAAACATTTCTATAAAAGGAATGCAAACAATGACATAACACATGATTCCATTTATGCTTTTTTATGAACTTTTTATCATTATTCTTAACTTTCTTGAATTATAGGCCCGAGTGTAGGTACCAAACGCGCTTGGCCATTGAACACTAAGGCCATCACATAACTTCAGTATGACACTTTCCTTGGGTCGGAAGGCTGGTACGACACTTAATTAACATCTTTGATTTACCTTCTTGTATCTTTAGTGAGTATATCAAATGCTAATATATCATATGCTATAACCTAGCACTTAAACATTAAACATAACAAATACAAACATATTACAAAACATTACCTGATCTTTAAAACATTATGCATAACAAATACAAACATAAGTCTGTCTCGAACTACATAGAATTACGAAGCTCGTATAGCTAAGTCTTCATAACATATCATAGTGTATCGTATCCCCATATGATAATCCATAATCGTCTTAAGGACAAATTCTGTCTTGCCTTCCTGATTATTTTTATCTTACGTTCCATTATCTCACCATCAGAAAACTTACTATCCAATGACAGTATACCATTCGGTTACACCTATGTATCCAAATAGTTAAGCGCTTCAATTTTTCAATTACAGGATAACGCATATAAGAGGATATCATTACTCCTAAAGAGGAGCTATGGGTTCCATATCTATGAATAACAGTTCTATGCTATCAAGAGTCATGCCTCCAACGTACCGGCATGCATACCACTATTAAGATGTGCGTGTCACCCTTTGGTACATCAAAAGACACAAAGTCAAGACAACGGGCCTACTATTCATCTCAGGATTAAGATACAACACAAATAATTGTCTAAAGTGAATCGATTTGTCGAGACAAAATTATTAATCCAAATCAATTCACTTTATGTCTCGATCCAACACATCATCACTTATGACAACGTGTCAATGTTTTTATTCACGGAGTCCACCTCCGATGGTTAAGACAAACCATCTCCCAAAAGGGACATAGACAACATAACAATCTTTGCATGAATAAAGTGCCTAACCTTATTCCCTCGATTGCGGATCGTACGATTTAGACCATCACCTTAAGAATCATGTCTTCCGCATAATCCGTCCATCATATGCCCAATTCTTAAGGTTTAGACCGATAGTCTCAAACTATTGTTTGCTTAACATACATTCAACAAATATGGACGTAAAGAGGACAAGATTTGGTATATAAATAATGAATAAATTCTTTATTGATAAAAATGTCTCCAAAAAACTTATTACATTTTTACTACTTAGAGCATACATGTCTAACAAACCTCACGCCCTAAAGCCGTCGTCTACAACCACCTCGGCGCCTACCTTAATAGCTTGAGCACAGTTCTGCTTCACGGGATGGGGCAGATGCCGGTGTACCTGTGGACGGTTCCTATGTTTCATTGCAACGGCTAGTACTTGATATGGGGCTCCGCGGCTCAGGATGGGTGCCACCAACATATGCATTAGAAAGGCCACTCCAAAGGTCATTTTTGACAACATATCACTCCACAAAGAAACTCACATGGGAAGTGTCCCAACCGTGGTGAACACCATTGTGAACTTCCCTGCCACAGACTAAAAACCGCTCCCTCACATGGTGGAGGTCCTGACAGGCGGCTCCCCGCCTCCTCCCCAAGTACTCGCAAAGATGGAAGAGATGGGGTTTCGGATGAACCACATTTATGGCCTCACTAGGACCTATGGCCCGAGGACTAATTGCCTGTGGAATCTCGAGTGGGATTCTCTCCCGTTGGAGGAATGGTATAAGATGAAATCTAGGCAAGGGGTGCATCACCTAGGGCTGGATGACGTCGACGTGAAGGATCCGGTAACATTAAAAACCATGCCAGCAAACGGGAAAACAATAGGAGAGGTCATGTTTAGGGGTAACATGGTGATGAGTGGATACCTCAAGGACTTAAAGGCAACACAAGAGGCTTTCGAGAGGGGTTGGTTTAGGAGTGGAGACCTTGGTGTGAAACATCCTGACAACTACAAATAAATAAAAGATAGGAAAAAAGATATAATAATTTCAGGAGAAGAGAATATAAGCACAGTTGAGGTAGAGATTGTTTTGTATAGCCACGAGGCAGTGCTTGAGGCTGCCGTTGTGGGGAGGCCAGATGATCACTGGGGAGAGACGCCTTGTGCAAGGCTTTGATCATGTTAGTGGTGAGGAGATTATCAGATTCTGTAGGGGTCGTTTGCCACATTAATGGTTCTCAAGTGTGTCGTTTTTGGTGAATTACCAAAAACTACCACAGGGAAGATTCAGAAGTTTATTTTGAGGGAAAGAGCAAAAGCCATGGGGAGCCTTTCTTGAACTTATATGGAGATTTTTATTTTCAGTGACTTTTAAGTGTGGTTTTAATTTGTTTTCAAATCCTTGTAATAATTTTGAGAAATACAGAGAGAACTTGCGAATACGCCGTCTTATTTACGCAACTGAAAGGCATAGAGAATTTGCAAGTAACGTTTGTTATGTTAATTCCTTTCATGAAAAGTTGGAGCAAAGGATCATTAGTACAATGCAAGAATCAAAGTTTGGATCTTCAGTGACGTTTTATTAAGTCGAAATGCTTCTTTTTTTCTTAGCCTTTATCTTGAACTTGTAGAAATAAATTATTAAAATTGCAATAATGAATTGGATAATTAAAATATATATTGTATGACATGATCATTTGTAATTATGATGTACACTTATTCTTATAGTTTGATTGGCAACTACAAAGAAACATAACTGTGAAAACTTGTATATATATGTATGTATGTATATGCTGAAACAGATCAAAGTGCGTCTTTGTTATATGGCTCCCAAGGAGGGATTTGACGATGTTGTGTTTAATTGTTTTTTTTTTTAATCTAAAGATGATATCTACATGGGTTGTAAATTGTTTATAATTATAGGAAAGGGAAAAAAAGTGGATAAGATTGAATTAAAGAGAAAAAACGGATGAGCTTGGATTAAGTTGAATGCATAAATTAAGCCTGTGATTATGGAGACTATTCCTATAGATCGGCTTTGACCTTTTCTCAGTCACACTGAAATCGGTAGTGAAGGGATGTATCTCTGTCAATATGAAATCAGTGGAGAAAGAACATAATCGCCTTCTCTTCCTTCTCAACTCTATCTTATTAATTAGCTATGCCCTGATCTCATCCCACTCGATTTGAAACTAGTAGAGAAGGAATCTAGTAACCTTCTCTTCGCTTTTAGCTCTTTTAAAGGGTATAAAAAAAACCCGAGTCTTATTTATTTAAACATAAAAATAAATACCAACTTATAAGGATATTATGCCACTTTTTAAGATGGATATCCAAGTATTTTAAAAGTCCAATTTTATCAGCACCACGTTTGTCAATTATGTTGCCAACCTCACTTTAGTCTCCTCTTAGCTTGGTTGCAAACCTCAAACAAGCTCTCCTCCTATACCTTAGTCCTAGACTTCAATTCATCTCTCCTCTTAGCTCGGCTACCTAATTGGCTTGATGACATTTATAGTGTTAAGCTCCAATCATGTTCAAACAATTTAAAAGTCTAAATTTTTTGTTTGCAATCTTCAAAATAATTCACAAAAAGAGAGAGAAAATTTGCAATACCAAAGATGACTGGATTTTGATTACAATCGGAAAGAGGAGTTATTATTTGAAGGTCAATACATATCTCTATCTCATCAGTTGGTGGGACGTGCAGGGTGATCTTGTAGATTAAGTCCGATGATGTAGGGATAGACAATGGAACCACAATAGAGGTGATTTCCAATCTTGAGACCACCAGAGATTAATGACAAGGCAGGATCATAGTAGTGGAAAACAGGTTTTCCTTCTAAATCAACAGCAAAAACACCACCATTCTTCTCTATGTGCAGTCGACCTATGTGTCTCTCCATGATCGCCGCTACCTTTCTAAGGAAAGGATTTTTCAATGCCAAATTCCAAGACCAGGTAGGTTCCTGTAAATTATATGTGCACAAAAAGAAAATGACATTCAATATTCATACCAATCACTTAACAATCATATCAAAATGAGAAAGGCATATGAAATTTAACTTAATAAATATTTGGTTGTTCATAGTTGCGTTATACTAATACAGTATTTTTTTGAAATAATATCACATAAATTTCTCAAAAATTGAAATCCCATTAAACAACTAATAACTATACATACCGTTGCCAATGCAATCCAAAAGAGACCTTCCCCATCATACTGGATGTTGTGAGGCATGCCCGGCAAGCGTTCAATAAATGGATCGACGCTTCCTTTTCTCTCTCCTTCTAGGTGATATTTCCTACACCTTTGCCTGCGGCATTATCAATGCAAAGAAAATAATAATGCAATCATTATATACGTCTCAATGCGCATAGAAAAAATATTAGATGCATAGCAATGTAGGACTTGATACTTTTAATTTTTCCTTTTACCATGTATTAGTTTTATTCTATTGTCACCTATTCATAGACATTGTAAATTAGAATTAAGGAAGAAAAATATTTGAAGAGACCATTGATATTAAGCCCCACAATTAATAGAAAGAAAGTAAGCTGAGTCTATGGAGCTCATGATTGTTGTGCATTCCACCTTCTATATATTAGGGTGTGGTGCTTAGCATTACTGATGCTTCATAGCATTATTCATAAGAAAACAAACAACATACATGAGGGTCTCGTAGAAGATGACAGAAGACTGATCAGGTGTAACCGCAACTCCATTGGCAAAGTAGAGGTCACGCAGGAGCACTTTGGTTTGCTTGGTGGAGGGATCATAGCTCATCAATCTGCCGTGGGGCTTGCCTTCCAAGATGTCCCAAATGTGGTCTTTTAAGGCGTATTTGTGTGAAGAATCTGTGAAGTAAATCATGCCATTTTTTGCTAATAAACATAATATGCTTCTCATTATCATCATCTTGTTTTCAATTCATTGCAATGACATACCAGATTAATTTACTGTTAATTTATGGTGCATTAATTCAGAATTAGTATCTAAACTTCTTTCGTGTTTTATCGAAAGGTCACTGTTGTTGCCATATCATAAGTGATTTCTTCAAAAGTTTCGTCCAAGAAAAATAATGTTTGGTATACAGTAATCCTGAGGTAGGAATGAGAATCTTACAGATTCCCATGTTTGGTATGCAGTAATCTGAGTTTTGGATTCATGGGAAACTCATTCCCATAGGATTCAGATTACCTCATTTTAGAGTAATCTGAATCTCACCCAACAAGGTGATATTCATATTCTTAGAAATCTCAAAACTATGGAAATCTCACTTTTTTTTTCTATAATAATGATGATAATTATATCATTATTAAATAATAATAATAATAATAATATTATTATTATTATTATAAATTAATATTTCTATATAATATAAAAATAAAAATTATATTAATATAAAATAATAATTTGATAATAATAAAAATAATAACAATAACAATAATAATAAAAATATATAATATATTACGTATACAATATCTAAATATAATATATATTATTAATTAATATTAAAATATAATATATATTAATGCTGTAATAATAAAATAAAATAATTTCGTACTATTATTATAAATTAATATTAATATATGATATAGATATCAATATTATATCAATATAAAATTATAATTTAATAATAAGAATAATAATAACATTAATAATAAAAACATAATAATATAACATCAATATGAATAGTATAATATTAATATTCATAGTAATATCTATATAAAATTATATAAATACTATTATAATAATTATAAATATAAAATATAACTAAATGTATTTAATATTTTTTATAACAATATTTTTATTTAATGTTAATATCAATATAAATACTAATATATTATTAAGAATTATATTTTTATTATTATTTATATTCATATCAATATATTATATATTATATACAACATTTTAATATTAATGTATTGTTAAATAATAATTCTATGATTATTATAAATTAATATTTTTATATAATATAAAGAAAGTATTATATTAATATAAACAATAATTATTTAATAATAATGATAATAATAACATTAATATTCATAGTAATATTAATGTTAAATTATATATAATATTATTCTATTATTTATGTTTATATTATTATTATTTAATATTAGTACTAATATATTATATTGATACATTTAATGTTAATACTATAAATTATTTGTCAATTATACAAGATTCTTACGTACAACCAAACACGGTAATGTATTATTCCTAGAAATCTAATAGAAGATTCATATGTGCAACCAAATTTGATAATCTTGGTTCCTGAGAATCATATTCCCTACAATCATTTTCTCGGGATTATGATTCCTATTGATTACTGCATACCAAAGTCGTGAGCTTTCAACCAGTTAAAAGAGCTTCAATCTCCTCACGCCCCGGTATAGTTTGCCTAGGCCCGGCGTTAACAGAAAGCTTTAAAGCATTTAAAGTGCTTAAAGCAATGTCTCGAACCTCAGAGTCGGTGTTTAAACCATGTGCTACATTATGAACATTCTCAGACAAATAGGGACCAATGTCCTTGCTAGGAGGCATGGAGGAGGCACACAAATACATCAACTCCCATGCTTTAACCAGGTATTGCCTATAATAAAATTAATCAGGAAAAGATCATTACCGCCATCTGAACCTTGCTTTCCTGCCTAATAGTATTTACGGAAAAAATTCTTAAGCACAAAAACAAGAAATATACCTCTACAGTTACACATAGGCTAGGCTTACCTGTCGGGATTATTCCTAGTTTGCTTTGAAATCTGAACGAATAGTTCATCTCGAAGCTCTATTCCCTTTAATGTTTGCTTATAAAGTTTTCCCACGAGCTCGATTCGTTCGTCTAAGCTTGTTGGAGAAAGTCGGTCAGGCTGATGATCAACCCCCTTGTACTTCAAAATTATTTGGAACAACTTCGTGGCCTTGCTGACCAAGTCCGCGTTAATTTTAAGTAATGATGTCGGTATAGACTCCTATTATGAAAAATGACTCATTCAGATCAGAAACAAGCAAAACTCAACTCAGTACAAGATGAAAATGAAAAGAAAAATTACCTTCTGGAAGCACATGTCCTCAAAGGTGAACTTGTCACGAACTTGCGGCCCAGCTGATTTTTTGGAGAAAAATCTGCGCTTGCGGGAAGATTGAATCTGCTTGTGCATTAACCTTAAAAATGTCTCAATCTGAAACCTATCCATCAAAGGGACAGCACCAGCAAGCTCCGCCGGGATGGCCGTCGATAGGGACGCCGGCATACTGCAGCCGATAACAAGAACCAAAAGCCGTAAAATGTGATATCATTGTATTACAACAAAATTGAGAGAATCACAATAAAGCATTTTTGCTAATCTAAATGGACTTACGGTGGGGCCAAACTGGAGGAATCACTCTCAATATAGCAATCCTCAAAGTCATCTCCTTCTCCTCCATTTAAAGATATGAAATCGTCATTCCCATTCCCATTCACATTCCCATTTGTTGAGTTAAACGAGGAAGACCTATTAGCAGTATTGCTTCGAGCCATTGATGGAAAGCTTCCACTGCGAACAGACAAATTCACAAACCCTTTATTTTTCACTTCATAATCATTCAAAATATAACTCTATGAATCCAGATTTATTGAAAAATCGAACATTATGATTATGAAGATAAGAAAATCCAGAAATGCGCGTCAGATCGAGCTATAGCTAGAAATCACAAGCCATTTTTGAAATTGCCAAAAGAAAAAAATCAAAAAATGGAAAAAAGAGAGAGAAGAAAGCGTACCTTTAGAGAGAGAAAGACAGAGATCTGAAGAAGATCAATTCATGACAACAACAACAACAAGAAGAAGTAGAGAGCTAGAGAGACTGCGAGAGTCATGAGACTGTTCTAAATGCTATTCTCTCTTCTCTCTTTTTCTTTTTCTTTTTTTTTTTCTCTTTCCTTTTTATTTTTTTTTAGAGCTTCTCAACACCCAATTTAAATTCTACTTAAATGCTTCTTCTTTCTTTTCTGTATTTATTTAAATTTAAATTTAATAAAAAGGAAAAAAATTTTAACAGATGGCGACGTCCGTCCGGACTTGAGCGGTTTGGATAAAAGGGGTAAAGAAGAAGTGTATATTGATTAGTGGACTCAAAAATCTAAAAATTGGCTAAATGGCTCAGAAGCCCTGTCATCCAAAAAGAAAATACCAAGTAGGAAAGCCACCTCAGCAACAAAATTGAAGGAAAAAAAAAGAAAAAAAAACAGGAGAGCTGAATCCCTAAAGCCCCAAATCGAATTCCCCCATTTTTTCGGCTCCTTCCACTCGTCTCCAAGGTGTGAGCTTTTCTTCTCTTCTTCAATTCATGATTCAGGCTGCTCCTCATCCCTGTCATTCTTCTTCTTCTCCGTCTTCTTCTTCTTCTTCTTCTTCTTCTTCTTCTCTTCAGTCCTAAATCCGAACAGAGGGAGATGGATTAAATCCATAGCAGCTCCTCTCCATTGATATATACACGAGGTATTTTTTCTTAATTTTATTGATATACCGAAAACATTGCATAATTAGAGAATGTTTTATGATTTCTTTGGTTCTGAATTTTTTGTTTCTAATTTTTGTTTGTTTCGTTTCTTTATAGGCTGTCTTCCCTCTTCTTCTTGTTCTTGTTCAGTCCCAAATCCAAGCACGAGTTAAATCTATAGCAAGTCTCCCGGTCATCTCCAATGAACACCAGGTACCTTATTTTTTTTAATTTCATTGATTTTTACACTCATTCGTTTATTGAGTTCTTCTGTTAAATTGAAACAATTTGTAGTTTAATGGACGTTGATAGCATGTGAATTTAGTAGAAGGTTTATGAAATGAAAGAAAAAAAAGTTTCGTTGAGAAAGAAAAAAAAATTACTCAGTCACTCTTTTGACCTCTTTTGATGATTCTGCTAGATTATGATTTTCTTTGTTCTTGAAGTAATGACAATGACAAATAGGTGTTTTATTTTTGGCATGCATTATTCATTTATCTAGGTGTCCATTTGTTCATTTATAGTGGTTCTGACTCCCCTGAATATTTAATCTGGTTCTTATATTCATTTCTATGTGCCTGATATTTCATATTCAAATTGTTTAGGTTGTTGCGAGATAAAATTTTTAAACTCTACATCACAGCTTGTAGAGCCTCTAGAAAGTCAGAAATTTGCAAGATTTAGCTTGCAGTATACTAAGATAGAGGGGAGGCTGATGGCGTAGAGCATTGGGAAGGCAGATTTGCTAGGCATCTGAGTTTGCATGAAAGAGAAAATTCATTCTCTTGTCACGATCAAAAAATAAATTGTGGCTTTATCAAAGATCGTAAAAGGATCTCCAAGTACTGGATTTGCTTTAGCGGAAGATGATCAAAATTAATCAGTAGGTGCCATATTGCTGTCATGTCCTTTATATATGGCAATTCAGATCGCTTGAGAACACCTACTGGTAAAACGGTACGGAAATTATTTGATTTTAGTTCTCTGCAGTGTATGCACCATTGTTTTTTGATATATATGGTCTTAGCTTCCACACAACAATGTACAACTTGTAGTTGTTTTACATATTGAATGTCAAATTAGGGTCTTGCTGAATAAATTATGGTAATTTTTTCTCCTGACGTGTTGAACAGGTTAGAGACTTCCAAAATGAATTACAAATGTCCTTAGTATTAGGAAAATGATCAGTGGTGGTGTGATTATGGTGAATTTGAAAAGAAAAATTTCACATTATTCGATCAGCTTATTGCTTGAAAGTTGGAAATAAACTGACAAAATTTTGCAGTCATCAGATTGCACTCTCTCCTTCCTGGCAATGTTGTTGATTAGTTAAAACATTACTCGGCCTATTGTCTATCACGACATGGAATTGGATGGGCTATAGCCCCACCTTTCATTAGTTAAAACTATGGAGGACTTTTTTTGTCAACCCAGTATTTGGTAAAAAAAATCAATTAGAAAGGATAAGGCATGCAATCTTACTATAGGCATGGCTATGTGCATATGAATATGATTGGTAGATATAAAGAAGATACATCTAATATGTATGGTAACTAGATATAGTGTTGATGAGTTTGGCATGACTTATGCTGCATAAGGGTGGTTTGGTGGAAAAGAGGTTTAAAATAGTGGTGTGGCCACTTCCATTAGTATTTTTTTCACTAGTATATTTCTATACACTTTCTTTGTTAAGAAAAAAAATTAAAAAAAAGAGCTGGTATATATGCTAACTCATATTCACCAAATTACAGCATACCCAAAGCTGAACATTTTACACACCTAAATTCATTGTCTATGTATATACGTGTGTATTTGATCCAGTTGTTACTCTTGCAATGTTTCTTTGTTTTGTTTAGGTTGGAATTTTTAATAGCCTCTTTTGATTGAACTAGCAACAGAGCTTTGCCTAAACGTCATTATTTTTATGTTTTTGCAGTTCGATAAGTAAATGGCTCCGTTACCAATTTATTTTGATGTTGGAGGACATTGGAATGAGCTGGAAACTTGTTGGGTGTAGTGTGAGGTGCAAAGTGAAATGAAAGGAATTGTCTTAGAAGAAGAGTCTTAAGTTGAGCATGTTAATTAACAAGATTTGTACAAAAGCTGGAATTGATCGTGGAAGCAAGTCATTGAAGATAACCTACATGCCACCAAAACACTCTGATAAGATGAATCCGATTAGAATTTCTGATGATGATGACCTATTAGTTTTTTTGGGGTTACTTAAGTACAGTGGTTACACAATACCTCTACATGTTCAGGTGGAAGAAGATATTGTAGTTCAAGAGGAGATTGCCTCGGCTCCTACTAATGAAGAAGAAATTCAGAGAAATCTGCTAGATGATGAATATTTTGTTGATGCTGCTTTAGACGATAATGCCTCAGCTCTTAACGACATGGGTCCATTGCCTCCGCCACAAGCACTCATGACTTTAAATGAAAGAAAAGTCGGATCATCTCCAACTTTGAATAATTTCACATTCAATGATGGGTCTAATTTATAAGTTGGTGACCACTTTAGAAGCAAGAGAGAGTTAAGGATGAAACTTCATGTTAAAGCTTTAAAAGGAAGGTTCGAGTTTTTAACAAAAAAATCGAACAAAAAATTACTCATAGTGGAGTGTGTAGATCCAAATTGTAAGTGGCGTGTTCGGGCATGTAAGTTGTCATTGTCAAACATGTTTATTATTCGTAAGTATTGCAGAATTCACTCTTGTTCGTTAGAAAAACGTTCATCAAAGCACAGGCAAGCATCATACTCTGTTATTGGGGAGTGCATCAAAAGTCAATTTGTAGATATACCACATGGTCCACGGCCTAAGTCAATACGGAATTATGTTCGTAGCGAATTTGGAATAGATTTTAGTTACTACAAAGGTTGGATGGCTCGTCAGCATGTAATTAACCTCATAAGGGGTACGGTAGAAGAAACTTTTGCCATCCTTTCATCGTACTGTCATATGCTCATGTCTATAAACCACGGCACTGTTACCCACATTAAAGTAGACGATTCAAACAGGTTTAAATATCTTTTTGTGGCACATGGACCCTGTATACGAGGATTTGTTTGCATGAGGAAAGTAATAGTTGTCGATGGAACGTTTCTGAAGGGAAAATTCAGAGGCGTGCTAGTTGTGGCCACAGCTCAAGACAGTGAACGCTGTTATTATCCCATCGCTTGAGGGATTGTGGACAAAGAAGATGCATCTTGTATATGGTTCTTTTCAAAGTTGAAGGAAGTTGTGAAAGATTGTGAAGATTTAGTTTTCATATATGATCGGCATCGAAGTATTAAGAAGGCTATTGAGACAGTTTATGAGTCAACATGCCATGGCTGTTGCACATTTCATGTGGCGCAAAACATCAAGGCTACCTTCCATTCTAGCGGTGTTCTACCGTTGTTCTTTAAAGCTGCTAATGCTTATTGAATTGATGAGTTTGATATGTTTTTCAAGGATCTTTGTTCTGATTATCCACGCGTTGGGAGATACCTGCAAGAGCAGGTTGGCTTTGAGAACTGGTCTCGTGCTCATTTTAAAGGAAATAGATACGATATTATGACCTCAAACCTTGCTGAATCATTGAATGGAATGCTCGAAGATGTCAGAGATTACCCTGTTGTTGCCTTGTTAGATTATGTGTTGGGAAAGATGTCTACGTGGTTTAACGAAAGGCAGACCAATGCCGTTGTTAGTACCTCAATTTTGACACCAACGAATGAGAAAATATTCCATAACAGGTATGACAAAGCTGGATTTTTATCAGTCAATAGGCTCAATATTGATGAGTACTACGTTGTAGGTGGAGAGGTTTGTGCAACAGTGAACATTAGATTGAGGACTTGTATTTGTCGCGTGTTTGACGTAGATCAGATGCCATGTGAACGTGCAATTGCAGCTTGCGGGAAGGCAGAAACATCCGTTTATGAATTATGCTCACATTATTACAAGACGGATACATTGGTTAATGCATATGCAGAGACAATTTATCCTGTATCAGATTCGTCCCAATGGGAGATTCCCGATGTTGTTAGGGAAATGCATATTTTACCGCCTATTGTTAAGCGAAGACGCAGTAGGTCAAAACACAAAAGAATTCCAAGTACAGGTGAGAGCACCAAGCAAAGAAGAAACAGGTGCGCTAGATGCAAACAATACGGGCATTATCAAAAGACTTGTAGGAATCCGCCAATTTCTTGATTTCGGTTGTTGCCAAGAGATAATGACTTTTTATGTTTTCAATGAAGTAATTGTTAATTGTTCCATTTAATATCATTATTGTCTTGTTTCATATTATTCTATACAGGGTTTCTTTAGATTATGATTAAATTAAGTTGTTATGCTGTCAGAATTTACAAAACTTAAAAATTTAACGGGGTCGATATGGAGTCCACATGGTATCGACCTCCGTATAAGGCTGTTGATTGAGATGTACAAGTACAAAAGAACAGGGTCGACATGGGGTCTACATGGTATCGACCTTCTCATAATGCTGTTGAATGAGCTGTACAAGTACAAAAGAACAGCGTCGACATGGGGTCTACATGGGTCGACCTTCTTATAACATTCTAGATGGACACGTCAAGTCAGAGTCACTGTAAATCCTAGGTTGATATGGGTCGACATAAGGTCTACACAAGTATAATTATTTTTATATTTTTTCAATTATATGGGGTCGATATGGGTCGATGCAAGTTCGACATGGGGTCGACCCATATCGACCTTGGTGTCTTTTTGGTTAAAAATTCACCCCATCGTATATCACTACCCCCATGTATCATATTTAAAGAAAAATTATGCCTGTGGGATTTCTCTACATGTTTCCATGTTTAAGAATCATCGCATGAGAAGGAACATCTTTCAAAGGAACATTATCTTCCTCTTCTTTAATGTTCAACCCATTACGAGGATGAGAGTTCACACATGAAATTAAAAAAAAAATGTACAAATATAACATGAAAGATGGACACGTCAAGTGGGGGGTCACTGTAAATCTTTGGTCGACATGGGATCAACCCCATGTCAACCCATATCGACCTCGGTGGCTTTTTGGTTAAAAATTCCCCATCGTATATCACTACCCCCATGTATCAAATTTAAAGAAAAATTGTGCCTGTGGGATTTCTCTATATGTTTCCATGTTTAAGAATCATCGCATGAGAAGGAACATCTTTCAAAGGAACATTATCTTCCCCTTTTTTAATGTTCAACCCATTACGAGGATGAGAGTTCACACATGTAATTAAAAAATGTACAAATATAACATGGAAGATGAACACGTCAAGTGGGGGGTCACTGTAAATCTTGGGTCGACATAAGGTTGACCCATATCGACCTTGGTGTCTTTTTGGTTAAAAATTCACCTTATCGTATATCACTACCCCCATGTATCATATTTAAAGAAAAATTGTACCTGTGGGATTTCTCTACATGTTTCCATGTTTAAGAATCATCGCATGAGAAGGAACATTATCTTCCTCTTCTTTAATGTTCAACCCATTACGCGGATGAGAGTTCACACATGAAATTAAAAAATATACAAATATAAAATGGAAGATGGACACGTCAAGTGGGGGGTCACTGTAAATCTAGGGTCGACATGGGGTCGACATAAGGTCGACCCCATGTTGACCTGATGTCGACTCCATGTCGACCCATATCGACCTTGGTGTCTTTTTGGTTAAAAATTCACCCCATCGTATATCACTACCCCCATGTATCATATTTAAAGAAAAATTGTGTCGACCCAGGATTTACAGTGAGTCCCATTTGACGTGTCCATCTGAAATGTTATAAGAAGGTCGACCAATGTCGACCCATGTCAATATGGGGTCTACATATGTCGACCTCATGTCGAACTTGTATCGACCTCATATAATGGAAAAGATTTAGAAAAATTTTACATGTGTAGACCTTATGTCGATCCTGTGTCGACCCATGATTTACAGTGACTCCGACTTGACGTGTCCATCTGAAATGCTATAAGAAGGTCAACCCATGTCGACCCATATCGACCTTGGTGTGTTTTTGGTCAAAAATTCACCCCATGTATCATATTTAAACAAAAAGTGTGCATGTGGGATCTTCCTCTACATGTTCCCTATTCACGAACCATCGCATAAGGTCTATATACCCCATGTCGACCTTATGTCGACTCCACATTTATACACCCCCTTGTCGAACTTATATCGACCCCATGTCGACTCCGCATCTATACACCCCCATGTGGAACTTATATCGACCCCATGTGAACATGCCATCTGTACACCTCATATCGATCCCATATCGTCAATTTTTGGAAATTGTAAGGGATATTGTCAAAATTTCAGGAAGATGGACACGCCAACTGCTCTAACTGATCAATTCATTATGCAGAGTGTGTCAATTCTCCGTAACAAAAAAATATTAGTTTACAAAGAAACACATTAAAGAAAATTAGTAAAATCATTTCGCAATATTTGTTTACAAACTTTGTCAATTCCCCATAACCGTTTACACAAAATATTGGAAAAGTTACTTTGTTTTTTTTCCTCCAAAAAAAAATTTCGACAGCATAACTACTTATATTAAACAATATCCCAAAACCTGCAAACACAATCCAGACAACTGTAAAACCTGAGAACATAATTCAGAAAACTAGAAAGCCTATAAACATAAACCAAACAAGTACATTGTCCGCCATACATATGACAAACACTTTAATCATTCTCTTCTAGGATCAGTATATGGAGTTCGCATATATTGTGATCTTGTTCTGATCCTCTGCGGTCTTCGCGGTCTTTGCGGTCGTTCTACTTGTAGTGGTTGTGGTTCTTCATTGTATACCACTATATCAGTGCTATGTGTAGGATGAGGTGAGTGAAGAGAGGAAGGAACGGATGGTGTACGACATATATCAGGCACGACTGTATTTTGAGGTTGGGCCGAAGATTCCTTGGATGAGCTCGATAAGTGCGGCGATCCGGCTTCAGGTATGGGAGCAGTGCGAGGTGAGGAAACAACGGATGGCTCATCTTTAGGCAAGGGTGTAGACTAAGGCTGAGCCGTAGTGCAAGGAGAGGGACGAGGTGAGGGAGACCATGTTGGCAAACCTTCTTCATGACCCTCACTGTAATGATACTCTTGATGTCCCCTTGATAGCATATTTTCTAACCAATGTTTGAATTGGTCAGAAATATGTTGTTTCAACTGCTCAAACCTCAGAGCCATTTCTCTTCTCATGGCTTCTTGCTCTTTCTTGATGGCTTGGACCTCACTCTCAAGCCGCACTACTCTAGGAGGAGCATCCTGATGTTCGGAAGTTGAGGGCGCATCTTGATCAACAGAGGGAGAAACATGCTCCGGATGGTCATGGCTAAACACTACACGCTCTCCTCGATCAAGAATCTCAGTCAACTGCCTTATAATTAGATCAACATTTATTCCCACAAAAGGCCTAAAATTGACCATCCATGGGGTTCTTATCTCCTCATTCGTAGCAAACAACATGCTACGAATATCCTGCAAAACAAATTACAAAAATTCTTGTTAAGACCATGTTTGTTTTACTTAATACAAATCATTACATGAGTAGTAGGTAGACACTAACCTGTGATCCATCTATTAAATTGTTTATCTCAACCCTCGAAGGATTGGCTGCACCCCTCCACTTTATTGTCCTCCAACGACACATTCGGGGCACAGGAGCTTTTGTCGGTGTGGGGTAGCAAATCTATTTGCTACCGCAAGAATGCACTCATAGGCAAATACCTAAACCAATATTAAATTTTGGATCAAATATTATATCAAATATGAAACGATACATGAGATATCAAATACATACTCATATATAAATTAGTCATGTTTAATTACCTCAAACGGATATATAAATCCGTTGAAAGTGAATGATGCGTTGCTGGAGCCGCACTTACTCCTTATATCCTTTTTCAATTGATTAACTGAATACTTGAAAGACTCTCACCCCCAATGGTAGGCCCAAAAAGCATCTATGTTATCGACCAAAGTTAGGAACCGTTGTAACGTCCCGGAATTTATTTAATGTTAATGTAATATAAATAATGAATTAGTGTGCCATAATTAATGTTTTAACATTAATTAGATTATTTGGTTGGATTTTAAATTTTTGGTTGTTTTGTTAAATTGATGCATTCAAATAATTTCTTATTGTTTTAAAATAATGTTTTGAGTTTTAAAAACACAACAATTTGTAAAATGTTAAAAATACTCCGTTTTACAAAACCGTGGGCGGCACATGGTTTTCGCACAGTAAAACCGCCCACCGTTTCCCTCTATTTATTCTCTCTCTTCACAATCTCAGGTCTCTCTCTCTCTCTTCACTCACTCACTCTCAAAAATTTTTGAAACCAAATTCGAATCCAAGCTTCGGGTTAGCAAGGAGGAAGCTCGGGGACGTGATTTAGCAACCGAGAACGCGGATTGAAGCTTCGATTCGAGGTTAGTTTTGAAATTTCTAAACTTTTTCAAAATTTTCAATTTTGTGCACTTTTGAAATCTAGTTTGTTTAAGCTTAGAAAACCTTGGATTTGAGTTAAATAAACTTAGAACGACTAGAATCTAAGCTTAGATTGAAGAAAAACATATTGAATTCAAGATTTTTTATTTTTCTCCCTATTTTGACATTTTTGGATTTTTTAGATTTTTGAGTTTAAATCTTGTTTAAATGAGTCCAAACATGTTTTAGTATATTTTTCTCTCAACTATGATTATTTTTTATGCTTGGGATTTGAGAAAAATAGGTTAGAATCAAGATTTGTGTTTTAGGGATCGAGAAACCCGTGGCTGGGATTTTTGGGTTTTCCCGGATCGATAGGCCAGAATAGGGATCAGTAGGCCGGTGTTCTTTCATCCGGCAGGCCGAACCTGGGGAAATGACCGGCCGACCGAACCTGGCTTCCGGCAGGCCAAACTGTACAGTTCGGCAGGCCGAAGCAGGGAGTCCGGCAGGCCGACCGAGGCATAGAAAAATTTTGTAATTTTTACCCGTTTTCACTGTTTTGAACCCTGATTTAAATTCCAACCTTATAGGATGATTTTAAAGATACAAATGGCACACTAGGACATCATGAAATGGTTTAGTAACATAGAATGTCTCGAACTAGATATTGATCGACTTAGTTTGTATCTAGGATCGTTCGTGGTTCCGCGGAGCTAACGTATAGCGGGCCGGGATTACGGTGTGGGGCACCGGCACGAGTATTGAGGTAGGACTTCTACCCTATTTCTTTGGTAGCCTAGTTTCAAAATGATTTGGCTTTAAAAAGGATTTCTATTAAAATGTTTTCAACGGTTGTTTAAAAATGAATTTATCTGTTATATTTTAATATACCGTGAACTGAAATGAACTTCATAATGAATGTAAATGACAACACTCGGTAATTGGGTTTGAATGATAATGATAATAAACATATAGGCATGATGCCATATCAAAGATCGGGTCGTGTAGCGATCGACCTTGGGGGCAGGTCCCGAAACCCAGCTGGGCCACTACGGTGGTGATACTATTATGGTTTGCCTATGAAAAAGAAACTGATATTTCTAGTTGTCTAAGTAAACTGTTCTGGGTAAGAACGGCTTTATTCAAATTTATTCATTTGTTTATTTAGTTATTCATTTAAGGTTTCTTTTAAATGACTCCTAGATAATGACATGTTTCTTTAAATTAAATTATTTTGTAAAACATAGTCCTGCTGAGCCATTCGCTCACGTTTTATTTGTTTTAAATTTTCCCCTCTAGGTGGTTTCCCATTTAGGTTTGGAGAGGATTCTTCGGACAGAACTCAGGAGCAATAGAAGGATTAATTTATATTTTAATATTTAATCAAGGCATGTAAGATTTAACTTTATTTGTATTCTGGACTGTGATTGTATTTATGATATTATCAATACCATGTGTGTGCACAAGTTGTGGGTCTGTGAAACCCATACTCGCGGCTTTATTGTTTTAATTGTTATTCGTTTAATGATTTCATTTGCCTAATGTATATGAACTTTTTACAAAGTGTTTTAATGAATCCCACATTTTATACTTAATTCAACCCCCTTAAACTCTAGATTTTAATTAAATTCTCTTTTAATTAACTTAAATAATCCACCACGTCACCTCCCATACTCCGGGGCGTGACAACCGTGCTTTGATTTTCATTCAATTTTTGTCGTTGGCCATCAAAACACCAACGACAAAGATCAAAGCTGCCATCTTCTTCTTCTCTAAATTGTCTACGGCTTCATTGTCCTGTTCCATCTTGTCGATAACATCATAGATGAAAATTTCTGTGTTTTCTAGCCAATGCCTGTGCACAAAAGGTGGGGTAGTATCATCCTCATCCTCCTCATCCTCCCATGCTCATTTGTTTCGTCAATAACAGGATACTCATCGCCGCAACATAATCTTGTTAGCAATGCAAAATCCTTTAACATGTACCTAACTGGAACACGATTAACCACCATCCAAAATTCATTATCATGGTTCATAGCTGCCATCCGCAACACCAGTGACCACAAAACTGGCCAAAGTGTTGGAAATTTGTAGCCACGTCCAACACATGCCCAAATTGGGTGCCTCTGAACCACTACAGATTGTCTACGTCCAGATGGTCTATAATAAATTTGGCATAATACTCATATTTTGATTTCTTGGACACTCTGCAATCGTAGTGCTCATGCGTCCTCAACACTGGATCTAGTCCCAGAGCCTGTTCAATATGAAACCAAATTTTATAAAAATTGAAAACAAATTTAAAAAACAATTACAACGGAGATAACACCAAAGAGCAATCTGGATGATATTGAAATAATAAAGCTCTTCCCAAATGTATTGACTAATAATAAACAACTCTATGTTACTAAGTAACCATTTAATATATATCTACCTTCTAAAAAATTCATTCCACAAATAGACCCAAATAAAAAAAAAAACCATAGCCCCATTCTATGCATATCATAAAGGCCCCAACACTCAAATAAAAAAAAAATGAAACACATTTTTTGTTTTAAGGCCAATGTTTGATTTGCCTTTGTAATAATTCTAACAACAATCTGAATTATAACTGTAAAACACAAAACACAAATTGGTAGCATAACTAATGCAACAGTCAACATATTTTTTTGCTAGGATTATGAAAAATTTGTCTGACATGAAAACTGCCATTCCAGACGAATAATCTAAAAACCACAAACCTAAACTGCATGTGGCCTATAATATGTTCATATATGCTTACAAATTAGATAAAGGTAATTGTAGAATTACAACTTAAAGAAATCTTACATATTGTTACAGAAAAGCAACGAAATCTTATGTGAAGCTAGTGATGAGCCATTTTTTTTAAATTACATTTATTAGAAACAGAGTATCATTTACACATTTACAAAGAATTCATAAAAATTTTAGCAATAAAAAAATATGCATTATCATTTGTAAGTATACTAAAAGGACCTTCACAAGACACTCATAAAGGTATTATAGTTGCTGTTGTTTTTAGTAACCTTATAAGATTGAAATGGTTTCATACAAGGCTATTAGTGAAAAATATCTTGTCTAAAGAGTTTCAAACTTCAAATTCCATTTTCAAGGCTGCAATAATTTGAGTATCAAACAGCATTAAGAAAGTCAAGGCACAGCAAACCAAAACCACATCTAAGCATGTATGTGATTAGTATGAATAAAAGCATAGGATAACTATGATGAACACCACTTTTATTATAATCTTCTTAGTTCCTAGCCTTTGGCTGGGACCTGTGGTTGCATTTTTGCATGCATGGCAAAGCACACATAAAGCACATATATACAAAGCATTCCTTGTACCTCTCACACACACGAAGCATATGGTGGTGTAAAAGAAGGAAAACAAAAGGACAGAATCTTCAATAACGTTGAAATAAAGTATATCATAGCAGGATTATGAAAAATTGGTCTTCATTGTCAAAGGACTCATTTTATACCTTTGTCTAGTCACAATTTCACATACCTATTAACTAATTAAAAAGTCTGCTTAATAAAGTCATTTGAATTGCCTTTCAACCTACATGACTAGACGGGTGCGGACCAAAATGTGTGGATATGTTGGTGAATTGGGTTGGTTTAGAAAGGATCCAACATCCACTCACTTTGTGGATGGACTTTTTCTATCATTTTGCTTCGATTTCATGTTATTATTGAAGGGCAAGAAAAATGACTGATGTGGAAGATTATATGCACCTCCTACCATAACCATGATTGGGACACGCTTCATGTATCTTCATGTTAATGTATTGACTGATAATAAACCACTTTTTCTTACTAATTAACCATTGAATATATATTTAGCCCCAAAGAGCAAATTTTAATAACAAATTTTAAACAAATTACAGCAGAATTAACACCAAAGAGCAATTACTTAAATCAGGCATGAATTATCTTGTAGTTAAGGCCAGTGTAGTGGCAAACAGCCCCATTCCATGCATATCAAAAGGAGATGTTCATCTTAATACATTATTACATTAACCTTAAAACAACATTAGGTAATCTAATACACTACAACGGTTTTTCTTTGTTATGTTTCATACTTGGACTTTGTGAGCACGGAAAAGTCTATGATTCATATTCCCTTGTTGATTATTAGAAAGACCTAACATAAAACCTTTGTCTACTCACAATTTTACATACCATTGAATTTGCGGTATATAATAAGAGAGAAAAATAATCACAAAAACAATTAAAAAAAGAGCACAAACTAATGTAATCATTTAACATGCCAAAAAACCAACTAAGAAAAAACATGGGTGCTGGCTGAACACACTTAACTTTGAATTACTGCTACAAAGGAAAAAACCATCCACACTTAACTTTGAATTAATGCAAACTGATGTAATCATTTAACATGCCACACTTAACTTTGAATTAATGCAAACATGGGTGCTAATAAAAAAACAATCCACACTTAACTTTGTGGATGGACTTCTCCTTTATGCAAGCCTCATGTGCTACCATGGCTTAACCTTGATCCAACAACTTATCTCCAAAACAACAAAGCAACACGCTTTGATCCCACATAGCTACTACACATTGGTTACAAAACAACAAGGTCGAGGCCTATAATATTTTAAGCCTAACACGCTTTGATTGTTCTCACACAATGAGTCTCTGTGAAAATGTTTGTTCTTTAACTTTTCTTCCCTTTACCCCATTTTCAAGCAAGTTTTGGTTATTGCTTTCATTAAAATGTGGCTTTAGCATTCAGGTATTAATTTGATAGCCATTTGAAATGTTGTAGTGTATAATGGTTGAAGTAAATAGCATATTTACCAAGAATAAATTATTTATTTACTAAGGATAAATAAATTATTTACGTAGTAAATGTTATTTACTTCAAATATGTTAAACTATGTTATTTACTTGTTTAAGTTTTAAAAAAAAATTTAAGTCACTCTTTGTTACTAATTAACCATTGAATATACATCTAGCTTCAAAAAAACTCATTCCACAAACAGACCCAAAACTAATGTGGTTTGGGAACTATACAGCTTACTGGATTATGTGCACAAAAATAAGGCTGCTTGGATCGATATGGGTCGATGAAGGGTCTACATACGGTCTACGTATGTAGACTTCCCCATTCTCCATTTACAGCAATAACGGTCAATAGAGGTCAACATAGGGTCGACATATGTAGACCACATTCAAACCCCATATCGACCCCACAACAGACTTTACCAAGCCCATCAAGATGGCCGTTTTCTATTTTCTCAGCCAAAAAATTTGGAAACAAATTCATAGTTCGATTCCCTTCCATTACAGTTCACAATTTCAAGAATTAAAAAAACACTATATCCATCTATTTAACGGGTTACCTCCATTGGGTCGTTGGTCGTGTTTTGTTGCATCAAACGGCGTGAAGGGAATGGCGAAACGGAGGTCAACGAACGCTGGCGCTGATGCTCGTGGCCTTTTGCTTTCGAGGCGACAATCGTCCAAGTAGAGGCGAGCGAGCTGGAAGAGGGGAAACAGAGAAAAGGAGAAACAGAGGGTGGCGAAGAAACGGCCTTGGATCGTGAGAAAGTTGGGAGAAGAAGAGAGAAAGAACTAGGGAGACTTCGGAGCAGCAAGTGAGAATGGGAGAGCTGGTTCTGCTTCGTCGACAGAGGAAGAAAAAAAATCGTGAGGGAGGGAAAGCATGGGAATTTAGGGCGGCCTGGGGCTATGTTTTCGAATTAGGGCAGGGGAAGCTTTTCCCTTTCTTTTGTTTTGCGTTTGGGAAAGGGACGGGGAAGCCACGTGGAGGGTTGAGATGGATAAAATTATGCCAAATAAGAAACAAATGAGACATGTCATCTTTTTTTTTTTTGTGTTAAAAAAAATCAGGACATTTCTCCAATTCAATTTTTGGGTGGGGTGTTTAACCCAATTTTGCCCACTTTGTCAAATAGTACCGCTTCTTCTTTTGGTCTTAAAATAATTAAAAAAAAACATAAATAACTTCTCAAAAAAAATTATATATAAAAGCAAGTCAGTAGAAAATATCTTTAAACAAGCAAATAATAATAATTCCGTAACATCTTAATTGCCCACTAATCATCATGCTACTAGTTGACATTTTTGATAAAATATTGACATTTTTTGGGGGGAAATTAGTTGCATTTTAGTTGAAGTTAGATATAGTTGTGATTTCAACAGAAAAGGGAAAAAAAAAAAGAGGACTTTTGGATTTTATTTCAGATAATTTGTCGTATCTTATTATATTTCCTTCATATTCAATTTCCTTTAGTTTCTATGATTTTTTGTATGTTTTGTCTCAAAGCTAAATCTTGGGAACTTGCATTTTTTTTAGTCTCGGACGATTTCAGCTCTTTTGCCCAAGAAACAGTAGTTTGAGTGCTGTCAAAAAAGACTTGGAAGTTTGAGTGTAGCAGAAATGACTAGCAGTAACTTTGATCACCTTCCAAAGGAGCTAATGGCAGAGATAATGTCTTGGGTACCTGCTGAGTCTCTGATTCAGTGCAAGTGTGTCTGCAAGTTGTGGTTCGGTTTTATCAACAATCTCATCGGCAACCGGACATTCATGGACAAGCATCTCCACAACAGCAAGATCTTGTCCTCTTCATCGTTGGTTTACCTAAATCGTCAAGGAATGTTCCAGTTGCTCACATTTTTCAATAATGATGATGATGAGAATAACTGCTTCCATTATGTTACTAATCCATTGAATGATCCAACTGGTGCTGGTAAAATTTGGTCACTTTGTCACTGTGATGGCATCTTTTGCATGACGCATTGAAGGGATATAGATATTGTTGTTTTGTTCGATCCCGCAATCAAGGAATGCGGGGTTCTTCCGACTCCTTTTTTTAAGAAAGGCAAGATTCATGTGCATGGAACAGGATTTGGCTGTGATCTCAGGACCAATGACTTCAAGGTTGTTAGGTTTAGGACTGAGAAGAACAAAGGTTGTAAGTCAAGAGCTGAAGTGTATAGCATGACAACCGATTCTTGGAAAGAGGTTAAGATGCAATTTGAATTTTTGGAAGGATATTTTTATAGAAATATTTTGCAAAGGAGTTTTTTATTGGCTTGGGACCAACGTCAATAGTATTAAAGAGGTGGTTCTTTCTTTTAACATGAGTGATGAGGTATTTGATATGATAGCAGTGGCAAAAGATGGTGAAATTGTTTCAGACTTCAACATTAAACTTGCCGTGTGGAACGAAAATGTTGCTCTCTGTTTCATTACAGATGAAAGCGAGGATCCAATATTGTATTTGGAAGTGTGGATGATAAATGATTGTTCTAGTGGTGCTGAAGGTTCTTGTTGTTGGGTTCGACATCTAAGAATCCAACTCTTTGAACACATTGATCATCCATGGATATTTTGCAGGAATGATCTGCTTATGGTTAGGGAATATGGTGATGAATGCCCGGCGTTCCACAATCTTCTCAGAAAAAAGTTTAGGAGTCTTCCTTTTCATTGGGCATTGCCACTGGTGCCACGTGATGATCCGACGCGTAGTATGTGCCAAATTGGATGGGATTTTTGTACATTGAGAGTCTCGTCTCAGTGAGCAAAAGGGATCAAGTCTAGTTGAAGTTTCTATGTTTTTATTTCTCTCTCCCAACTTTTTCTTAATCCTTCTTTTAGTTTCGTAACGCCCTAGTGTAAATTCTCCTTAATGCTTCATTCTTAAAAAATAAAAAAAATAATAACTGCTGGCAACGTCCGTCCTGCAGTGGCTCCTTAGCAGGCACACAAGTACTGCATTATGTTACCCGATCTATACTTTCTAGCAGGCACACAAGTATTGAGACGATTTAGCATCTTGGTTTCCTCCCTAATTAGTAGTTTAATGGATTTTTTACTCCTTCCTTGTGCTTGATCGAAATGGAGTTGAGGGAAAAGGGGTGAGATAGAGTGCTCAGAGTAGCTGAGAATTAGTTATTTCAGGTCAATGTAATCCTCAATCAAACATTTTGCAATGAAGAATACCAATTATTGGTCTATCAAAGTATTCTATTAGTGATTCTAAAGCCTGTATTGAAATCCATATAGCTAAGGAGACAAGAAACTAGTCACAAGTGCATTTAGGACATCCAAATGTAACCAATCAATTAGTGGTTGCCAATACATGTAAAAACAAAACAAAACAAAACAAAACACTGGGGATGGCTAGCTCCTAAGTCTAAGAAGCAAGAACTTGGGAAGTGTTTTGCTTTACTCTGCAATTGTTGGAGAGTTCTTCACTAGTTCCCATATCTTGGCAGAATTATTCAACCAGTCACGCCCGCTGCTCAGAGTCCTTGAGAATGAAGGATGGTTTATGGTAGAAACCTGAATTGAAGACAGAAACTGCCGTTAGAGAATTACTTGAATTATCCAAGGTATATCAGGAACACAAGTGCAGCAATTTCCATAGCATAGAGGTATAACTTTCATATTAATTAATGGGAGAGACATCGTTGTTCTTAGCCAGGATTACGAACAAGTTTGGCGCCATAGAGGGAAACAGATTTTGCTCTTTGGTTTGGCCGCACTTTCATACCATGCTGAATTAATGTGTTCAGGGCGCTTAATTACGTGTAGTAAGATCTTGATCAAGAAACAAACTCCTCTTTGTCACAACAATCACTTGGATGCTCATAATTTCATGAGCTAGCTCAGCAGACAAGGATTGACCACCCAGAACTGAGAACTGGAATGCTGGACAAGCAGTCAGGCCTCATCATCTCCAGCCGAAAACAGAGGGGCTTGGTAGAGGCTGCATTCCCAAAACGCCGAAAATAATAATGTTATTGCTTCGTTTGGATTTTTAATTTAAACACGCTGCAAGCACAAAAACTAGACCCGGGTATCCACGACGATTTGGTGCTCAGCAGAGACTCCAGGTTCAATTCTCATATGACAAATGTCTTCCCATCGCTCTCACTTCCTCGAACTGTGCTGTTTATGGTGGCAAATGCAAGAATTTCGATATGAAGCTTGGAAGAACACAACTTGTAAAATCATCAAGGTGGGGAATGTTTAGCTAATTTTGAATGGGAAAGGGGAAAAAATGAGAAAAGGAAAGGAAAAGGAAAGAATGTCCCATTTCCCACAAATTTTTTAGTTTAATAACAAGATGAAGAACACTAATTTACTGAAGGCCAACATAATGTAGAAAATGAGAGATTGAAAAGTCAGTTCTAAGTACTCCTAATTGTCTCTCTCTTTGGATTTAAAAAGCTTCTCCTAAATTTTAATCAATAGTCATCTGCACGATGCAATTTTTGACCAATAATTATGCACACGTTGGCATTTTAATGTTTAATATGTTGAGATTTCCATTTCTAAAATTCAGCAAACACCTAAAATTCAATTTTTTCAATAAAATAGTATTCCTATGTAAAACTCACAAGAAGACAACTACTTTTTCTTCCTTTTTTTTGGTTTTCCTTTGGAATCTTTTTCTCTTTTTTTTGGATAAACCAGAAAAAAAAAATACATAATATGTTTATTAACAGCTCCAAACCGATTTGGCCCTACTCCATGTGTGCTGTTGCATTAACTCTAAATAATTCATGACAAGTATATGCATCATTTCTATGTAAGCATTTACTTTTATGGGGAAAATAACAATAGTAACAGTAAGTTATTTCTGTCTGATGTCTTTAGTTCCATATATCGTCATGATTGATTATGTACGGCAAATGAAGATTTCTGTCAAAAAATGAAAAAAAAAATTCTAATTCTAAAGTAATAAAACAAAAAGGTTATTTCAAAGCAAATGACGCAAATATATGATGACATGTTGAATTGAAATTGAGTAATGTTTTACACTTGTGTAATTACCCCTCTTTTATTGTTGATTATGAAAAAAATGAGTTTGCAGTGAAAGTGGTATTTAGAATTTGGAATACCATATTTTAACATAAAATTCAGGTAATAAACTTCTATATTTGATTTGTTTATTCAAACGGAAGTATACAATCTCAAAGCATGATAAGGTTTCATGTGATATATATATATATATATATATATATATATATATACATGTATTTTCTAGCCCTTATAGATGCACTTTCATGTATTCACTTTGTTGGGAGTGTGCTCGGCGTAATTCCCGAGGACCACCCTCGAGGTTGTTCGGCCGCCACGCTCGGGAAACAACTGTTACAAGCCAAACTAAAGCTCCATTATGGCCGTCATTTCTCTCCAAGGTGCTCCATGAAGCCTTGACTCCTTGGGATGAATAAGTGCTCGAGTTGGACTGACAGAGCCTGTACCCAAGCAACAACTCACCACTGAAGGTTGATGCATAGCCTTATTCTAACCATCGGATCGAGAACAGACCTCCCGCAGGGATCATAACACCTATCACCTGCCATCTGACACGACTTGATGGGACACGTGGGTTATGGGTCAAACTTACTTAACACCCGATTCAAGTGATAGCCTAGAGATTGAGCGCATTTACTATGCCTAGAGATTGAGCGCATTTACTGCGCCTCGAGTTAACGTGTTCTTTTCCACCTAACTTTGCTCCCAAACTCAGATAAACAGGTACCTGACTTGAGTGTTAGAGAGCTTTTAGCTGGCACTATACCAGTGCCCCTTTGATCTCCGAGGCGTCCCTCTTCTTATGTAGGTCCACCTCGAGAGGCCAGGACGAGCAAGAAAGACCGTCCGACTACCATGCGCAGCCACACGTGGTGTTGATCTCCAGCAAATCAAGGCGAAGCATTAACATTTTGGAGCTAGAAGGAGGGCCCCACGCCTTTCAACAACCTTAACACCCACATTCATCAACAGCCATACTCAACATGGCTACGAGAGGAAATACCTGAGATGAGAGTGCTAGACAAGAGGGATCGAGGTATGCCCAGAACCGGAACTAGAAAAGACCTCGCGGGAGGCCTCGAGTAACGAGGTCCCAATCAGGCGGCTAGGGCAGCAAAGACAGGACAGACAGGCCTCACAAGACCTGATCTGTGAGCTGACTACTGCGGTTCGCCTACTCATGCAACAAATGGTGCAACAACAAGCATAGTAACTGGCCCCGCTCTCCTTCCTTCAGCCTGGGATGATCGGACAGGTGGTTGAGTAGGGCTGAGGGGTGGCTCTTAGAACAAAGAAGATTATGAGCATATTAGAAGACAAGCCTTGGAAGGCGTATCCGAGAACAACAGGCTTGTTAGGGAAGGCTGGATCGGTCCTCATGAAGGCCACAATCACTCCCCTCAAGGCTCTTGAGCTTCAGTCTTTAACATGCTCAGGGACCAAGGGGCTTGCCCTACCCGGGACAAGCCAGAGGGAAGAGACGACAGGGTAGAGGGTGGAGCCCAGTATAGGGTGGAATTGCTTGAAACACCAATAGTCGTTAGTTATAAGACCTGCAACGATAGATTGACCAAATTAGGAACTGCCATTACGGAGTGGACGAGGGAGGCATGCTAGACCCCCCTTTCACCAACACCATCATGCAGACCCCCATGCCGAATGAGTTCAAGGTGCCACAGATCAAAGCCTATGATAGAATGACAGAAGCCAATGAGCACTTAGAACTATACAAGGGCCACATGTTACTCTAGAACACAAGTGATGCCACCATGTGCAAGGCATTCTCGCTTACTCTAACTAATTTGGCTCAGCAATGGTTCTGCCGTATTGAGCAAGGCACCATGTCCTCATTCTGCTAGCTATCCAATGCCTTCTTGGCTGCCTTCGCCACATCCCGAACTAGGAGGAAGGAGGTTACCCACCTCTACATTGTTAAGCAAGGTGACGAGGATGTGCGAGACTATATCAATCGCTTCACTTGAGCAATGCTGGAGGTGAGGCACCTAGAAGACGAGACTTTGAAGTATGCCTTCTCTGTAGGACTGAGAGACAAAAGCTTAATCTGGTCGCTCATACTCGAGTAGCTGAGCACATTTTTCCAAATGCTCGGCTATGCCTAAAGGCACGTTGATGCGGCCGACTACATGAAGAGCCATAGAGACAGAGAAGGCAGTAGCAACAAGAAGGGAAAAAAGCAGAAAGATCCACACGAGGCAGTCTGAGACCAACCAGAACAAAAAACACAAGATGGATAAGTCCAGATTCCCGATTGGGAAATTCCAAAGCTATACACCTCTGGTATCCACCGTCGACGAGGTACTAAACTAGGTGAGCAACCAAAACTTGTTAGTGAATCCATCTCCATTGAAAGGGAACAGAGCAAAGAGAGATCAAAACAAATATTGTAACTTCCATAGAGATATCGAACACAATACTCGAGATTGCATTCAACTGAAAGATCAAATCGAGAAGTTCATCCGAGACGGGCATCTTAGAGAATTTGTCAAGCGAGTCCTGACCCCTGGTACCAATGCCAAGAGAAAAGATCAGCCGACTCGAGAAGGTCAACCTAGTGTGCATAACACCAATGGTGGGAACGTCTAGGACCCACCGAATATCGTGCACATGATCTTTGGCAAGCTAATTACTAGAGACACCGCGGGTGGCTGCCAGGCTTATGCTTGGAAAGCCAGGTTGGGTGAGGGGACCTCATGAATATGTCCAAGCATATCAATAAGATCTGCTGACAAGAAGATGTTACCATTATCTTCAGGGAGGAAGAAATGCATAGGCTCACTGATCCGCATAACGATGCACTAATTTATGAGCTACAGATAGCCAACAACATAGTTCAACGGATGTTAATTGACAATGGTAACTCAGTTGATATTCTATTCAAGCAAGCATTCGACAAGCACTCTAAGCTGATCATACCTTAAGCATAGATATATTTTTGAGAAGTACCAAGAACCTTCCAACTGATCTAATACTTCATCGATCCTGGGTAATGGGTACTTGTTCTTCACTTTAACCTGATTCAAATGCCGGTAGTCGATACACAACCTGATATATCATGCTTCTTAGCAAACAGGACTGGTGCAGCCCATAGTGACATACTATTTTGGATGTATCCCTTATCTGTAAGCTCTTGAAGCTACTTTCTTAGTTCTTTCATTTATGCTGGAGCCATCCGATATGGTGCGATGGAAATCGGAGAGGTTCCAAGAAGTAATTCGGTACTGAACTCAATTTCATGGTGCGGTGGTAATCCGAGTAACTCATTGACGAAGACATCCTCAAATTCTTAACCACCAGTACGACTATATTCTTACTGGCTACACTTGACTCTTCTTCTAGGGTTGAAAGAAGCACACAACAAGCTAAGTTTCTTCGCCCACCAAAACAGGGTTTCAGGAATCGATCATTCCTCTGATCACCACCACCCTAGTAGGTGATCAGCATCCCCTTGCCGATTTCTAGGGTTACTTTCTAAGGTGATGATCTACAACAGCATTATATTTAGACAACTAATCCATCCCTAGGACTACATCATAAATACTTATGGGGATTACAATCAAATTTTCTCGCAAAATCTCATCCCCAATCATTATTTTACAAGATTTACATACATTATTCACACACACTCGCCCCAAGGGTAAAGTAATTATCATGGGTTCACTAAATTCCTCTACTTCTAATCCTAAAGTATTTACAAATGAATTTGAAATGAGAAAATACATGGCACCAATATCAAATAAAACATGAGCTAAGGACTAAGAAATAAGAATCGTACCATCAACTGCTACGTTGCTGGCTTGAGCACCAGAACTTCTTGCAGTCATGGTATGTACTTGGGCTGGAGCCTTCCCTTTTCCTTTGTTGGCATTACGAGGCCCAGGATTTGTTGGCTAATATTGTTGTGGTGGAGGACACCATACACTAGCTAGACTAGATGCCCTATATTGTGGGAAGTTTCTCTAAAAATTCGACAGTCGATAACTTTGTGCTAAATACGACATCTATTAAGGAGTAAACTGATGGAATTAAGGCTGAGAGGATTGCTAAGACTAGGCATGAGATTGGACTTAAGACTGCCCGGATCCACCCTCCCCAAACTATGATCCCTACAGAGAGTTCCTTACCAGACAGTTCCTTTTGATATGACTTAGCTGCTAACAAAAATGGCAATAGAAGTTGTAAAGAATGCTTCGTCCACCACTAGAAGAGCTACTACTTCCACTATGATCACCACCGTGCTGGTTCCTTTACTGAGCTTGATGATTGTTGTTACCCCTCCTGTTGTTCCTTTAAGGCCTACCTGAGGTCCTTGCCCTGTTCTCATAATAAGTGGTATTATCGCTTTCAACTAACAAAGTCGATGACACCAATTCACTGTATTCCCAGATCCTTAAAGCAACAAGCTATCGTCGGATAGAATCCTTAAGCCCTTCCTAAAACTTGATGAACTTTTCTTGCTCAGACGCTATAGCAAATAGGGCAAACCTGGCCAATTTGGTGAACTTTGCCTCATATTCCTTAACAGTCATTTTACTTTGTTCCAAGTGATAGAACTCGGTGATTTTTTGGTCACTGTATCCTTGTGGAAAATAGCGGTCATAAAACAATTTCTCAAACCTATCCCAATTAATGTTCCTATTATTTTCTATGTGCTTTGCCTATTTCCACTAGGCATTGACATGTCTTTCCAATTTATAAGCTTCAAACTCAACACTGCATTTAGCTGGCACCCTAAGTGTATCCAAATGTTTTACTATCGAGCCAAACCAATACTCAGTTGCTTGTGGGTCTCCCTTTCCTTCAAAGGTTGGAATTGTCGCACGTCAAAATTCCTTGAAATATTCTTGTCAGCAACTTGCAGCAGGATCCTTACGTTGTACTCTTGCTGCCAACTGCTTAAAGACAGCAAATATAGCACTTATCATGCCCTCATCGTTAACAGGGTTTGCGTCAACAGCAGTTGGATGGCGCCTAGGTACTACTCTCTCAGTTTTTGAAAAGAAAATTAAACTATCAGTAATTTTTATTATCGTATCTATGTGTACACAATTCCCAATGTTCAAAACCTAAAGCTATGATGCCAAATCTGTCATACACCTAAACCTAAGTGGTGACGAGGTTGTTTAATTAAATTAAATAAACATGATTAATTATACATGCTGAATATTTATTAATATTTTAATAAAAACATTTTAGGTATTTTGTAAAAACATGGTAAATTTTAAACCTTTTTGAAATATTACCAATCTTTAAAATTTAACAAGTATAATTTCTTAAATAACCTTAGAAATTAAATTAAAGTGTTAAAGTCTATCGAAATAGTTTGGGCCTCACTGGCACGGTGTATATAAAGTCAATATATATAGAAATAATACAAAACCATAGTCCAGCAGAATAAAATCAAAGTCCTTATTATTACATGCCTTGGAAATAAAAATAGATAAACTAAACAACTCACAGTTTGCGTGGGAATAACAACAACGTCCTACTTAGCAGTGTACTGACCGCTTGGAGGGGGAGGAATTTAAAAACAAACAGTAGAATCATAAGCGAAAAGCTCAGTAGGACTTAGATTCTTATAAAATCATCACTTATAAAATAAAATAAATGAACTTAATTGCAATTCAGAGGAATAATAAATAATCAAGTAAATTCATACTCACCGTTCATGTCCTGCGATTATCTCAATCATAAATTAATGTTCATTATGTGTAAAGCCTACAAATCAGCACTATAGTGGCTCAGTTGGGTTTCAGGACCTGCCTCTAAGGTCACTCTCTGCACGACTCAATCTCTGTGTGTAGCATCATGCACTTATATATATCATTCCGAATGGGGGTTCTCAGTCCGTTCGGTATCCAGTGTCATTTATTCATATCATTCTCTAGGTATTCTTTTACCGAATTATCATTTTACATTTATTATCATTTATTCATTATGATCAAATTCAATGTCTCTTGAAAATAAATAACCAGCCATTATTATCAGATTATGGTCCAGAACTTTACGAGTACAGTTTTTTTTTTTTTTTTTTTTTTTCACGTAAGTGTACGCATCATTACAACAAAAGATGAAGATATGAAGATCAATGGTCAGTGCCTAAATTTGACAACAATATCGTTATTGTTAGAAAATTTGTGTAAATTTACAAAACCTACGTAAACTAATATTAATGCAGAATTTTAGATGAATTTTTTAGAAACTCAAACAACGCATAAATTTAATCAGAGTATTAAGCATATGATAAATGTTCATGATAAAAGGGCTCATATATATAAAAATAAATGATAAGCACTTATTTATATAATTGAGTAAAATAATTGAAAAACTATTATTTCAGTCAAATTATAGTGATTATTACCGCGTCATATAAAGAAAAATGAACGATCTCTATCCATATATCAAAAGTTTATCAATTAATCTCACTTTCTCACGCTATTGTTTCCTCTTTTCCCAAAAACAATTATATTTTTCTTGAAATATCTCTATTAATGGGGTTATTTTTAAACTCTATATTTTGAGACTTTTTTCATTTTCCTTAATCAGTAAAGTTGATAGGGTTAGTTGATAGAAAATTTCGACGGATGCCAGTTACATAGTTGAAATGTGTAATTATTAATTACTTTGAAAAACTTTTGTGGCTCGAAAATTGTATTGAAGGATATATATATATATATATTTTCCAACATAATTCAAGTGGGGTCTCGTATAGAGGATAGTTTCGTACGATCTAGAATGTGTTTGGAGCTCTTACTATATATATCAGTTGTTCTTTGTTAAATCTATATACACATGGGAGCATAAAGACTAATTTCATATACAGAGCTAGATAATGCTCTCAATTTTTTCACCTCCAATTTTTGTTTTAATTAGAAATTATTGAAAAGGAAAGACATCGCAAACTAATTAATCAAACCATAAGAAGCACAACCAAACTAAGTTAAGGTGCTCTTTTATTACGTACATGCAGTTGAGGTGCTTATTTTATCACGCACGATACTTGCACCATGTACATATATAGTAGAACTAGCTAGTGTAGCCAACTTTCTCATAATATTATCTAGAACTTATGCCCACTCAACAGGCATTCTGAGCAGGCCATATACCCTTGGATTACCAAAAGTAAACCCAAAAGACGCTTGATTATAGCAATCCAGGTTATCCCCAGGGCTCACTTCCAGCAAGCCAGTGTACCTCTCAAAGAAGCCAATTCTATCAGCCACCCTATCGTCAGGACCATGGCCACATTCAAGACCTCCATTGATAATGTTGGTGGTCACACCGAAGCCCGGAAGCCGATTTGCTGCTATGTCTGCATCGGTTGGAATCCACGTGCCAACCATAACATCGTGGCACGATGGTTTGTTGTACTGAGGAGTCATCCAAAACCAAAAGGCGGTCTCGAATGATACAGTCGGGTCTGTGGCAACCAGATCGGGGTTGCTAAGTAGGTCTATTCCAAGTGCTGCTCCAGCTGGCCCGTAGTTGTAGTTGCTGCCCAAAAAATTAATTAATTTATTAACACTCTCACAAATTATCTTTTTAATAAGAAAAAAATTTATTGAAAAGGAAAAAAGACAGTCCCTACAAATCGAAACGTAAAAAATCTTTGAAATAAAAGGAAACAAATAGACAAACCTAACAAACTAATAATAAAGATATAAAAAAGATAAATAACAAATGAAAATCTATCAGAAAATAAGACTAAAGGTGTTTTCTTCTTGTGGACTCTCTGTTCACTTTTTCTTTAGAATATACATCAAGTTTCCCTAATTTATTATCCCAACTTCTTTAATTATTTCAAAGTAATTATCCCTTAAATAATTATTGAATAACCAGCGGGTTACTTTGATAAGACTGGTAAATTACTTACTAACTAAGTTGGATGGGTCCTCGGCCATAATATTGTTTACCAGCAACACACGGCCATTCATCACTAGGAACACAATAGTCACCCCCACCTACCTCCTCAACAAAGCAATATCCCCAGCTGTATCGACCACCTGGTGCAGTGTCCCATCCTCCTACACGTACATGCATTGTCAAAACAATATATATTATGTATGTTCTTCATACATACATACATACATACATACATCTCTAAATGTAGAATAATCAATTACTATGAGTGTAAGTACGTACTTACAGTTAATTTGTAAAATCATCAAATATTGTTTTAGTTTTGCCCTTTTGGCTAGCTCAAGTGGCTATTAGGCGTGTCATGTGCCTATCAAAAATTCAAATTTTGACGGTTTTCTTTTCTTTTCTTTTTTTTTTCTTTTCTTTTAGTAAAGTGGGAGTGATAGAATAAAACAAAAATAAAAAAGACGGTATATACCGGTGGTTTCATGAGAAGTTTGGGCAAGGAAAGCCGCAATCTCCCTCTTACGAATTTCTGTAGAGCCGGTAGCACCAAATTCAGGGAAATGCCTGGCGGCGGCAATGAAGCCGTCGTAAGTGTAGAATCCATGACCTGGGCACCTCGGATCGTTCCGGTACGCGAGCATTTCATCGAAGAGGGACTCACTGATGAGATTGCTGATGTCGTCAGGGGAAACAGGAGGCGGCGGAGTAAAGGGAGGAGGCGGCGGCGGTGGTGATGGTGGCGGTGGAGGAGAAGGAGTGGGGCATTGGCTTTGGCAATTTTCAGGGGCGCAGTAGGCGTCGGTGGTGCCGCACCATCCGTAGTTGCTACAACATTGCCCCTCCGGACATAGAGCACCCTCAGCTTGTGCTCCGCATTGTTCTGCCTCTACGGATGTTCCTAACAAATGGAAAATAATATTATAAAACTACTAGTGCGTTGATCATCATCATCTTGATGATTTTTTTTTTCTATTATTGTAAGGAAAAGATTAATTAATATATAGTAATTAACTGCATGCAGTAGTAAGGTGGTTCATGCATGAGATTGCACCGTATCCCTATATATAGAGCTTTTGAACCCTACCTACCTCCAAATTAACCACGTTTTTTTTTATTCAATTTCATTTGTTCTGTAATTTTTCCTCTTTTTGATAAGTATGAACTGTAATATTACTAAAACATGTTCATATATTTGAATACGTCCTGCATTTTTCTTCCCAAAGTATAACACTAAATCAATTCAATGTTATTTTTAATGCAAAGCAGTGTCTAGAAGTGTGGTTAAAACCAATAGTTGGGACTAATTTTAGTTAAAAACATTGTAGTATTTAAGAGCTTTACATTGTAGCAATTTTTTTTCTTTTTACTGTAACATGTGAAAGCTTTTCATTATTTGTTGGTTGATTAGTTCTAACTAACAGCCAAACACCCTATAAATTAATATATTAAATAGTAAATCTAGTATTTGAATGTAAAAAACACTCTTTAAAGTTCAATGCAATAGTATTTTTAATACTAAATTTGGTGGCAAATTTGTCATCAAGTTGGCATATAACAAATTTGGTATTTAATTCCTATTGGTTAATGTTGACTTTTTTGCTTTAATAATCACAACATTTTAATTTTTTAATTATTTTAATATTAAAAACTTATTTTTACAAATTTGGAGGTTTAATAATTATGAGAAAGACAAATATGTCATTTCAAATAGCGATATGCATGGAGCATACAATAGCAAATTAAATATGTTATTTTTATACTTTTAATTTGGTGGAAATTATAACATTAATATTTACATTGGAGATGATCTTATGCAAAATAAATAGCAAATTCACTAAAAACCAGTTGAAAAGCTCACGCTGCACGCGTGTATGTAAAGCATATTAACAAAAAAAAATAAAAAAAGTAAAAATAAAAAATAAAAAGTAAAAAAAAAAAGTTTTGGAAGATTAAAAAGAAAAAAAATGTTTCGAAAGTTTAAAAAGAAAAAAAAAAGTTTCAAAAAGCCAAATAAGTATGTTTCGATTGGGAACGTTGCATTTTGTGTTTTCAGGAATGTTAAAATCAACCTTTATAAATTTGATGAAATGAGATCAATGTTTGGGTACTTATCCCATTTATAGAACCACCTCAGAGATTATATCACAGTCGTACTGTGAATACGAGGTGGTAGTATTATTCTATGTAAAGTAAAAATTTCTTGTGGACAATCAACTTCATAAAATATCATCATCTTTTTGTCCAACATATATCTAATATCTATTAAGTAAACTCCAACCAAATTCCAAGTGGGATAGCAGTAGGTGGAAGTGAGATCATAGTGCGTGATGAATTAATTTAATTATTGATTAATCAATTTAAATATGTTCAGAGGTGACATCATAGTTCCACAACTATTTAATTTGTTGATGCATTGTATAGTTTAATAAACTAATAAAAGAAACAACATTTTTCTTTAAAAAAAGGAAAAAAGAAGTTAGACTTTGATTCACAAAATCCCAAGGGGGCACATGAGGATAACTAAAAAAAAAAAAAATGATAAACAATGGAAATCACTGTCTCTTACTAGTGATCATATTATTGATTCGTCTTAGCTATTAAGATACGAAAAAGGACTTGTAAATTAAGAAAGACCCAAACTTTACACGTGTCAATTTCTAGTTGGTTAAAAAATTCAGTAACTTTGATAATTTGGCCAAGAGCAAGGCCGAGCGGCTTGCCTCCGGTGTTAACCCAATTCTCGACCACCGAGTTGTTTAACCTAAATAGCTTGACCCACCCATCGGCTGTGCCGGTGTGAATCACCCCGATCCTGTAATGGCCAAGAAAAATGTATTAATAAAATCTAATATTTAATTAAGTTTAATTAATAAATTTACCTTTAAAAATGATAATTTTTGTAAAATTGTGACAATGTATAAATAAGCAGTATTAATTGAAAATTTCACTACGAATGTGATGCAATGTTGGATATTGATAATACGGATTTTATGAGTTTAAATACTCAAAAATTTGTAAATAATATCCATAAAATGAATTTTGAATCACAATTAATTGTAAAATTGTGATACAAACGGATAGATAATTAGAGTATAAATAAGACATAGAGTCCACCGAAACACTAACCCAGTGTGAAAAGGAGGCCGAAGCAGTATAAGTATACTGCTAAGTGAAAACGCAGATATAGAAAATGTTATGTTTGGCCTCCAAAAGTACACCAAAGGTAAGTAAAATATTTTACACAGTCAAAGGATAGGTTGTGCACTGATTTTACCATGACAGTGTAAGAAAAATACTATGTTGTAAAAAATTACACAGTGTAAATTTTTGGGCCCCACCAAGTGGACACCCAATTGAATTTATGGGGTCATTATGCCATAAAAGGAGGGCCAATCCCATGGAGACACCTAGTAACCTAATGGGTTACTTGATGAGTCACCCATATGGATAAGCATGTATTAAATGTAGAATTTAGCCAAAAATTTTCTTCTTCCTCCTCAAAAACCCACGGCTACCATTAGAGAGTTCTTCCAAGAATTTTTCAACTTCACATCTTAGCAAAAATAGCTTCAATTAAGTTCAAGAGGCAGAGTTCAAGGAATTTCAACAAGTTTTAAGGTAAAAACCCAAACTTTTTTTCAAGTTTTTAAGCGATTTTTCATGGGTTAAGGGAGAAGTGGATTCATGGTGTTTTTGCATGAAAAATATCTAGAAAAAAGGATTCAAAGGAACCTTGGAAGGCTAGAAGCTCAAAGTTTCCATTTGGGGTAAGTTTTGATTTTTCAAAGTTTTAAAATTTTGTGATTTTTGTTTTGATTTTTATTCTCTCAAGAGTATGTGGGCTCTTGAGCAAATTTTTAGTTAAATTCCATAGAAATATGAACTATGGTATGTTGATGTTGTGAAAATTAAGGGGTGAATGTTGAAAATGGTGGTTTATGTAAAAAGGGTTATTTTTGTAATTTTAGTGTTAGTTTTTCAAAAATGGTGATTGGGAACGAAAATGACCTAGGAAAAGGTTGAATTTGCTTATACAGTGGCTGGGAGGTAGTTTTGAAATAGATTTTTACAAAAATAACCCAAGGACTAAATTGTAAGAAAAAGTTTTCTCTCGACAGAATTGAAAAATGCCCTAAAACACCCATGTGTAGTGAGAATTTGGAAAAAGTTAAAACATGAAAGTTGTAGATCTCGACGAAACTGTTAAACATCATAGATAGTTCATCGAAAATCTCAACCGTTTGTGAGATTTTAATTTTTCAAGAATGTGTTAAAATTGGAAAAAATTTTAAATAGCAAAAATGTCATTTTTCCAAGGGATTTTGAATATGGTATTTTGACCAAAAATGATCCTTGTGAAAAATGGCAAATTATGGTTTAAAAAGATTAATTTTAGTCCTGAAGGTAAAATTGTAAAATTTTCAATTTATGGACTAAACTACAAAGTTTTACTGAAATAGGGCATAGAAGTGAAATAAGGAGATTCGACCCACTAGGGTATTATTGTCAAATTAGTATGCAACTATTTTCGTTAGAATAGCGAAATTGAGCTCGGGAAGTCAGTAGGCCCATTGGGGGCAAAACCGTCATTTTTTCCCAAATAAACCGAATCATTCTAAAACGTTCCCAAATGGGGAAAAAGGGGTAAGTAAAGAGATTTTCGCCCTTTGTTAGAGACGATAGGGAAGAGTAAGATAGAAGAAAGAAAAACCGAGATTATTAGAGTGGTGTATAGTTATACAACCGACTTATTAAATAACGAACGTTTTGTTTTAAGACACAGAAGGAATAGTAAAATTTGGCTAATGTCTTTGTAATTGGCCAACAGGATCCTAGAAGTTTAGGAAAAAGGAAATCGAGGTTGACTTGCCTAGCATTCGAACCAAATAAGTACCCATTCCACCTATAGTATGAAATTGTAGGTATAGACTGTGATGTATGTATATATATACCTAAGTGTATATCAAGGTGTATACTTGTATGTATGCTATGATATGAGTACTCATAAGTATACTAGTGTACCTGTGAGTATACAAGATAAATACCTGTGTATATATTATATTGTAAACTTGTGTGTATATTAATGTATACTTGTGAGTATAAAAGTGTGTACCTGTGTGTACTATACTGTACAAGAGTATTTTTGTTTTGTGTATAACATGTGTTTGTCATTTTATGCATGGTATGATAACCATAATAATTGGACTGGTAATTGTGTCACTAGAAATTAAGAAAAGTGTCATACTGACTCCTGACTCAAGAGGAGTGTAAGGATATAATATGGTCACGGTGTCACGTAGACCTATGTGTGCAATGGTACAAACACTTGGGCCCTAGTAAGAGATAAGATATGAAAAGGGTAAGGAATGTTCATAAGAAAGCATAATTGGATCGCGCATTGCATTGAATGTGCATGTGGGCTATATTAGAACTTACTACGCGTAAGCTCATTAAGTGTTTCATACTATAGGTATTCTGACAAAAAGGTCAAAATAATGTCACAGTTGAGCTGGCAGAGGGATGAGTAAGGTGCAGGACAGGTATGGTTTCTGCCACGGTTAAGTTTCCGTTGTAGTATATTATAAGTTATTTTGAAACGTAATGTTTAATCAACAGTAATGTAAAAGAATGGTTGCTTATGTAAATACAAGTATGTGATGATATTTTTATTAGACATGTACGCCCTAAGGAGTAAAAATGTAATACGTTTTTGGAGACATTTTTATCAGTAAAGAATTTATTCATTTATCTATATACCAAATCTTGTCCTCTTTACGTTCATATTTGTTGAATGTATGATAAGCAAATAATAGTCTGAGACTGTCAATCTAAACCTTAAGAATTGGCCATATGATGGGATGATTATGTGGTAGACATGATTCTTAAGGTGATGGTCTAAAACATATGATCCACAATCGAGGGAATAAAGTTGGGTGCTTTATTCATGTAAAGATTGTTATGTTGTTTATATCCCTTTTGGGAGATGGTTTTGTCTTAGCCATCGGAGTTGGACTCCGTGAATAGAAACATTGGCACGTTGTCATAGGTGATGATGTGTTGGATCGGGACATAAAGTGAATTGATTTGGATTAATAATTCTGTCTTGGCAAATTGATTCACTTTAGACAGTCATTTGTATTGTATCTTAATCCTGAGATGAATAGTGGGCCCGTTGTCTCGACTTGTGTCTTTTGATGTGCCAATGGGTGACTTCCACATCTCTATAATGGTATGCATGCCGGTACGTTGGAGGCATGACTCTAGATAGCGTAGACTACATAGGTGTAACCGAATGGTATACTATCTTTAGATGGTAAGTTTTCTAATGGTGAGACAATGGAACGTAAGATAAAAATAATCGGGAAGGTAAGACATAACTTGTCCTTAAGCCGATTATGGATTATCATATGGGGATACGATACACTATGATATGTCATGGAGACTTAGCTACACGAGCTTCGTAATTCTATAAAGTTCGAGAGTGCAGCTCCAAGCTTTTAATGGAGTAGCGTTGGAGTTGATAATTGTGAAATGTATATCTGGGATATTGGGTTTCATAATTATCATGAGCTTGAACTTTGTAGGTCCATTTTGGTCCCCTTTGCTAGCTCACAAAGTCCTATAACGACACGGCGTGCTTTTCCAATAATTGGTGACTTATGTCGGATTTATCAGATTGGTTTAAAATTTGTAAGAATCAAATAATTCATGTCTGTTTATCGGTTGAATTAATTTTGTAAGAAATTAGTTCAAGATAAACTTGTTGAATTATTGCGATCAGATAATTCTTGTCTGTTTATCGGTTGATTTAATTTTAAATAAATTAGATCAAGATAAACTTGTAGAATTATTGTGAATTGATTTATTTTCTTAGAGATTATCTTGATAAAGTTTGTTTTGATTAGATAACTTCTCTATTGGGTAATTTGAATCAAAACTGAGACTTTATCCTTTAGAATCTTGGGTGGAAAATAAAAGATTCGCAGAGATTTTTTCTCGGGAGTTCGGCCTACCGGATGACGTGTTCGGCTTGCCGAACTGGCCTGTTCGTCCTGCCGAACTGAATGCTTGGCCTATCGATCAGCGGGAGATAAGATTACGCATTTTCACACGGATCTTATCAGATATTGATCCAAACTTGATTCTGTTTCAAGTTTTTTAGACCTAATCTGATATGGACTGACCCCAGGACCAATAGGTATAAAAAGAGAGTAAGTCTCATGATTTACTCAGATCAATTTGAGAGATTAAGAGTGATACTCTTCTAGTGAGCATCTGAAAAACTCCCTGAGAGCTTTTGTTCACAAATCACGAACACTAGCTTTGGGTTCTCTCTGTTGGTTGGAAGGAGAGTCACCGGTGGAAGAAGCTGTACGCGTGAGCCCACACTCACTCCGGTTGTGGATAGAGAATAGCAAAGAAGACCAATTGGTTGAGGCTCTTTTGGAACATTACTTCTCTATATAGGATTGCGAAGGTTCTTCGGCATACTGAGGTTAGTAAGATCTGTTTAATTTATACATATAACATGTTAAACTTGTGTTTTAGAAATTACTCTGATGAAAAATTTTTAAAATTCCGCTGCGCACTTTGTTTCCAACAATTGGTATCAAAGCCAGGTTTTTACATAAATTTGCAAGTTTGTGATCATGTCATATGCATAAATTTTGTGATCTTAATCTCTCCTATGTTTGAATTGAATTTTATAGAGAGATGGCACTCTAGGTTTCTATATAATATATATGTTGTCATGGATTATGTGGTGAATGTTTATTAATTAATTATGGTTGATTAAATTATTGTTTATTTATTTATTAATTAATTAATACCGGTTATAGTTCCTTAGAGGTTAGAATGTTATCTAGGTTTTTCATGTAATTAGATGGCAGACTATCATCTTCGTCTAGGAATTGTTATTTTATTTTTAAATTTGTAAGAATTTTGTAATTAAATAATTATTCGGAGAAGATGGAACGAGAAGTTGGATCTTGAAGATTGATGATGGCGCCTCTAGGTATTTCCTGAGTCTCTAATTTTATGTTTTTGAATTGTTAAAAATAAAATTGATGAATTGCATTAAAATTGTATTTTCTAGATTGAGGGTTTTCTGCTCGGTCGGCATGCCGGACTTCATAGTTCGGTAGGCCGAAGGTCACAAATCGGCAGGCCGGACGTATGGTCCTGCAGGGCAACAGTGGGGCAAAAATTTTGGTCCTCTGTCGGCAGGCCGAACCTTCATGTTCGGCAGGCCGAAACTACATGATCGGCAGGCCGATCACCCAGATCGGCCTGCCGACCGAGAGCTGCCGAGTGTCCAAAAAAGGTGCAATTTTTTCGATGCAGTTTTAATTTTATTTTTGGGACGATTCTGAGAAACATTAAATTTGGATATGACCGGAAATATGAAGTATTCGATTCATACGGGATTGAAGACTTGAAGATGGATATTACATGAAGAAGGATACGGCGTGAGGATTCAAGGATGAAGAATCAAAAAATGTCTCGATTATTCTCTTGTAATCTTATTTTTCTATTCTCTAGGGTGGAACCATAATATTACGGTTATTATTATTTTGCTTGTAGCTTTGCTTGATTGCTTTGCTTGTCTGCATTATAATATGATTTACCATGTATATTGATAACATGTCATATAGAATAGGGAGTGCCGCTCATATTAAAATTGTTCATGCATAATTTTAAAATAAAACCTTGACTTCAAAAGATTGAGTGGGAGAAGGTTTTCGAAGAGAAAACCTAAGGCCTCCATTGTTGGTCCATAGGAAGAAAATGGTGGTCTCGACTCCTGGGAAGGGATTTCTATCATGTACCAGATTGGATCTCTAAAAGGATAAGGTATTTTAGTATGATTTATGGTTGCACACCCCTAGGTGGTGATTATAAATCATGGATAAAATATTGAAACGGTGGTTATACACTCACGTTGATTTTATTATTAACCTCCCCTAGGAGCTCTGTTAATAAAATTAATGGCCAAAGAAACGATTATTAGTATATGCTGGATCATACGGGTCCTGGATGTCATATATTAATCAGGAGGGGATCCGTGTTCCTGATTGAATTTGGCATGACTCCCCTAGGAGCTTGTTGAATTCTGAGTTGGGAATTATCGTTGTAAGGTTGTGATATTTTCAAGGTTTTGACACATAAACACATTTGTATTATTTTACATGATTGTGTTATCTTACTAAATTATTATATATGTTTGCTTATGTTTGGTATATGATTCTTTATTGTAGATTGAAAATGTCTAAAAATGCTTTATCATCGATACTTGACAAAAACCAATTAACCGGTGAGAACTATAACGATTGAAAATGGAACCTGGACATCGTCCTTTCCTTTGAGAAACTGAAATATGTTCTGACAACTCCTTGTCCTCTCGAGCCTACGGGAGACTCAAGTAATGAGCAATTCCAAGCATACGACCGCTGGAAAGATGCTAATGATCAGGCTCGCTGCTATGTTATGGCTAGCATGAACAACGTGCTGCAGGCTCAACATCAGGATTATGAGACTGCGAAGCAGACCTTGGATAATCTTGAGGATATGTTCGGAGGCCAGGCCATAACGAAGCGGCAAGGGGCGCTTCAGAAACTCTTAAACTGTAGACAGAGACCGGGGACATCTGTAAAGGAGCATATGATGTTGGTCATGGGTTACCTCGCTGAGGCTCAAACCAATGGAGCCGACATCGATGCTGAAACTCAGATGACTATGGTCTTTGAGACTCTGTCTAAGGAATTTATTCCATTTAGAGCTACTTTTAATTTAAGCAATAGATGGGATATGACCTTGACAGAACTGATGAAACAGTTACAGGAGTTTGAACTGCTGATCAGGGAGTCTCCTGCTGGTGGAGAGGCCAATATGGTAGCTGCTTCTGGTTCCAATCCTAACTCTGGGAATGGAAAGAAGCAACAGGCCAAGAGTGGGAAGTCTTCTATTCCTCCTGAAACCAAGAGCAAGAAGAAGAAGAAGAAGAACCCAAAGAAGCTTAAATGCTTCTTCTGTGGTAAAGTCGGGCATATAAAGAAGCATTGCAAGGACTTCCTTTCCAAGGGAGGTAGGTGTGATCTTCTATATTTAGAAACTTGTTTGGTTGAGGAATCCAGTGACATCTGGGTCATAGATTCCAGTGCAACTAATCATGTTTGTGTTTCTCTGCAGGGATTCAAAGAAACGAGAAGTCTACTTCGTGAAGACTTAACGCTTCGGATGGGCGATGGATCCTTGGTCTCAGCGGAAGCAGTGGGAGATGTCCATCTTTATTTTGATAATTATAGGAGTTTAATTTTGCGAGACTGTTTTTATGTTCCTAAATTTAAAAGGAATTTAATTTTTGTATCTTCTTTATTTAAAGACTCCTACGTGGTATCTTTTAATGAAAAAGTGATGATTCGTAAAAACAAATCTTTTATCTGTTCTGGATGGATGCAAAATAATCTATATTTTATCAAACCTAAGATGGACTTATTCCTTAATGCTGAGATAAATGATAATGACTCAAAAAGGCTTAAAACTTCTCACTCTAATAAGACTTATCTTTGGCATTTGCGCCTTGGCCATATTAACCTAAATAGGATTCAAAGGTTGGTAAGGGATGGACCTTTAAGTCACTTAAAGGTGGAATCTATACCTCAATGTGAGTCTTGTTTGGAGGGTAAAATGACCAAAAGACCATACCGGTCTAAGGACAATAGGGCCGAAGGGGTTCTAGAACTTGTGCATAGTGATGTTTGCGGACGGATGAACATCCGGGCACGAGGAGGGTATGAGTACTTTGTCACTTTTATTGACGATATCATTGTACTGTAATAAGGCGGTATCACTGTACTGTGATAACAGTGCGGCGGTAGCTAATGCTAAGGAACCAAGATTTCACAAGAACAGTAAGCATATTGATCGGAAGTATCCTGTGATAAAGGACTTCGTTGAGGGCGGGCATGTCACGGTGTGCAAGATCGCGTCAGAGGAAAATTTAGCTGATCCATTTACGAAGACACTTACTAGGAGAGTCTTCGAGAACATGTGGAAGCTATGGGAATGCGAAATTTGCTGTATCTACTCACTTAGTGCAAGTGGGAGATTGTTAGACATGTATGCCCTAAGGAGTAAAAATGTAATACGTTTTTGGAGACATTTTTATCAATAAAGAATTTATTCATTTATCTATATACCAAATCTTGTCCTCTTTACGTTCATATTTGTTGAATGTATGATAAGCAAACAGTAGTCTGAGACTGTCAATCTAAACCTTAAGAATTGGGCATATGATGGGATGATTATGCGGTAGACACGATTCTTAAGGTGATGGTCTAAAACATATGATCCACAATCGAGGGAATAAAGTTGGGCGCTTTATTCATGTAAAGATTGTTATGTTGTCTATATCCCTTTTAGGAGATGGTTTTGTCTTGGCCATCGGAGTTGGACTCTGTGAATAGAAACATTGGCACGTTGTCATAGGTGACGATGTCTTAGATCGGGACATAAAGTGAATTGATTTGGATTAATAATTCTGTCTTGGCAAATCGATTCACTTTAGATAGTCATTTGTATTGTATCTTAATCCTGAGATGAATAGTGGGCCCGTTGTCTCGACTTGTGTCTTTTGATGTACCAATGGGTGACTCCCACATCTCTATAGTGGTTTGCATGCCGGTACGTTGGAGGCATGACTCTAGATAGCGTAGACTTGTTATTCATAGATATAGAATCCATAGCTCCTCTTTAGGAGTAATGATATCCTCTTATATGCGTTGTCCTGTAATTGGAAAACTGGAGCGCTCAACCATTTGGATACATAGGTGCAACCGAATGGTATACTATCTTTAGATGGTAAGTTTTCTAATGGTGAGACAATGGAACGTAAGATAAAAATAATCGGGAAGGTAAGACATAACTTGTCCTTAAGCCGATTATGGATTATCATATGGGGATACGATACACTATGATATGTCATGGAGACTTAGCTACACGAGCTTCGTAATTCTATAAAGTTCGAGAGTGCAGCTCCAAGCTTTTAGTGGAGTAACGTTGGAGTTGATAATTGTGAAATGTATATCTGGGATATTGGGTTTCACAATTATCATGAGCTTGAGCTTTGTAGGTCCATTTTGGTCCCCTTTGCTAGCTCACAAAGTCCTGTAACGACACGGCGTGCTTTTCCAATAATTAGTGACTTATGTCGGATTTATCAGATTGGTTTAAAATTTGTAAGAATCAAATAATTCATGTCTGTTTATCGGTTGAATTAATTTTGTAAGAAATTAGTTCAAGATAAACTTGTTGAATTATTGTGATCAGATAATTCTTGTCTGTTTATCGGTTGATTTAATTTTGAATAAATTAGATCAAGATAAACTTGTAGAATTATTGTGAATTGATTTATTTTCTTAGAGATTATCTTGATAAAGTTTGTTTTGATCAGATAACTTCTCTATTGGGTTATTTGAATCAAAACTGAGACTTTATCCTTTAGAATCTCGGGTGGAAAATAAAAGATTCGCGAAGATTTTTTCTCAGGAGTTCGGCCTGCCGGATGACGTGTTCGGCCTGCCGATCAGTGGGAGATAAGATTACGCGTTTTCACGCGGATCTTATCAGATATTGATCCGAACTTGATTCTGTTTCGAGTTTTTGAGACCTAATCTGATATGGACTGACCCCAGGACCAATAGGTATAGAAAAGGAGTGAGTCTCATGATTTACTCAGATCAATTTGAGAGATTAAGAGTGATACTCTTCTAGTGAGCATCTGAAAAACTCCCTGAGAGCACAAATCATGAACACTAGCTTTGGGTTCTCTCTGTTGGTTGGAAGGAGAGTCACCAGTGGAAGAAGCTGTACGTGTGAGCCCACACTCACTCCGGTTGTGGATAGGGAATAGCAAAGAAGACCAGTTGGTTGAGGCTCTTCTGGAACGTTACTTCTCTACACAGGATTGCGAAGGTTCTTCGACACACTGAGGTTAGTAAGATCTGTTTAATGTATACATATAACATGTCAAACTTGTGTTTTAGAAATTACTCTGATGAAAAATTTTTAAAATTCCGCTGCGCACTTTGTTTCCAACAATTTTCCCAAGGTTGTTAGAACCAGTATTATACGAAGAAGTGTGTGAAATAAATATATGTATACACTTGCGGTTCAAAAGATGTTAATTCTGTATGTAGAAAAAAAAATTCCTAAATTTTTGCCTATAAGTAAGTAAGAAAAATGTTTATCACAGCAAGAAAAAGGCGGGTTGTGACATACCCTACGTCATATGCCAAGTCCTCCACAACCACCAAAGAGCCGATGCCGATGAGCTCAGCCCTAAGAAGGCGGTCGTTAAGTGTCGGCGCCCTCGCGAGCGGTCCTTTAAGTTCATGGACAAGCAAATGAGCCAATTCAAATGGCTCGAGTAGATAGACAAGGAAACCGAATGCCACTGGAAAGGCTAGTGTGAAGAGGAGGAAATTGAAAGGCCGTGTATTTTTTGTTTTTGTGTTTGCTATTAGACTAGTTGGGTGGTGAGATGTAGAGATACAACAATGGGTCGGGGCCCGTGGGCCGACCTGGCCCATTAATATTTGTGGGCTAGGCTGGACCAACCTATATCGGCCCATGGGCTGGTCCGGCACAGCCTATGAAAAATCATAAGTTGGACCAGGCTGGCACGTCTAGGCCCATAATGGGACATGCCAGCCCGGCCTAGCCCATGTAAGGCCCATATAGGCCCACAATGGGCCAGTCCACCGAAAGCCCATTGTGACCCAATTTCATTTATATATGTATATTTAAATATATTTTTCCATGTTCATTTGCGGGTAAACATGGCTGAGTTTAAGCTTCTCCAGCAAAAGGCTTTACACACTACATCAGGACAATTTTTTTTTTCCTTTTCTTTTCTTTTTCTTTGCTTGCTTGTAGGCATGCTTTGCTTCTTTTGAGAAGCAAAGCTAAAACAAGACCTCACATATCACATTATAATAGGCCTGGTAAGCTCTTATGTATATGAACAATATTTATTTTTTATCGTAATTAAAATATCCCTTTTTATATTTCCATTGATTATTTAAATTTTTATATTTGTTAACTTGTTTAAAAATTCAAAAATAAAAATAAAAATAAAAACAAATTCAAAATTGCATCTTTGGATAAGCTAGTCCATCTAAACCCATGATGGGTCAAGATAAACCTATTCATCCTAACTCGTAGATGGGCTCGAATGAGTCAACTTAGTCAAGGCCCACGGCACGGCCCAGCCTGGCCTACATAAAATTAACCTGTGGTGTGGGCTGGGCCGAGGTAATTTTAATATGGGCTGGCCTGACATGGCCCACAAAATTCGTGGGCTGGGCCGGGCCATGGGCCTAAAGAGAATAGGCTAAGTCGGCCCATTCTTGTATCTCTTGTGAGCTACTTGGTTGAGCAAGCCTCAATAACTTAATATTTTCTAATTAATTATTACTAGCAAGATCAGGAACAGTACTATATATATACATATTGTTGGAAAAAACGTTGCGCAACAGAATTTAAAAAATATTTTCACATCAGAGTATTTTTCTAAAACACAAGTTTGACATGCTGTATGCATAAATTGACCAGATCTTACTAACCTTAGTGTGCCGAAGAACCTCCGCAACCTGTGTAGAGAAGTAACGTTCCAGAAGAGCCTCAACCAACTGGTCTTCTTTGCTATTCTCTATCCATAACCAGAGTGAGTGTGGGCTTACACGTACAGCTCTTCCACCGGTGACTCTCATTCCAACCAACAGAGAGAACCCAGAGCTAGAGTTCGTGCTTTGTGAACAAAAGCTCTTAGGGAGTTTTTAGATACTCACCAGAAGAGTATCACTCTTAATCTCTCAATTGATCTGAGTAAATCATGAGACTCACTCCCTTTATATACCTGTTGGTCCTGGGGTCAGTCCTTATCAGATTAGGTCTCAAAAAACTTGAAACAAAATCAAGTTTGGATCAATATCTGATAAGATCCATGTAAAAACGCGTAATCTTATCTCTCGCTGATCGGTAGGCCGAACACGTCATTCGACAGGCCAAACTCCCGCGAAAATATCTCCGTGAATCTTTATTTTCTACCTGAGATTCTAAAGGATAAAGTCTCAGTTTTGATTCAAATAACCCAATAGAGAAGTTATCTGATCAAAACAAACTTTATCAAGAATATCTGTAAGAAAATAAATCAATTCACAATAATTCCACAAGTTTATCTTGATCTAATTTATCCAAAATTAAATCAACCGATAAACAGACAAGAATTATCCGATTGCAATAATTCAATAAGTTTATCTTGTATTAATTTCTTACAAAATTAATTCAACCGATAAACAGACATAAATTATTTAATTCTTTCAAATTTTAAACTAATCTGATAAATCTGACATAAGTCATCAATTATTGAAAAAGCACGCTGTGTCGTTACAGGATTTTGTGAGCTAGCAAAAGGGACCAAAATGGACCTATAAAGTTCAAGCTCATGATAATTATGAAACCCAATATCCTAGATATATATTTCACAATTATCAACTCCAACGCTACTCCACTAAAAGCCTGGAGCTGCACTCTCGAACTTTATAAAATTACGAAGCTCGTGTAGCTAAGTCTCCATGACATATCATAATGTATCATATCCCCATATGATAATCCATAATCAGCTTAAGGACAAGTTCTGTCTTACCTTCCTGATTATTTTTATCTTACATTCCATTATCTCACCATCAGAAAACTTATTATCCAATGATAGTATACCATTCGGTTACACCTATGTATCCAAATGGTTGCGCGCTCTATTTTTTCAATTACAGGATAAGGTATATAAGAGGACATCATTACTCCTAAAGAGGAGCTATGGATTCCATATCTATGAATAACAAGTCTATGCTATCAAGAGTCATGCCTCCAACGTACCGGCATGCATACCACTATAGAGATGTGGGTGTCACCCTTTGGCACATCAAAAGACACAAGTCGAGACAACGGGCCCACTATTCATCTCAGGATTAAGATACAATACAAATGATTGTCTAAAGTGAATCAATTTGTCAAGACAGAATTATTAATCCAAATCAATTCACTTTATGTCCCGATCCAACACATCGTCACCTATGACAACGTGCCAATGTTTCTATTCACGGAGTCCAACTCCGATGGTCAAGACAAACCATCTCCCAAAAGGGATATAGACAACATAACAATCTTTACATGAATAAAGCACCCAACTTTATTCCCTCGATTGCGGATCATATGTTTTAGACGGTCACCTTAAGAATTGTGTCTTCCGCATAATCATTCCATCATATGCCCAATTCTTAAGGTTTAGACTGACAGTCTCAGACTACTGTTTGCTTAACATACATTCAACAAATATGAACGTAAAGAGGACAAGATTTGGCATATATAAATGAATAAATTATTTATTGATAAAAATGTCTCCAAAAATGTATTACATTTTTACTCCTTAGGGCATACATGTCTAACAATCTCCCACTTGCACTAACTGAGTAAATACAGCAAATTTTGCATTCCCATAGCTTCCACATGCCTCTCGAAGACTCTCCCAGTAAGTGTCTTCTTAAATGGATCAGCTAAATTGTCCTCTGACGTGATCTTGCACACCGAGACATGCCCACTCTCAATGAAGTCCTTTATCACATGATACGTCCAATCAATATGCTTACTCTTCTTGTGAAATCTTTGTTCCTTAGCATTAGCTACCGCCACACTGTTATCACAGTACAGTGATACCACCTTATCCATACCAGAAACTACCTCAAGATCCCCAAGGAACTTGCGGAGCCACACTGCTTCTTTCGAAGCATCACTAGCCGCCACATATTCGGCCTCCATCGTTAAATCCGAAGTGCAATCTTGCTTCGCACTTCTCCAACTAATGGCGCCGCCACCCAGAGTAAACACAAACCCTGAAGTCGATTTCCTAGAATCCAGACAGGATTGAAAATCTGAGTCAGTATATCCTAGAGGAGTCAGGTCCTCACCCGAATACACAAGCATATACCCTCGAGTCCTTCTCAAGTACTTGAAAATATGCTTTACCGCAACCCAATGGTTTGGTCCTGGATCCGCCTGAAATCGACTTACAATCCCGACCGTATAGCTAATATCCGGTCGTGTGCAAAGCATGGCATACATGAGACTACCCACTGCCGAAGCATAAGGCACCTTCTTCATGTATTCTCTTTCTTCATAAGACTTTGGAGAGTCTTTCTTAGAAAGAGTAATTCCAGACCTAGATGGTTGCCCACCTTTCTTGGAATCCTGCATTGCAAATCTCTTGAGAATTTTATCTATGTAGCCGGCCTGAGACAAAGCTATCATTTTGTTCTTCCTATCCCGAAAGATCTGGATACCGAGAACAAAATTAGCCTCACCCAAGTCCTTCATGTCAAACTGCTTGGTCAACCATAATTTGACCGATGACAACGCCCCAACGTCATTGCCAATTAGCAGAATGTCATCTACATAGAGCATTAGAAAAACCACCTTCCCATCTTTAATGTGTTTGTAAACACATGGTTCGTCCATATTTTGTGAGAACCCATAAATCTTGATCACCTGATCAAATCTTATGTTCCAAGAATGGGAAGCCTGCTTAAGTCCATACATTGACTTTAGCAGCTTACAAACCTTACCCTCTTAACCCGCGACCTCAAACCCTTCTGGTTGTTCCATATAAATGGACTCATCAAGATAGCCATTCAGAAAAGCCGTCTTGACATTTATCTGCCAAATCTCATAGTCGAGAGCAGCAGCTATGGATAAGAGAATCCGAATGGACTTAAGCATGGCTACAGGCCAAAAGGTTTCCTCATAATCGATTCCTTCTTTTTACGTATAACCCTTAGCTACCAGTCTAGCCTTAAAGGTTTCGACCTTTCCATCTACTCCTCTTTTCCTCTTGTAGATCCACTTACTCACTATGGGTTTTACCCCTTCGGAAAGATCCACAAGATCCCAGACCTGATTAGTCTCCATAGACTTCATCTCTATGTTCATGGCCTCTGTCCAGAGTCTTGAATCAACATCCTCCATAGCCTCTGCATAAGTGTAAGGATCCCTGTCATGTTCATCCGGTTCAGCTAAGAAGACTTCCCCATTGAACATATACCTCTCAAGTTGACGCCTGATCCTCCCACTACGCCGAAGCCCTTGAGGTTGTTGTTCAGGTTTGTTTGGTTTTTCTACACCGATTGGAATGGTTTCATTCGGAACCTCTGGAGTGAACGAATCACCCCTTAACTACTCAAGCAACACTTCACTTCGAGGTTTAAAGTCGTTCATGTAACTCTCCTCAAGGAAGGCTGCATTAGTTGAAACCACGACTTTGTTTTCCTTTGGGTTATAAAAATAACCCTCTTTAGTCCCTTTTGGATATCCTACAAACACGTAAACTTCCGAACGTACTTCCAACTTATTCGAATTCTTAAACAAGACATGAGCCGGACATCCCCATATGCGAATATGGTTTAAGGATATGTTCCTTCTTGTCCACAACTCATGAGGAGTTTTAGGGACTGATTTTGAAGGCACATTGTTCAGAAGATAACATGCGATTTGTAGTGCATATCCCCATAAGGATAAAGGCAATGATGAATAACTCATCATGGACCTAATCATGTCCAACAAAGTCCTATTTCTTCTCTCCGCTACGCCATTCTGCTGCGGAGTGCCCGGCGCAGACAAATGGGATAAAATCTCATTCTCTAACGAGTGTTCCAAGAACTCATCAGAAAGGTATTCCCCACCTCGATCAGATCGAAGTGTCATTATAGGTCTACCCAATTGCTTTTCCACTTCAACCCGAAACTCCTTGAACTTGTCAAAAGTTTCACTTTTGTGGTGCATTAGGTACACATACCTATATCTTGAGTAATCGTCAATAAAAGTGACGAAGTACTCATACCCTCCTCGTGCCCGGATGTTCATCGGTCTGCAAACATCACTATGCACAAGTTCTAGAACCCCTTCGGCCCTATTGCCTTTAGACCCGAATGGTCTTTTGGTCATTTTACCCTCCAAACAAGATTCACATTGAGGTATAAATTCCACCTTTAAGTGACTTAAAGGTCCATCCTTTACCAACCTTTGAATCCTATTCAGGTTAATATGACCAAGGCGCAAATGCCAAAGATAAGTCTTATTAGAGTGAGAAGTTTTAAGTCTTTTAGAGTTATTATCATTTATCTCAGCATTAAGCAATAAGTCCATCTTAGGTTTGATAAAATATAGATTATTTTGCATCCATCCAGAACAGATAAAAGATTTATTTTTACAAATCAGCACTTTTTCATTAAAAGATACCACGTAAGAGTCTTTAAAAAAACAAGATACAGAAATTAAATTCCATTTAAATTTAGGAACATAAAAACAGTCTTGCAAAAATAAATTCCTATAATTACCAAAATAAAGATGAACATCTCCCACTGCTTCCACTGAGACCAAGGATCCATTGCCCATCCGAAGCGTGAAGTCCTCATGAAGCAGACTTCTCGTTTCTTTGAATCCCTGCAGAGAAACACAAACATGATTAGCTGCATCGGAATCTATGACCCAGATATCACTGGATTCCTCAACCAAACAAGCTTCTAAATATAGAAGATCACACTTACCTCCTTTGGAAAGGAAGTCCTTGCAATGCTTCTTGATATGTCCGACCTTTCCATAGAAGAAGCACTTAAGCTTCTTTGGGTTCTCCTTCTTCTTCTTCTTCTTGCTCTTGGTAGCAGCAGGAATAGAAGACTTCCCGTTCTTGGCCCGTTGCTTCTTTCCACTCCCTGAGTTAGGATTGGAACCAGAAACAGCTACCATGTTAGCCTCACCACCAGCAAGAGACTCCCTGATCAACAATTCAAACTCCTGTAACTGTTTCATCAGTTCTGTCAAGGTCATATCCTGTCTATTGCTCAAATTAAATGTAGCTCTAAACAGAATAAATTCCTTAGACAAAGTCTCAAAGACCATAGTCATCTGAGTTTTAGCATCAATGTCGGCTCCATTAGTTTGAGCGTCAGCGAGGTAACCCATGACCAACATCATATGCTCCTTTACAGATGTCCCCGGCCTCTGTCTACAATTAAGAAGTTTCCGAAGCGCCCCTTGCCGCTTTGTTATAGCCTAGCCTCCAAACATGTCCTCAAGATTATCCAAGATCTGCTTCGTAGTCTCATAATCCTGATGTTGAGCCTGCAGCACATTGTTCATGCTGGCCATAACATAGCAGCGGGCCTGATCATTAGTATCTTTCCAACGATCGTACGCTTGGAATTACTCATTACTTGAGTCTCTCGTAGGCTCGGGAGGACTAGGGGTTGTCAATACATATTTTAGTTTCTCAAAGGACAGAATGATATCCAGGTTCTATTTCCAATCGTTATAATTCTCACCGGTTAATTGGTTTTTATCAAGTATCGATGATAAAACATTTTTAGACATTTTCAATCTACAATAAAGAATCATATACCAAACATAAGCAAACATATATTAATTTAGTAAGATAACACAATCATGTAATATCATACAAATGTGTTTATGTGTCAAAACCTTGAAAAAATCACAACCTTACAACGATTATTCCCAACTTAGAATTCAACAAGCTCCTAGGGGAGTCATGCCAAATTCAATCAAGAACACGGATTCCCTCCTGATTAATATATGCCACCCCCCGTATGATCCAGCATATATTAATTATCGTTTCTTTGGCCATTAATTTTATTAAAAGAGCTCCTAGGGGAGGTTAATAATAAAATTAACGTGAGTGTATAACCATTGTTTCAGTATTTTATCCATGATTTATAATCACCACCTAGGGGTGTGCAACCATAAATCATACTGAAACACCTTATCCTTTCAGAGATCCAATCTGGTACATGATAGAAATCCCTTCTTAGAGGTCGGGACCACCATGTTCTGTCTATGGACCAACGATGGAGGCCTTAGGTTCTCTCTTCGAAAACCTTCTCCCACTTAATCTTTTGAAGTCAAGGTTTTATTTTAAAAATTATACATGAACAATTTTAATATGAGCGACACCTCCTATTCTATATGACATGTTATCAATGTACATGGCAAATCATATTATAATGCAGACAAGCAAAGCAATCAGCAAAGCCACAAGCAAAATAATAACAACCGTAATATTATGGTTCCACCCTAGAGAATAGAAAACTAAGATTACAAGAGAATAATCGAGACATTTTTTGATTCTTCATCCTTGAATCCTCAAGCTGTATCCTTCTTCATGCAATACCCATATTCAAGTCTTCAATCCCGTATGAATCAAATACTTCATATTTTCGGTCATATCCAAATTTAATGTTTCTCATAATTGTCCCAAAAATAAAATAAAAACTACACCATCAAAACTGCACCTTTTCTGGAAACTCTTCCAGCTCTCGATCGGCAAGCTGATTTGGGTAATTAGCCTGCCGATCCAAAAGATCGGCCTGCTGACCCATGAAGGTTCGGCCTGAAAGTTTGGCCTACCGGCAGAGCCGGTCGATTTCTGCCCCACTGTTGGCTTGTGGAACCACACGTCCGGCCTGTCGATCTGTGACCATAGGCCTGCCGAACTGTGAGGTCCGGCATGCCGACCGAGTAGAAATCCCTCATTCCAGAAAATACAATTTAAATGCAATTCATCAATTTTATTTTCAACAATTCAAAAACATAAAATTAGAGACTCAGAAAATATCTGGGAGCGCCATCATCATTCTTCTAGATCCGTCTTTTTCGAATAATTATTTAATTACAAATTAAAATTAAACAATAATTCCTAGACGGCGACAATAGTCCGCTTTCTAATTACATGAAAAACTTAGATACATTTTCTAACCTCTAAGGAACCATAACCGGTATTAATTAATTAATAAATAATTAAACAACAATTTAATCAACCATAATTAATTAATAATCATTTATCATATAATCCATGACAACATATATAATTTATAGAAACCTAGAGTGCCAACTCTCTATAAAATTCAATTCAAGCATAGGAGAGATTAAGATCACAAAATTTATGCATATAATATGATCACAAACTTGCAAATTTATGTAAAAACCATGGCTCTGATACCAATTGTTGGAAAAAACGTTGCGCAGCGGAATTTAAAATTTTTTTCACATCAGAGTATTTTTTCAAAATACAAGTTTGATATGCTGTATGTATAAATTGACCAGATCTTACTAACCTTAGTGTGCCGAATAACCTCCGCAACCTGTGTAGAGAAATAACGTTCTAGAAGAGCCTCAACTAACTGGTCTTCTTTGCTATTCTCTATCCACAACCGGAGTGAGTGTGGGCTCACACGTACAGCTCTTCCACCGGTGACTCTCCTTCCAACCAACAGAGAGAACCCAAAGCTAGTGTTCGTGATTTGTGAATAAAAGCTCTCAGGGAGTTTTCTGATACTCACTAGAAGAGTATCACTCTTAATCTCTCAATTGATCTAAGTAAATCATGAGACTCACTCCCTTTATATACCTGTTGGTCATGGGGTCAGTCCTTATCAGATTAGGTCTCAAAAAACTTGAAACAAAATCAAGTTCGGATCAATATCTGATAAGATCTATGTAAAAACGTGTAATCTTATCTCTCGCTGATCGGCAGGCCGAACAGGCCCCATCGGCAGGCCGAACACGTCATTCGGTAGGCCGAACTCCCACGAAAATATCTCCGCGAATCTTTTATTTTCTACCCAAGATTCTAAAGGATAAAGTCTCAATTTTGATTCAAATAACCCAATAGAGAAGTTATCTGATCAAAATTTTTTTTATCAAGAATATCTCTAAGAAAATAAATCAATTCATAATAATTCTACAAGTTTATCTTGATCTAATTTATCCAAAATTAAATCAACCGATAAACAGACAAGAATTATCCGATTGCAATAATTCAGCAAGTTTATCTTGCATTAATTTCTTACAAAATTAATTCAACCGATAAACAGACATGAATTATTTAATTCTTTCAAATTTTAAACCAATATGATAAATCCGACATAAGTCACCAATTATTGAAAAAGCACGCCGTGTCATTACAGGATTTTGTGAGCTAGCAAAGGGGACCAAAATGGACCTATAAAGTTCAAGCTCATGATAATTATGAAACCCAATATCCCAGATATACATTTCACAATTATCAACTCCAACGCTACTCCACTAAAAGCCTGGAGCTGCACTCTCGAACTTTATAAAATTACGAAGCTCGTGTAGCTAAGTCTCCATGACATATCATAGTGTATCGTATCCCCATATGATAATCCATAATCAGCTTAAGGACAAGTTCTGTCTTACCTTCCTGATTATTTTTATCTTACGTTCTATTATCTCACCATTAGAAAACTTACCATCCAAAGATAGTATACCATTCGGTTACACCTATGTATCCAAATGGTTGAGCGCTCCAGTTTTTCAATTACAGGACAACGCATATAAGAGGATATCATTACTCCTAAAGAGGAGCTATGGATTCCATATCTATGAATAACAAGTCTTCACCATCAAGAGTCATGCCTCTAACGTACCGGCATGCATACCACTATTGAGATGTGGGTCTCACCCTTTGGCACATCAAAAGACACAAGTCGAGACAACGGGCCCACTATTCATCTCAGGATTAAGATACAATACAAATGATTGTCTAAAGTGAATCGATTTGTCAAGACAGAATTATTAATCCAAATCAATTCACTTTATGTCCCGATCCAACACATCGTCACCTATGACAACGTGCCAATGTTTCTATTCACGGAGTCCAACTCCGATGGTCAAGACAAACCATCTCCCAAAAGGGATATAGACAACATAACAATCTTTACATGAATAAAGTGCCCAACTTTATTCCCTCGATTGCGGATCATATGTTTTAGACCATCACCTTAAGAATCGTGTCTTCCGCATAATCATCCCATCATATGCCCAATTCTTAAGGTTTAGACTGACAGTCTCAGACTACTGTTTGCTTAATATACATTCAACAAATATGAACGTAAAGAGGACAAGATTTGGCATACATAAATGAATAAATTATTTATTGATAAAAATATCTCCAAAAACATATTACATTTTTACTCCTTAGGGCATACATGTCTAACATATATACACTGAGATATGTATATATGAGATCAGCATTTAAGATCCGCAAAACATGTTTGACAATTTTTGTGTCTAAAAATGGACCGCATGTGTGTACTATACGCATACGTATGTTACATGTACATTTATTTCTTCGCCATTAATGGTTTTCGTTTACACACAAATGTATGTTTGTAACTTCGAGGGAAATAATATCTAATTTACTGACAGATGTTAGGGTGTTGTTGAGCCTGTCGTGGCTAATCTTTTGCGTGTGTGTGTGTGTGTGTGTGTAGATTATCTGCTGTGCCAATTTCGATAAAAAGAATTATAATATTTATCTTAAAGTAGATTAGATTAAAACTAAATGAGAAATAAGAGACTTCAAAGTTAGGCTATTGTCATTTTAGCAGACGTTGATAGGCTTTTTCTTTGTTGAAACTTCAAAGTCTTCATTCTTGTTTCTCATTTCAGGTTAATAAATATGAAATGATCTTTTTGTTTTTTGGAAAAGAACAAAACAACGATTAAAGATTGACAAGGCACATAAACTAGAATGACGTAGATAATAAACACAAATAAGTCCCTCCAACAAATTAAAGACAGTTACAACAGGACAACGTCTTTTAATTTTTTTATATTTATCAAAAAAAAAAAAAAAAAAATAAAATGATTGACACATACAACAGCACATCTAGACGTTTGATGTCATTGTCTATGATTCACAATTATTGTATGTAGACACCCAATATTAGTCCCAACAGCAAATATTAGGGTTGCTTATTCATATGTTGATTAAGGGTCTATTTGGTAAATGAATTTAAATTATGGTAATTTGGATCCTTTTGATTTGAGTATTGTGATTTAAATTGTGATTTGAGTATTGTGAATTGAATTGCAATTGGAGTTAGTGTTTAGTTGTGAGAGTATTTAAAATTGCATTTGAGTATCGAGCAAAACCGTATAAAATACCAAATTTCGAGTAATTTTTCTCTTTTACGTTAGCCATTCAAAATTTGCCACATGTATGCGTTTGAATCAGCAAGCTTAACCACATCAACGCCCTTCAGCAGGATCCACTTGTTCAGTCGTCTTCCATCCGCATGCAAGGCGTGTGTTTAACTTACGGTCTAGCCATACTTGTGCGTTCCTTTCACTCGCCCATGTGGAGCGTCCAAACCTGAGCTTCAACTCCTGCTACAGCATTTAAAATGCTGACCCACCATGTGCAGCCAAAAATTGATGCTTTTAAATAGTAGGGAAATCCTTACTGTAGCATGGGCATTGAAGTTTAGAGAAAACACCCCGGGTGAACTCTTATGATTTGATTCAAGGATTTGAAAAGGTGATTCGGAAGATTTGAATATTAAGGCACCAAACATGAATTAATGGGATTTTCATTACTCAAATCAGGATTTGAGTCACACCAATCATAGTAGTTATCGAACCAAACAACCCCTAAGTTTTTCAATTGGATTTTTCATGTCTACATCACAGCTTATCATTATCTTTTTGAATATCGTAAACTTAGCATCTCCAACTCATTACTCTATATTTTAGAGTTATGAAGTTCATCTCCAACTTATTTATTTCAAAATTTTTTTGTAAATTTTACATTCTATGTGTATTCTTTTTAAAATCCAAACAATTAATTTATTTCGCCAATTATGCCTATATATATATATATAACATATTAATGTGTGAAATATTTATTATTTTACTAACTCGTAAATAATAATAAATTAATATTATTAGCTAAACTTGAATTTAATAAATTAAACACTAATTTACATTAATAAAAAAAATTGACAACCAAACATTACATTTAATAATAAAACATGAACACATAAAAAAATCTCCAAATGTCATTTAATCATCTAATTTAGTATACTTCTCCCATACATGATCAATTAATGCATTTCAGAAAGGAAAAAATAGTATTTGGGAGAAAAGAAAATACTCAGAAGAAGGAATTTTAGATTTTCTATATTATTTCTCAGTCTCTTTTTGTATTGTACAACACACTCGTATTTATATGAATCACTTAGTTATATACTCCAACCTTCTAGCCGCCTAACAGATTATCTAACTAACTAATACACATGGACCTATTAACTGAAATCAGTTACACATCACCTAACTGTATTGCTGACTTAGCATTGCTAATTACTTTAAGACCTCCCCTCAAATGAAAGGGTGAGTTTACAACCTTGAGTTTATCCCTAAGATTTAATAACCTAGTTATAGACAATCCTTTTGTTAGAGCATTTGCAATTTGATCACTTGTTTGCACATGGCAAATCTCAACTTCCTTATTCAACACCAGATCTCGATCAAAGTGAATATTCTTGCAAAAAATTCGCAAGCGTATGGAATCATAAACAAGTAATAAAGTGATGAGTATAAAGCATCGTTCGTATGATGATTGCGCTAATCTCGCTAAGTATCGAAATTGGTTAACTTTAAAATTATTTGAACAATCGAAAATAAAATAGAAAATAATGAAACAAAATATAAATAATACCTAAGAATAGTAAATTTAAAAACATGAAAAATCTTAAAAGAAAATATCAAATAAAAAAGATAAGATTTATGGTTTTTTAAATGTTAAACCATTTTCTAAAAATTATTTTAAAAAAGAAAACTATATTTCAAAAATAAATTTGGTCTCATTAAGCATATCTTATCTCAATTTTTTTTTTTTTGGTTTAAGAAGAGTTTTTCAAATTTAAAGGATATCTTTATAGTTTCTAAAACAAAGATATAAATTAAGAAATAACTAAAACTAAAAGGTAAAATTATGTAATCAACTCAATATTTTAAAGACATTATAGAAAGTGTCTTAGGAAGAATAAACGATATCATATTAGGTATCATAAAAATTGGATGTGTCGTTGAAACTATTTAAGACGTCGACATCTAAATACATGTCATTGAAGCCTTGGATATTTTACAACGGCCCTTATAGACTATATCTAGACCACTATCATCAAAGACTTTTTAGGACATATGTTCAAGTATCATTAATTTAGAGAAAAATTATTTAACAATATGCATTTAGGGGTAAAAATTTAAAAATTATATAAATTTTAATGGTTGATTTTATGATTTTAAAACCTAAAAATGAAAAAAAAAGAGAGGAGAATGGTGCTATAAACAGTGCCACGTCAAATTTGGTGCAGCACTATAGCAAACAGCAATTTGGTGTTGCTGTTTGCCGCTGGGTTGGAGCAAAATCTCAGCACCAATTTGCTGATTTAGTGCCTGATTAGAGAAGGCCTAAGGAGATGCAAAAGTGATAAAAAGAAAAAAAAAACTTAAAAAAGTTTAAAATATAATGGTCCCCCCAGTAAAACTTAAACATCATTGCATCACATATTGTGCAAGATTTTTGTTTTTGTCTGTGGACCTAAGCCATGCTGGGTCATATGGCATAATTATGATTGTAGAATTAGGATATGATTTTAATTTGCCAATATTTTATATATGGTTTCAAGTAATATCATTTAAAATGATAATGGTACAATTGTATGATACAAAATGTGACATCATCATGTAATTACTGTATAATTATGACAATTTTTAAGATATTCTAAAAATTTTACCAAATTTCAATTTCACCCCAAAAAATTTACCAACCCGAAAATGTGGCCAACGTGGAGGTAAGGATGCACGAAATTGATAGATAAGTGTCAGTAAATGTCAATGACGAGAGAATATTCGTGAAACGAGGTAAGTTTAGTACATCTCAAATTGAGATCTACGAATTACTAGTTCAAAATTAAAAATAAACGAAATACGAGGTAAGCTTAGTAGTTTTAAACTATATACCCCTCTCTATTTTATCATTAAAAGGAAAAAGAAACGAAATGAAAAAAATTTCCGAATGCCATAATTAAAAAATAAACGAAAATGTGAGGAATGTAGGTATATAAAAGGGATGGTGTAAGTCGTTCCCAAAAAAAAAAAAATGGTGCAAGTAAATGAAAATGAAGAGAGAGAACATCAGTGATACGAGGTAAGCTTGGTATTATCTCAAATTGACATCCACGAAGTTACTAGTTCAAAATAAAATACCCCCTCTCTAATTTATTATTAAAAACATACACGAAATAAAAAAAAATTCAGAATACAAAGACCGAAATTAGAACGAGAAAGAAATAGATATCGTGATATAAATCTATTATTCTTTGCATCGTAGGTGTTGTTGCGTCTTGAAATTCTAATGCTATGGTTCCGTTTCATCACAAGGAGAAATCGTGAGGAATAATTTTTACACAACAATCATTTTGTGTGGTTTACTTATTGACTGCTCAGCTTCCCCAAAAAAAGAAGAAAGACTTTATTAATAAAGTAAATGAAGATAAATAATAAAGTGAGCACGAACATTATTGTACTCTTAATTAAAAAGAGAAAAAATGTTTCTAACTTTATAAAAGAAAAAAATAAATAAAAATATAAAAAAGTGTTTGGAATTAGTCATCCATGAATCAATATTTTCTTTTTGCTTACAAAAAAATAAATTAAAAAATTATGCAGATGATCAACTTGCGCAATATAGTAGCTGGCCGGTTGTGATTGTGCTGTTTTGCCTTGTTGATAGAAACCTCTGTTGGTTTTCAATGTGGGGTTGCTCTTTGTGAAGGTGTTTCGAATTCCTGGTGTTGATTAAAAAAAAGGGAAAACAAGTTCGTTCCTATAATTCTATTTACTATTTTCAAGGTAGGTAAGTAGGCGAACACATAATGAGTCTATAAATACAGTCCACGGATCTCACATACATGAACCACACACTACTGCATTAAGAAAGAAAAGTTTACTCAAACTTAATAGTAAAAAAGAAAAGATGCAGCACTACTTGAGCCATATAATTAGTCTTGTGATCTTTAGCTTTGCCTTGAGCTTGTTGGTTGTAGGAACCACGGGGGCTCAATGCGGGAAAGACGCCGGTGGTGCGCAATGTCCAGAGGGGATGTGTTGTAGTAATTACGGGTACTATGGCACCTCACAGGACTACTGTGGAGCTGGCCACTGCCAGTCCCAATGCCCTAGTCCACCGTCTCCCCCCTTTACAGGTCGATGTGGGAAAGACTTCAGTGGTGCGCAATGTCTACAGGGGATGTGTTGTAGTAACTACGGATACTGTGGCACCGTCACACCCCGGAGTATGGGTAGTGACGTGGAGGATTAATTAAGTTAATTTAACTAGATTTTTAATTAAAATCATCAACTAAATGACTTGTGTTATTTTGAAAAACGTAGTAATTTAAAAAAAAACATTCTAAAACATTTATCGTTATTTTAAAACAGTAAAACATAAAATAAAATATTAAAGATGATTAAAATATAAGCCGGGCCCTACTGGACCCACATTAGTGTACACACATGGTATCGACAATAAAAGAATACAATCACAGTCCAATACGAAAGATAGATATTAAAATAATACATGCCTTGAATTAAATAAAGTAATAACCTAAAACAGGATTCCTATGATTCACTTGTTGCCCTGTTCCCTCCCTATCGGTCCTAAGCTGCAATCCACCTAGAGGAAAAGTTTTGAAAATAGATAAAGAAAATGCGAGCGAAATGCTCAGTAGGACTAAAAGTTTGAAGTACATTTAATTGCATAAAATATTTTATTATAGACAAAAGTTATAAAAATAATAAATTGAATTTCGTTAAACTCATACTTACCATCTTGCTCTTTTCATCCAAATCTAAACTAGGGTTGAGCCTTGAGAACATTAAATCAAGGTTAGATCCGTCACAATGTAAGAATTATAAAATATCGTAGGTAGACTTATAAAATTTATTCTTACCATTAATTCATTAGTTGTCCTTTAAATTTCACTTATTATTTAATTTCTGGCAAAGCCATCATAATCACCACCGTAGTGGCCCAGCTGGATTTTGGGACCTGCCCCCAAGGTCGCACTCTCCACAACCCGATCTCTGTGGATGGCATCATGCTCTTTTGTGTATTCATTATTATTTAAATCTCCTGTTACCGAGTATTCTTAATTACATTTATTATTTGATTCATTATGAACATTCATTCTTAAGCAAGTAATGAAAATGTACTGAGAAAGTCATTTTAATCATTCCTTAAAAATCGAATTGAAAGAAATCATTTTATGGCCAAAGGCCCCCCCTTTTTAAGATGTTTATAACGTTTTGTCATTTATTGAAAACATTTTGAAGGAATCTTAATGGTCAAAATCATTAAAACTGGGCTACCAAAGAAAGGGGTAGAAGTCCGACCTCAATACTCGTATAGATGTCCCACACCGTAATCCCGGTCCGCTACACGTTGGCCCCGCGGAACCTCGAACAACCTTAAACATAAACTAAGGTCATCAATTTCTAGCTTAAGATATTTTACATTACTAACCTACCTCATGGTGTCCTAATGTGCCATTTAGTTCGTAAAATCATATTATAAAGTTTAAATTCTCAATCAGGGGTTTAAAATAGTAAAAACGGGTGAAAAATGACAAATTTTCACTGTGCCCCGTCAGCCTGCCAGTCTCACTAGTTTGGCCTGCCGGTGAGCCAGGTCTGGTCGGCTAGGCCAAACCTAGAAAATTCTAGAATTTTTCAGAACCCGAGCCTCGGCTCCCCGAGCTCCAATCCTCAATTTCAACATGTTTTCTCAATTCCTAGGCATAGCAAACATCTATAGATGATAGAAAAACATTATAAAACACTTTTGAGCTAATTTAAACAAGATTTACACAAATATTTTGAGAAATTCAAAAAATAGAGAAAAATAAAGAAAAATAAAAAATCTTGATTCAAATCTATTTTTCTTCAAACTAAGCTTAGATTCTAGCTATGTTAAGTTTCTCTAACTTAGATTAAAGATTTTCTAAGCTTAAACGAGCTTAAATTTCAAAATACAAAGAAAGTTGAAAAATTAGAAAAAGTTTTGAAATTTTGAAAACTAACCTTGATTTAGTCTTTAAATCGTGTTTTTGATCGTCCAAACATGCTCCCGAGCTTCCAATCAATTGAAAACCAAAGCTTGCACTTGATTTTTGAATCAAAATTTGAGAGGATGATAGAGAAAAAGAGAGAGACAGTGGGAGAGAGTGTGAGACGCGAGAGAGAGAGAGAGAGAACGTGAGAAAGAAAGAGGGAGAGAGAGTTTAAATAAATAAAGAGAGGGAAACAAAACTAGTAAAAGGAACCATGTGCCACCCACGGTTTTGAAAAGGACGTAGTTGGTATTTGACAAATTGTTTTGTTCCAAAAATTCATTATACAAATAAAAATAATTAAGGGTAATTAAAAATTATTAAAATAATCAAGCATAACATTAATTTAGAAATACCCCATATTTGTTAAAATTAAGTTTAAATTTTTCATCATGGTACACTAATCCACCATTTCATACATTAATAACACTTAATAAATTTCAGGCCGTTCCAGGCACCTCACAGGATTATTGTGGACCAGGCCACTGCCAGTCCCAATGCCCCAGTCTGCCACCGCCGCCACCTCCCTTTACACCACCACCTCTGCCTCCGCCTCCTCCCTTTACACCACCGCCGCCAATCTCACTTGACGATGTCAGCCACATCATCACTGAGGAGATCTTCGAGGAGTTTCTTCTCCATCGAAATGACGTTGCTTGCGAAGCCCGGGGCTTCTACACCTACGAGGCTTTCCTCACTGCCGCCAGACGGTTTCCTGACTTCGGCACTACTGGCTCTCTTGACATTCGTAAGAGAGAGCTTGCTGCTTTCTTTGGTCAAACCTCTCATGAAACCACAGGTATTAACTACTACACTCATTTACAACACTTTTTGATCCTCAATATAACCCCCCCTCCATGTTTCATGACCTGGTGGTAATTTTTACTTGTTTATAACTATGCTCCTTCCTTGGTTTAGTGATTTTGCATGTTAAAATTTTTTGTCATTATCTTATACATATATATATATATATATATATATATATATATATATTTGGAAGCAATTATATATTGCTCATAAATTAATTCACGCATTTGTATAGGAGCATGGGACGGTGCACCAGATGGTAGATATGCATGGGGATACTGTTATATAAGGGAACAATACCGAGGTGCGTATTGTTATGATAGCGTGGAGTGGCCTTGCGTTTCTGGACAACTATATTATGGCCGAGGACCTATTCAACTCACTAGGTAAGTTCCATCTCACTAAGCTTATAATTAATTAATTAAGTAATTATGATAATAAAAAAATGGCCACAGTAACATGTTGACAATACTACAAACCTAAGGATTTATTTTGCATCAAAAAGAAAAAGAGAGATAGTAAAAAATGATTTCTTTTCCCTTTTAATAATATGCAGGTTTACTTATAAAATTAATAATGAGAATTTTATGAAAATATAGAAAATCAGAGAAAGGAAGACGAATCTTCACATCTGTTTTAGTATTGATTCTCGATTAATGAATGTCAAAATTTTTCAGATGTTTATATTTAAATGATATGATTCAATAGTTACTTAACATATTCATGATAAGATTATCATTTTTAAGTTAATAAATATTAGAAAGGAAATGTAAGTGTTTTCCATGTAAATTAGACTAAAATATAAAAGCAAATTACACTAAAAAGAGAATATATTGTACTCATTTCTATTATTTTTTATTTTTCTTTTCAATATTATTACTTTTCGCATTACATTCTTTTACGGTTGATAAACACACACTTGTTTTGAAACCAACCTAAATTATGCGCCAGCGGGTGAAGCACTTGGATTAGACCTTCTAAGCAATCCGGATTTGGTTGCCACAGACCAAGTTCTAACATTTGAAGCAGCCATGTGGTTTTGGATGACTCCACGTGACAACAAGCCATCTTGCCACGATGTAATCACTGAGCAATGGACACCGATTGAGGCGGACTTGAAGGCTAATCGACATCCTGGCTATGGTGTGATCACTAACATTATCAATGGAGGGATAGAATGCGGTAATAAGGATCATGTGGCACAAGTGGAGGATCGAATTGGCTTCTACGAGAGGTGCTTGGAAATATTGGGGGTTGAGGACACTTTGGGTTACTTAGACTGCTATGATCAATTATCTTTCGGCAGTGGCCTGATGGATCCTAAATATGGAAAAGTACTAAAAATGTATGTCGATCAAGCATGAATATTGTACGATAAATTTAGTACGTACGTATGCTTGTAATGGGTTCTCTCATATCATCATAAAAGTCGAATCTTATCTTAAATTAATTAAATAAAAAAGAGCAAGCCTAGCCTAGCTAGTATGGGGCTCGCTCAATATCGTTCGCTAGCTTCTTCTTCTTCTTCTCCTTCTCCTCCTTCTTCTTCTAGGTGTAGGGAAAAGACAAAATATAAGCGGTAACAATTCACTTAAAAATAGAATATCAACAGCCAAATTTGGATTTGTTGTTGGGAGCAATTTGGATTTGTTCCATTAAATCCACCAGGATCGTGATTTGCACCCTCCTACGCGTAGGAAAGCCCTTTACATATAACATCTTACCCAAGCACAAAAGTGCAACCTATTAAAAATCATATCAAGCTTTAATGCTTAACCAATGTGGGATTCTATATTTAGGCTTTTTCAACAAAATTTAAATGTCAATAAGCACAATTTGAGCATTAATTTCTCATTCACCCGATTACCATTTTGAACATATAAATATATGATTTCAATCTTCTCGCGACAGAGAACCCAAATCCGACAAGACCTATCACATTTACAAAGTGGGTCTCACTCAAAATTATGCCTCAAAATGACTCTTCAAAATGGTTATTAACTATTTTTTTCCACAATAACGACAGTCCATCTAAACCAAGCTGAAATCATTAATTAATTTGGCGCTCAATTTATTGAATTCTACAGAAAATTATGAAGTAAAATAACAATGCTAGAAGAATGAACTAGCGGCAAATAAAAATAATGCTTATAAATTGACATTAAAAAATTACAAAAGATGGAAATTAAACTCAAAAGGGCTTTTAAATTTTGCCTTATTCTTCAATACATTTTTCGTGTCACAAAGGTTCGCAAAGTGATTAACAACGGATTTCAACTATATTACTGGTATCCGTCGAAATTTTCTATAACCTTGTCAGCTTTACTGATTTAGGAAAATGAGAAATTCTCAAAATAGAGTTTTTAAAATAACTCCGTTCATAAAAATATTTCAAGAAAAATATGTCCCGTTTGATTTTATTCTCAAAATTTTTAAAAATATTTTTGTATTTTTTTGAGGTAAGAGTTTTAAAAACACTTTTAGTACAGTTTTTAAAAAAATTTATTTTTTAAAATAAAAATATTTTTACTTATTTTAAAAATAATACCAAATCATGTTATTGTTTTTGGGAAAAGAGAAATAGTGTTGAAAGTAGGAATGATTAATCCAACAAGAAATTATGATATCTTAAAGAACACGTGAACGTGTTTCCAAGGTGGTACTATTGTACTGTTGATTAAAAAAGAGGAAATTAATATCTCAAATAATGACTTTTCCAACAAGAAATTAAGAAATCTTAAAGAACACGTGAACGTGTTTCCTAGGCGGTACTCTTGTAGTGTTGATTAAAAAGAGGAAATTAATATCTCCACTTGTAAAGAAAAAACATGATTTAAAAACGTGTACAAGGTAGGTGGAATTCTCAAACTCCCAATACAAAAACATCGGATCACTCTCCTCTATCAATCAATATTTTCATTTTTCTTAGAGAAATAAATAACATTATGGAGATCATAGCTGGGTTGTGATTGTGATCTTCTCTATTGCCTAGGGGTGCCCTTTGTAAGAAGGGTCTATATATGTTGCAGCAAATGGGGTTGGTGTGGGTCCCTTGGCTGGCACCTATTGTCATCCTGGTTAGTGTTCATTTTCTAGTAATTCTGCTCTGCCAGTGCCACCACCTCATCATCAAATAATAATTTCTACCAACAATAATATTAGCAGCATCATATTCATAACACCATCCCTCTTTGAAGAAATGCTTCATGTCCGCAGCCAAGCATAAGTACCGTCACATGAAAGCTCAAGCTAGTTTAAGTCGAGAGAAAATTACTAGTTGTTTCCTACATATATCGAGCATGCATGAAACGAAATAAGTGTTATAGTATGATATATTGCTATGGTCAAAGTCCATCAGCATGGGAGCTGAAAAACAAACAACTTCTTATAAGTCACTCGAGGAATATTAAATGATCAGTAATTGTTAGAATGTGGGAGCCTAATTATTACCCTGAAGCAGATTGCCCTTACGCAGAGTTTGTACGCGGTATTTTGTTTTTGTTTTTTTTTTTACACATGTATTTCGGTTGCCTTAATTTTGCTTATATTGGTATGTTGTTCTTGGGAGAGCAATTAAGAGAGAGATAACGATATAAAAAAATTCGTAAGGGTGTGATATTGTAATTCTTTTTGTAATCTCTGGTTTTATCATAGTGAAAATCTGCAGCGGCGACAACTAGACGTAACTCTCACATTGAGAGTGAACCACTATAAATACTGTGTGTGTTTTTTGTGTTTTATTTTTGCCAATTATTATCACTTTTAGTAATTAGGATTAGGGCTTTAATCCTAGCAACTGGTTTCAGAGCGAGGTTAAATTTGAAAGCTATGGCTAGCGAAGAAGGTTCGGCACATGGAATCGGGAAATTTGATAGTAACGATTTTGCTTTTTGGAGATTGTAGATCGAGGACTATCTGTACGGTAAGAAGCTACATCTACCACTTGAGGGGAACAAACCAGAAGGAATGTCAAACAGCTATTGGAAACTCCTTGATAGACAGGTATTGGGGGTTATTCGGCTGACACTATTGAAGAACGTGGCTCATAACATGACGAAAGAGAAATCAACTGTGGGTTTGATGAAGGTTCTATCCGATATGTATGAGAAGCCTTCTGCAAATAATAAGGTATCTCTTATGAAGAAACTTTTTCACTTGAAGATGGCAGAAGGGGCTTTGGTGGCAACACCTCTAAACAAGTTCAACACGATTGTCAATTAATTGTCTTCTATTGAGATTGATTTTGATGATGAGGTTTGTGCCCTAATACTTTTGGCGTCTCTACCAAACAGTTGGGAACCAATGCGGGCTATGGTTAGTAATTCTGTAGGTAGTGTGAAACTGAATTTTAATGATGTCAGAGATCGAATCCTTGCAGAGGAGGTTCACAGAATTTATTTTGGTGAAGCAATGACATCAAATTCTACCCTAAATGTTGAAGGTAGGGGCAAAGGGAATAACAAAAATTCTAACTGAAATAGAGGTAGATCAAAGTCAAGGAATGGTGGAAATAATTCCAAATCTGGGAGAAATATGAAGTTTTAGAACTGTGGGAAACAAGGCATCTGAAGAAGGATTGTAGGGCAAAGAAGAAGGATGATAACAAGGGTGATGCTACAAATGTTGTCACTGAGGAGATTTAGGATGCCTTACTTTTGTTTGTTGATAGTCTTGTTGATTCTTGGGTTTTAGACTCGAGGGCGTCCTTTCACACCACTGCTCATCGTGAAATTATAGAAAACTATATTTTTGGAAATTACAGAAAGGTATATCTAGCTGATGGACAACCCCTAAATATTATGGTATTGGAGACGTTCGTTTGAAGATCTCAAATGGGGCTGTGTGGAAAATGCAGAATGTGAGACATGTACCAAAGTTGATGCGAAATTTAATTTCCATAGGACAGCTTGATGATGAAGGACATAATGTTACCTTCTATGGTGGTGCATGGAAGGTTACGAAAGGTGCCATGGTTGTTGCACGTGGTAATAAAACTAGTACCCTTTATATAACTTCCAATTGCAAATATATGATTGCTATTGCTGATAGCTGTGCCAAGTCAAATTTATGACATTGTAGACTCGGGCATATGAGTGAGAAAGGGATAACGATGCATGTGTCAGACGATATGTGAGAGTTGTGTTCTTGGAAGCAAGAAAAGGGTAGCTTCTCCAAAGCAGGTAGAGGCCTAAAGGAAGGAAAGTTAGAGTTGGTACGTACTGATGTGTGGGGGCCTTCGACTATTAGCTCTCTTGGAGGATCTAACTATTATGTGTGTCACAACCCGCCTTTTCGGGCTGTGATAAATCACTTACTTATATGTAAGAATTTAGGAAATATATATATATATATATATATGTATGTATTTTCCTAACTCAAATAAATAATTTACATAAACATCCTTGTGTTTATGAAAGTTTTCGTTAAACATATTGTTCCAAAATAACATAAAATATACTAAGAAATATATATACTTGTACCTACATAAACAGTTTTCTTGTACAATACAATTCCCTAAGACTTACATTTCAAAACGTCATGAAATATCTTACAGCGAAAACATCACAGCAGCGGATTCCATACCCAATCTGCACATCATCCACCCCTCCGCTAGCTCACCATTTAAATTTATTATGACCTTCTCGTCGGAATACCTACAGCATGAAATACTTAATGAGCTAATGCCCAGTAAGTCCCATAAAACCCACATGAACGTACAAATAAATGCATGATTCGATTATGTTTTCTTATAAACTGTCTTTGTTATCAACATTTCTTATCTTTTACTAGGGCCCAAGTGTTCGTACCATTGCGCATTTTCATTTAGGTCTACGTAACTCCGTGATCATACTATATCCTTTAAACTCCTCTTGAGTTAGGAGTCAGAATGACACTTTTCTTATTTCCTAGCGATATATTTACCAGTTCATTTATTATGGTTGACATACCATGCATGAAGTGACAATCACATGTTGTACTCAAACATAAATTCTTTTGTATAGCATAGTACACACAGGTACCTACTTTATATACACACGGGTATTCATCATAGTACACACAGGTACATAACATTTCCTACACACAGGTACTCATCATAATACATACATATACGTGACCTTGCATGCACATAGGTATTCATTCTATACTCACAGGTATTCATATGAATACTATACCCCTAGGTATTCATATCATAGCAAGCACACAAGTTTGCACATTATTATACACACAAACATACATCTCACTCAATACCTACATTTTCATACTGTAGGTGAAAATGGTACTTACTTGTTTTTGAGTACTGCAAAATCAACTTCGTTCTCCTTTCTCCTAGACTCCTAGGATCCTGTTGGCCAATTGCAAAACTATTAGCCAATTTCACAACGTTTCGTTACAAAATGTTCGTTACTTAATTAGTTGAGTTGCAAAACCGTATACAACTTTGAAACCACTGGTTTCCTTATTCTTATCTTCTTCAATACCATTACCCTTAACGACGAGCATAATTCTTTCTAATCACTCTTTTTCCCTCTTGGGGTCGTTTTGAAACAATTCAGTTTTTTTCTTAGGGGAAAAAATGACGAATTTGCCCCTAACGGGCCGACCTTCCCGAGCTTGTTTCGGCTCTTCTAATGGAAATAATCTCATACTCATTTCAAAATAATACCTTAATGGGCCGGATTACCTTTATTCCTCAAGGTACCTTATTTCTGTAAAATTTTACAGTTTAGCCCCTTAACTGAAAACTTTGACAAGTTTGCCCCTGAAGGTAAAATTGTCCTTTTAAAACCAAAATTTTCTATTTTTCTCAAGGATGATTTTTGCTCAAAGTACCATTTTCAAAATCCTTTGTGAAATGACGTTTTTGCCCTTTTTAAAAATTTTCCACAATTTTCACAATTTCTTTGAAAAATCAAAATCTCACAATCGATCGAGAGTTTTGACGAACTGTCTGCGATGCCTAACAGTTTCGTCAAGATCTACAACTTTTGTGTTTTAAATTTTATGAAAATATCACTGTACATGGGCGTTTTTGGCCATTTTTCAACTCTGCCGAGAAAGAACTTTTTATTACAATTTAGTCCTTTGGGTGTTTTTGTTCAAAATTGCATACTACCCCTGCAGAAACCGTTTCATCTATTGTTTAAATTATTCTCATGCTCAAACATCACTTTTGCTAAGACTAACATCAAAATTACAAAAATAATACTTTTTGCAAAAACTACCATTTTGCACCACAAACCAAAATTTCACAACTTCAACATGCCATACATCACATATCCATGAAATTTCATCAAATACATGCTCCAGAACCCACATAGGTTCAACAGAATAAAAATCAAAACAAAAACTACAAAATTTCAAAACTTTGAAATTCAAAACTTACCCAAATAACATTCTTTTGATTTCTACCTTCCAAGGCTCCTTGAACTCCTTCCTAGGCTTCATTTTCATGTAAAAATATCATGAATTAATTTCCCCCTTAACCCATGAAAGATCCCTTGAAAACTTGCTAAAATGTTTGGAATTTTACCTTAGAACTTGTGAAAAGTCCTTGAGCTTTGCTTCTAAAACTTGTTTGGGGTTATTTTTGCAAAGTGTGGGGTTGAGAAATTTTTTTTGAGAGCTGCTACTATGGCTGCCGAATATGGGAGGAAGAGAAGGAAATGAAATTTTTTGATAAACTTGCATTAAATGCTTGTTTATCTCTTGTGATGACTCATGGTCATCCACTTGATGACTCTAGGTGGCGACATGCTATTGGGCCACATTTCTTAGCTTGGTGGCCCAATCAAATTCGGTTGGGTGTACACTTTGTGGGGCCCAAAAATTTACAGTGTAATTTTTTGTAACATAGTATTTTTCTTACACTACCGTGGTCAAATCAATGTACATCCTATCTTTAGACTGTATAAAAATATTTGACTTATCTTTCGTTCACTTTTGAAGGCCAAAATATAACATTTTTCATATCTACGGTTTCACTTAGCAGTATACTTATACTGCTTCGGCCTCCTTTTTATCCCAGGTTAAGGTTTGGACAACTTCTACGTCCTATTTACATTCTAATTTCCCATTTGCTTATTTCACAATTTTACAATTAATTGTAATATAAAATTCATTTTATAGATATTATTTACAAATTTTTAAGTAATTAAACTCATAAAATCTGTATTCTACCATATCCAACATTGCATCATATTTGCCATAAAATTTACAATCAATACCGCTCATTTATACTTTATCGTAATTTTTTTTTACAAAAATTTACATTTTTAAGACTAAATTCATTAATTAAACCCAATTAAATATTAGGTTTTATTAATAAAATTTTCTCGGTCATTACAATCTACCCCCCTTAAGAATTTTCCTCCTCGAAAATCAAAACAATTCGGGGTAGCGTTTCTTCATTTCATCCTCTCGTTCCCACGTTGCCTCTTCCACTTATTGGTTGCGTCATAAAACTTTAACGAGAGGTATCTTTTTATTCCTTAATTCCTTTTTTTCTCATGCCAGGATTTGAACTGGTTTTTCTTCATAAGACAGATTCTCCTACATGTCAATTTCCTCAGGCTGTAGAACATATGAAGGATCCGGCACATACTTTTTTAGCATGGACGCAAGGAGTACGCTGTGTACCGATGCTAGATCAGAGGGTAAGGCCAACTTATAAGCTATATTGCCTACCTGTTCCAAGATCTCAAATGGTCCAATGTATCTTGGGCCGAGCTTTCCTTTCTTTCCAAACCTAATCACTCCCTTCATTGGTGTCACCTTTAAGAAGACCAAATCCCCTACTTGGAATTCTAGGGGTCTTCATCGTCGATCTGCGTAACTCTTCTGACGACTAAAGGCAGTTTCCATTCATTGACGGATTAGTTTCACATCCTCCATCGTCCTTTGTACAAAATCTGTAGTCGATAACATCTTTTCTCCCGTTTCATACCAATGTAGTGGTGATCTGCATCTTCTTTCGTAAAGAGCTTCATAAGGAGCCATTCCTATAGAGGCTTGATAACTGTTATTGTAAGCGAATTCGATCAACGAAAGCTTTTTGTCCCATCCTCCTTTGAAATCTAGCACACAGGCTCTCAACATATCTTCTAGAGTTTGAACGGTCCTTTCAGATTGACCATCTGTTTGAGGGTGAAAAGTTGTACTAAAGGTCAGCTTCATTCCCATTGCTTAGTGAACACTCCGCCATAATTTAGAAGTAAACCGACCATCCCAATCAGAGATAATGGACTTTAGAACTCTATGGTATCTAACTATCTGGGCTACATATAGTTCAGCTAGTCGTTCTACAGAACTGCTGAGTTTAATGGGTAAGAAATCAGCTGATTTAGTCAATCTATCAACAATTACCCATATAGCGTCATGTCCACCCGTAGTTCTAGGTAGCCCGGTTACCAGATCCATAGTTATATGGTCCCATTTCTATTCTGGAATTTCAATCTTTTTTAGTTCACCTGTCGATCATTGATGCTCGGCCTTTACCTTCTGGCATGTAAGACATTTGCTGACAAATTGTGCGACATTGTTCTTCATTCTGTGCCACCAATAGTGCTCTTTCAAATCTTAGTACATTTTAGTAGCTCCTGGGTGGGCCACATATGGTGCTTTGTGAGCTTCTTCTAGTACTTGCTTCTTTAATCCTTCATCACTGGCAATGCAGATTCTGCCATTATAATAGAGAATGCCATCTTCTAAGATGCTAAATTCTGTTTCTTTGTTATCAAGAACCTCATTCTTAGCTTTAAGTAGCGACAAATTTGCTTCTTGTGGCTCCTTTAAGTTTTCCAAGATAGCTGGTCGAAATGACAAATTAGCTAATCTTCCTATGACTAGCTCTATTCCCGCTTCCATCAAGTCCTTCTGAAGAGGTTTCGGTATTATCTGCACCGTCGCAAGTGAAGACATTGTTCTACGACTAAGGGCATCGGCTACTCGGTTAGCCTTTCTCAGGTGATACAAAATTTCACAGTCATAGTCTTTAACTAACTCTAGCCACCTTCACTGTCTCATGTTGAGCTCCTTCTGCGTGAAGATATACTTCAAACTCTGATGGTCCATATAAATTTCTCACTTAGGCCCATACAGGTAGTGACGCCGTATCTTCAACGCAAATACAACAGCCGCTAACTCTAAGTCATGCGTCGAATAATTCCTTTCATGATCCTTTAGTCGTCAGGATGCGTATGCAATCACCTTTCCATTTTGCATCAATACGACTCCTAGTCCTGTTTTCGATGCATCGCTGTAGATCACAAAATTTCCTAGGTTTGGATCAGGTATTGTCAGCACTGGTACACTTGTAAGTCGTCTTTTTAACTCTTTGAAACTTTTTTCGCACTTCTTAGTCCATTCATACTTTGCGACTTTTCGTGTAAGTGCAGTGAGTGGTGCTACAATTTGAGAAAATCCTTCTATAAAACATCGATAGTAGACTGCTAAACCGAGGAAACTTCTGATTTCGGTTACGCTTTTTGGTGTAGGCCACTTATTCACCGCTTCAACTTTGGAAGGATCGACAGATACTCCTTCTCGTGTCACCACGTGTCCTAGGAAATGAACCTTCTCCAACCAAAACTCACATTTTGAAAATTTGGCGTACAATTGATGCTCTCTCAACAATTGCAGTGCAATTCTCAAGTGCTCCTCATGTTCCTCTAGCGTTCTTGAATATATGAGAATATTGTCGATAAAAACGATGACGAATTTATCGAGACATTTCTTGAAGATCAGGTTCATGAGGTCCATAAAGGCTGCCGGGGCATTGGTCAGTCCAAATGGCATAACGCAGAATTCGTAATGCCCATAACGTGTTCGGAACGCCGTCTTCGGTATATCTTCTTCTTTAACTCGAAGTTGATGATATTGTTAGACATGTATGCTCTAAGGAGTAAAAATATAATACGTTTTTGGAGACATTTTTATCAATAAAGAATTTATTTATATATACCAAATCTTGTCCTCTTTACGTTCATATTCGTTGAATGTATGATAAGCAAACAGTAGTCTGAGACTATCAGTCTAAACCTTAAGAGTTGGGCATATGATGGGATGATTATGCGGTAGACACGATTCTTAAGGTGATGGTCTAAAATATATGATCCGCAATCGAGGGAATAAAGTTGGGCACTTTATTCATGTAAAGATTGTTATGTTGTCTATATCCCTTTTGGGAGATGGTTTGTCTTGGCCATCGGAGTTGGACTCCGTGAATAGAAACATTGGCATGTTGTCATAGGTGACGATGTGTTGGATCGGGACATAAAGTGAATTGATTTGGATTAATAATTCTGTCTTGGCAAATCGATTCACTTTAGACAATCATTTGTATTGTATCTTAATCCTGAGATGAATAATGGGCCCGTTGTCTCGACTTGTGTCTTTTGATGTACCAATGGGTGACTCCCACATCTCTATAGTGGCATGCATGCCGGTACGTTGGAGGCATGACTCTTGATAGCGTAGACTTATTATTCATAGATATGGAATCCATAGCTCCTCTTTAGGAGTAATGATATCCTCTTATATGCGTTGTCCTATAATTGGAAAACTGGAGCGCTCAACCATTTGGATACATAGGTGTAACCGAATGGTATACTATCTTTGGATGGTAAGTTTTCTAATGGTGAGACAATGGAACGTAAGATAAAAATAATCGGGAAGGTAAGACAGAACTTGTCCTTAAGCCGATTATGGATGATCATATGGGGATACGATACACTATGATATGTCATGGAGACTAGGCTACACGAGCTTCGTAATTCTATAAAGTTTGAGAGTGCAGCTCCAAGCTTTTAGTGGAGTAGCGTTGGAGTTGATAATTGTGAAATGTATATCTGGGATATTGGGTTTCATAATTATCTTGAGCTTGAACTTTATAGGTCCATTTTGGTCCCCTTTGCTAGCTCACAAAATCCTGTAACGACACAGCGTGCTTTTCCAATAATTGGTGACTTATGTCGGATTTATCAGATTGGTTTAAAATTTATAAGAATCAAATAATTCATGTCTGTTTATCGGTTGAATTAATTATGTAAGAAATTAGTTCAAGATGAACTTGTTGAATTATGGCGTTCGGATAATTCTTGTCTGTTTATCGGTTGTTTTAATTTTGGACAATTAGAACAAGATAAACTTGTAGAATTATTGTGAATTGATTTATTTTCTTAGAGATTATCTTGATAAAGTTTGTTTTGATCAGATATCTTTTCTATTGGGCTATTTGAATCAAAACTGAGACTTTATCCTTTAGAATCTCGGGTGGAAAATAAAAGTGTGACACCCGTTATTCTCCTAACGGGTATTGAGGTAATTAAATTAATTTTTAATGTATAAAAAAAATTGCTTCATTTAAATTTATTTTATAATATTTATTTTTATCTATTTTTAAATTTTCTAAAATTCTCCTATATTTATTTAGTATGATTACTAAAAAGTCTTAGAACTTCTAATAAATCTCAAAAATGTCATATTGGCATTATGTGTGTTAAAGTCTCTAGATGAGACATAAGGATATCTTTTCCAACTACTCTTGACCCTCATTTTCTTTATTTCCTCCGTGACATGCTTCAACATGTCTCCTCCATAATTGTTTCTATCACTTCTCTTCAAAGACTTCATCTTTTCTTCCTTTCTCTTCCACGGTTCCCACACTCTTCTTCTCATTTCTTTGCTGAAGCAAAATACTTAGAGAACTTCTTCAAGGCAGCCATAAAAATCAGCCACCATCACCTCCATTTGAGCAAGAATTTCAGTCATACCGAAGTAAAGGAACCTGTTTTGAAGCCATTTCAAACTTCCAACTAACCATAATCCGAGGTTAGAATCTTATGAACAAATTTAGTCTTTCATTTATAAATTTTCTTTTATACTAAAGGATTATTCAAATTTGCGTTCTTAAACCTAAGTATATGTTTGTTGCTATTTTGGAGCATATGTATGAAGTCTAAGTGTATATGCTCTAGACAGAAAATTTATATTGTTAAACTTTGTAATACCTCTATGGGCAGTGGCTATTTCTTGAAATTCTAAGATTAAATTAAAATGAATTTTATGAATTGGTTTGCATATTTGAAAAGTAGCATCCTAGGCTTTCTAACGAGCTATCATAAACCTAAATCGGAGTTGTATTTTATTTTCTAAGAATTATTCAATTTTTGTATTAGAAACTAGTAAATCTGCCAGTTTGTTATGGTATACCAACTACTAACCTGAACCAAGAACCCATCTTTGCTCACCACCTAATTCTTTAATGTCTTGCAACCTTTCCAATATTATCCTAAGTGATTGATGAATCTTATTAGGGACTAAAACATATAGATTACTTGTTCACATTTTATATTGTGTTAAGACAAAAATTGTTTACTGTGGTATTCAAAAGAGATTTATATAAAAGCTTTAATGGCATACTAGTAAGATAGGTTTACACATGATTTATTTATGAATGTAGTTGTATGTTGTGCTTTAGTTTTAATTTTCCTTATGCACGCCTTAGGATCAAGGGAGTATGGAGCTAACGTTAATTGATTCCAGGATTAAAAGATTGTTGATAAGCTTGAAAGGTAGGGATTCTATTACTCATCTTTTGTGAGGTTTTTATAGAATTAATATTGATTGTTTTGCCACTATATATATATCTATGTTGAACTAATATTATATGAGTATCACATATGAAACTATGACATGGACTCGTCTTGTATTGTACGGCGAGGAACATAATGAATTGACACATGTTATAAATTGAGAAGCATGGTTAGGAAAACTAACTCTATTAATAATGATTCAATATAGAGAAATTGTGAGACATGAAGAGGGCGACGGTTACGTCCTTGGGCATGAATACCCTAAAAGGTAAAATAGGGGGAAGGCGATGACGCTTCCTTGGGTTGAAAGTCCCAGAACACACTGTACAGGAATCGACTTGGTGAGGACTCGGGGCTTGATGTCCCCTCACCGGAACACCCTTGGAATGTTTATAGGGTGATCAAGTGCGCCCATTTGGGTTTCGATGAGTTGAGTGATACTCAATTTAACATGGATACCTAGGAACAATGATGATTGGTAATATTTGTATAAATGTGTAATTATGACACTTGGTAACGATTAACTACGGTATCCATAAGATGTGATCATAATAAACCTCATAATCTGGAATATGATGTAACTTACTAACCATGCAGGTTTTAATGTGGTAATGATAAAAACCTAAAGGTGAGTAATGGCTTTCTCTACTGAGCATAGTGTCGCTCATTCCCTTATATTTTTATCTTTTCAGGACTCACTAAGTGTGAGGTGGCTACGAGAAATATAGTTGAGGAAGTGATGTAGCTATATTACATTGGGACTGCTTCAATTGTTGAGAATGTTCTTCATGATAATGTAAGCATCAATTGTTACTTTCTATGACTGTATTACAATGTGTTGAGGGTTAAAATGATGATGACAACAGTTTATATTATTAAATTTAAGGTGCTACATTAAACTGTGGTTTATTTGTCGTTTATATTTTTATTTTTGAGTTGAGAGTTTTCATTTAAGTCCCGGGTAAATTTTATTTTTAAGGTTTTACTTTTATTATTTATTTTTATTTTATCTCATTAAAAACTGTTAACCCCCATATAGGGGCGTTACAGAATTTTTGGTATCAGAGCCTAGGTTCGGTTAACCTAGGGAGTGTAGCACCACTTTAAAAAAATATATTTTTGAGATGGTTTTGAAGCTGATTTTCATTGTCATCATCAAAATGAACCTTCACATTGATTTATACAGTCTAGAAGGATGTAACATGGAAAGGCCATAGAATAAAAATATTAATAGTTATATGAGTACAATAATTATATAGAAGGAAAGTATTAATAGTTATGAGGGAATGATAATTATATGGAATGAGTTTATAAGTAGATTGCTTATGAGAGATTCGTATAATATTTGGATCTATAAGCATATCTAATTCGTATAAACGATGAGAAATTCGTATAGATAAGAGGATTTAAAAGCCTTTTGTCTCGTGAAAAACAATAAGAAATATAAGGCTTGATTTATTGATTTTAAAGTTTGACATAGATATGCCAAATTTTTCGTAATTGATTCAAACCTAAGTAATGATTATGTGTGGATTTGATGGAGCACATAAGTGTCAATATCTTTTCTTAAAAGTTCTATTTATTTGAGGAATATGATATAAGTTGGGAATCATGGTATTGAATCTTGAGAGAGATAAATGTTAGACTTTTGGTCTGTTGAGACTGTGTAAAGTCTAGAATACATGAATCTCAAAATTGGAATATTTTGTTACGTACATTGTATTTAAGTGTATCAGTGAATCTTTATATATAGATGCAATAGAAAAATGATCAATAGGAGTTTCCTTAAGTAAATCATAATACTTAAGGCACTTATAATAATTTTGGATAATTACGATAAAATGTTTAAGTTTTAGATGTTTAGATGTGAATCTTTTGGTTACTTAAGGTTTTGTTATATGAGGAAATTATATATTGTATAAGTAGAATTGTGGGGATTGTAGATGTTCTTAAGTAGTAACATCAAGTGTCTTTGTTCGTTGATATGGTCTACGTTGAAAGACGTAAATCGTATTGATTTCAAGGTTAGTCACATTCTAAACCCTTGGTAGCAATGATGATGAATCCATTGATAGATGTTAAGTATTATGAATAACATATGGGTGTATGTATTGTTCAATAAGGTTTTGATTAAAACAAAATTATTTGAGTTGCTGGAAGATTATGTTGTTATGAAATGATTTTAAATATCATTCAGGAAGATCCTTGTTGTCGTTAAATTAGATTTGTTGTTTATAGTTAACTTTATCTATAGTGGGCTTTGAATTGGGTTTAAGATTTATACGAATTGGTTTTCAATTTTATGTTTGTTATTTAACTCGTTCCAAATGTGTTAAGGCCCGAAACAACCTGACCATTTTCAACTTAGAACATTTGGGCCTAGTTCAAATCCTAAATCAGTTTGATTCACACTGTCTCTCCCACGTGGTCTCTATATGTGTCATATACAGTGGTTTAATTATTGTTTACATATACGTTTACTGTGCATAAGACCTTATTTCTCCGAGTTCACTTTTTCTCTCTTAATTTGTTATTTTCTCTCTAAATCGCAAATCCTCTTCTTTTTCATTAAAAATTCTTCTTTTTCTCTAAAAGAAGAAGGAATTCTAGGATTCTGCAATCTACTATCTTAATTTTTCCTTTCTATTTACTCTTCTTTCATCTCATCATGGACCCAAAGTACCAACACCTGAGAAAGTATTTCCCATCACTCTCCCAAAAGATTCTCAGAAAGAAATACAAGGCTAGAATTACTCGGTTGTGGATTCTTATGCATTTTGGCATCCCTTGTGATGTGAGAATGTTGATAGTGGGGAAAATCCGTCCGAGTGACTTTAGTCAAGATGTCGGTTTACCAGGAACGGGTACCAGTCGTAGTGCAATGAAAAGAAGAGCCCGTGCCATCGTGGTCGCTTGTAACAAATGTGGAAGACAAAATTGTAACGGTAAATGTACTTCACCTGGTTATATGTCTACGAATAGAGAGGATAAAATAAGGTTTTGTAGGGATGGACTTTCAAAGGAGAACTTGGATAGCATCCATCCTCCTCTCCACGGTCACTCTAATGGATATGTTCAAGGAGCTATTTTTAAACTCTGGCCTAAATTTTATACAGAAAGACAACGCCTCAGGAATATGGTATTTTTAGATCCTGTTTGCCAAGCCATAAGAAAACTGGATGGAGAATAAGTCATCGCTCTATAAAGGTTATTTAGTCTTTACTTATTTGAAGCAGTTTTAGCTGATGTTCAACAGTTTGTGTTTTTCTTTTACTCAGAATATTTGCTTTTGTGTTTGAAATAATTGTGATTATTAGATTGATACAGTAAGTGTTAATATCTTATTTAATTTATGATTTTCTTAAATATATATATAATAAAATATATTATCTTATCAGACACGTTACATACGGTACAGTAATATGTTTGAATTTTGAAAAGCTTATCCAGATATTTCAAGATTTGTGTCTCAAATTTCAAAAGTTCTACAGTATTTGTCGTTTATATTAAATTTCTAGACTTGGTGTATATTTGTCAAAAAGTCTACAGTTGTGTCATGAGGGTCTTCTGTCAAATTGTTCTCAATTGTCAAAAGTTATACAATTAGAGTCTAATCTTTTTCAAAAAGTGAATCAGATTTTCTGTAAACTATCAATCACCTTATCTTACTTTCTTATCCGCACAAGATTTTGTTTAAATCTTTGGATTGCCTTTTCATTACCTACTCGTCTATCTCTTTAGCCCTTTTTGTATATTTCTCATCTTTAAAAACTCATGTAGAACCCGAAGTCTAAGTGGAGCAGACATTAAGCAACCACTTCTATAAACCAAATATGTCGACCTCCCAGTCCACGAAGAAAATAAAGAATGTCTGTGTCTTTTGTGGTTCCAGCCTTGGAAAAGATAAAGCTTATTTAGAAGCTGCAAATCACTTAGGGCAAGTCCTAGCACACAAGAAGATTAACATAATCTATGGGGGTGGTAGTATAAAAATGATGGAAAATATGGCACTAGCAGCTAGGCCTAGCGACGCTACAGTTGTAAGAATTTGGCCTCATATTCCAGTTGAAGGAAACATTTATAAGGAAGCCATAGGTAAGGGAGAAGGAGTCAGGAGTATCCCTAGAAATTTTAAAGACATAATCTATAATTCCAATGCTTTTATAGCATTACCTGGTGGTCTAGGTACTCTTGAGGAAATATTCGTAGTTGCTTGTGGGCAATTGTTGGGCTTTTATTCCAAACCTTTGGGACTGCTGAATATAAATGGTTTTTATGACGGTCTTTTGAAATTTCTAGATTACGCTGTGGAAGAAAACATCACTATAGAATCGGAGAGACAAATCTTTGTTACTGCTTCAACAGCTGAGGAATTGATAGATAAAATGCAAATCATACATCCAGAATCCGACGCTGCAACATCCAAGCTTGAATGGGAAAGGGAAAGCCGGGAGCGGCCAATTGATTTGAATCTCCATCTGTAATCTTTTTGTTTTATCTTTGGCATGTAGGCATGTGTGTCCGTATTTCGTGTGTTACGAATAACCGTTTACTTTGTATTCTGTGTTTTTTGTGGTACGTCGTTGTTCAATCTTTTAGATTCATTGAGCCTAATGCCGGGATGGCTGGATACGGAGTACTTGATGCTCTCGAAACGCATCCTTCTTAAGGTCCGATCTTTTGTTTATCGATGTTTTTGTATCCTATAAGCATGCATGATATGGATAGCTGGTATACGGAGTGCCTTGTACTCTCGAAACGTATCCGTATCATGTTTGTAATGTGTAATATTTTGTTAATATTATGTGGAAGTACCAGAGTCAGTTATGGGGATATTCCATATGAAATATGAGTATATTATTTGGGTTGAATGTTTGTGTCATGAGGATAGCTGTTTAATGAAAAATATGTCGGGTATGTTTGCAACTCTGAGATTCCGTTTAATATCTCTATGAATAAGTTTAATGTATGGTTTTGAATAGAAGTGTTTGTGATATATGTTTTATGATTATGTTTTAGTTTATTAGTTGAGGTATGAAATCAAATATATTTGACTTTTCCTTACTCAAAAAGGAAAAGGAACCTAAAGATGAAGTATATAAAATTTCTCTGGCAATCTCCTTAAATGTGATTGTAAATCACAGTCCATGGACAATGAAGGACTGGAATCATGATATGGTCAATATGTATGCCTGATCAGATTCTTAGACTATTATACGGTGTTATAAGTTGAAACTTGTCAGAAATACTCTCATTGAGGGATTTAGGAGTAAGCTTTATTATGCAAGTAAATAAGTGGAGATACGATGACTTAAATTTAGAGGACAAACAACATTAACGGTTTAGACTCGGAATTGGAATCATAATGGAATTAAAATTTTTACTAGTATTGTTAGAATTGAAATTTCGATGACGAAATTTCTTTAAGGGGGGTAGAGCTGTGACACCCGTTATTCTCCTAACGGGTATTGAGGTAATTAAATTAATTTTTAGTGTATAAAAAAAATTGCTTCATTTAAATTTATTTTATAATATTTATTTTTATCTATTTTTAAATTTTTTAAAATTCTCCTATATTTATTTAGTATGATTACTAAAAAGTCTTAGAACTTCTAATAAATCTCAAAAATGTCATATTGGCATTATGTGTGTTAAATTCTCTAGATGAGACATAAGGATATCTTTTCCAACTACTCTTGACCCTCATTTTCTTTATTTCCTCCGTGACATGCTTCAACATGTCTCCTCCATAATTGTTTCTATCACTTCTCTTCAAAGACTTCATCTTTTCTTCCTTTCTCTTCCACGGTTCCCACACTCTTCTTCTCATTTCTTTGCTGAAGCAAAATACTTAGAGAACTTCTTCAAGGCAGCCATAAAAATCAGCCACCATCACCTCCATTTGAGCAAGAATTTCAGTCATACCGAAGTAAAGGAACCTGTTTTGAAGCCATTTCAAACTTCCAACTAACCATAATCCGAGGTTAGAATCTTATGAACAAATTTAGTCTTTCATTTATAAATTTTCTTTTATACTAAAGGATTATTCAAATTTGCGTTCTTAAACCTAAGTATATGTTTGTTGCTATTTTGGAGCATATGTATGAAGTCTAAGTGTATATGCTCTAGACAGAAAATTTATATTGTTAAACTTTGTAATACCTCTATGGGCAGTGGCTATTTCTTGAAATTCTAAGATTAAATTAAAATGAATTTTATGAATTGGTTTGTATATTTGAAAAGTAGCATCCTAGGCTTTCTAACGAGCTATCATAAACCTAAATCGGAGTTGTATTTTATTTTCTAAGAATTATTCAATTTTTGTATTGGAAACTAGTAAATCTGCCAGTTTGTTATGGTATACCAACTACTAACCTGAACCAAGAACCCATCTTTGCTCACCACCTAATTCTTTAATGTCTTGCAACCTTTCCAATATCATCCTAAGTGATTGATGAATCTTATTAGGGACTAAAACATATAGATTACTTGTTCACATTTTATATTGTGTTAAGACAAAAATTGTTTACTGTGGTATTCAAAAGAGATTTATATAAAAGCTTTAATGGCATACTAGTAAGATAGGTTTACACATGATTTATTTATGAATGTAGTTGTATGTTGTGCTTTAGTTTTAATTGTCCTTATGCACGCCTTAGGATCAAGGGAGTATGGAGCTAACGTTAATTGATTCCAGGATTAAAAGATTGTTGATAAGCTTGAAAGGTAGGGATTCTATTACTCATCTTTTGTGAGGTTTTTATAGAATTAAAATTGATTGTTTTGCCACAATATATATATCTATGTTGAACTAATATTATATGAGTATCACATATGAAACTATGACATGGACTCGTCTTGTATTGTACGGCGAGGAACATAATGAATTGACACATGTTATAAATTGAGAAGCATGGTTAGGAAAACTAACTCTATTAATAATGATTCAATATAGAGAAATTGTGAGACATGAAGAGGGCGACGGTTACGTCCTTGGGCATGAATACCCTAAAAGGTAAAATAGGGGGAAGGCGATGACGCTTCCTTGGGTTGAAAGTCCCAGAACACACTGTACAGGAATCGACTTGGTGAGGACTCGGGGCTTGATGTCCCCTCACCGGAACACCCTTGGAATGTTTATAGGGTGATCAAGTGCGCCCATTTGGGTTTCGATGAGTTGAGTGATACTCAATTTAACATGGATACCTAGGAACAATGATGATTGGTAATATTTGTATAAATGTGTAATTATGACACTTGGTAACGATTAACTACGGTATCCATAAGATGTGATCATAATAAACCTCATAATCTGGAATATGATGTAACTTACTAACCATGCAGGTTTTAATGTGGTAATGATAAAAACCTAAAGGTGAGTAATGGCTTTCTCTACTGAGCATAGTGTCGCTCATTCCCTTATATTTTTATCTTTTCAGGACTCACTAAGTGTGAGGTGGCTACGAGAAATATAGTTGAGGAAGTGATGTAGCTATATTACATTGGGACTGCTTCAATTGTTGAGAATGTTCTTCATGATAATGTAAGCATCAATTGTTACTTTCTGTGACTGTATTACAATGTGTTGAGGGTTAAAATGATGATGACAACAGTTTATATTATTAAATTTAAGGTGCTACATTAAACTGTGGTTTATTTGTTGTTTATATTTTTATTTTTGAGTTGAGAGTTTTCATTTAAGTCCCGGGCAAATTTTATTTTTAAGGTTTTACTTTTATTATTTATTTTTATTTTATCTCATTAAAAACTGTTAACCCCCATATAGGGGCGTTACAAGATTTTTTCTCGGCAGTTCGGCCTGCCAATCAGAAAGTTCGGCCTGCCTATCAGAAAGTTCGGCCTGCCGAACTGGCCAGTTCGGCCTGCCTATCTCACAGTTCGGCATGCCGACCGCGACAGTTAAGATTACGCGTTTTCACGCGTATCTTATCAGATATTGATCCGAACTTGATTCTATTTCGATTTTTGAGACCTAATCTGATATGGACTTACCCCAAGGACCAATAGGTATAAAAAGGAAGTAAGTCTAATGATTTAAAAAAGATCAATTTGAGAGATTAAGAGTGATACTCTTCTAGTGAGTATCTGAAAACTCCCTGAGAGCTTTTGTTCACAAATCACGAACACTAGCTTTGGGTTCTCTCTATTGGTTGGAAGGAGAGTCACCGGTGGAAGAGCTGTACGTGTGAGTCCACACTCACTCCGGTTGTGGATAGAGAATAGCAAAGAAGACCAGTTGGTTGAGGCTCTTCTGGAACGTTACTTCTCTACACAGGTTGCAGAGGTTCTTCATCACACTGAGGTTAGTAAGATCTGTTTAATTTATACATATAACATGTCAAACTTGTGTTTTGGAAAATACTCTGATGAAAAATTTTTAAAATTCTACTGCGCACTATTGTTTCCAAGAATTGGTATCAGAGCCGAGGTTTTTACATAAATTTGCAAGTTTGTGATCATGTTATATGCATAAATTTTGTGATCTTAATCTCTCCTATGCTTGAATTGAATTTTATAGAGAGATGGCACTCTAGGTTTCTATATAATATGTATGTTGTCATAGATTATGTGGTGAATGTTTATTAATTAATTATGGTTGATTAAATTGTTGTTTAATTATTTATTAATTAATTAATACCGGTTATGGTTCCTTAGAGGTTAGAATGTGTGTCTAGGTTTTTCATGTAATTAGATGGCGGACTATCATCTCCGTCTAGGAATTGTTATTTAATTTTTAATTTGTAAGAATTTTGTAATTAAATAATTATTCGGCGAAGACGGAACGAGAAGTCGGATCTTAAAAATTGATGATGGCGCCTCCAAGTATTTCCTGAGTCTATAATTTTATGTTTTTGAATTGTTGAAAATAAAATTGATGAATTGCATTGAAATTGTATTTTCTGGATTGAGGGTTTTCTGCTCGGTCGGCATGCTGGACCTCACAGTTCGGCAGGCCGAAGGTCACAAATCGGCAGGCCGGACGTACGGTCCTGCAGGCCGACAATGGGGCAGAAATTTTGGTGCTCTGTTCGGCAGGCCCAACCACCATGATCGGCAGACCGATCACCCAGATCGGCCTGCCGACCTAGAGTTGCCAGGTGTCCAGAAAAGGTGTAATTTTTTCAATGCAGTTTTAATTTTATTTTTGGGACGATTCTGAGAAACATTAAATTTGGATATGACCGAAAATATGAAGTGTTCGATTCATACGGGATTGAGGACTTGAAGATGGATATTACATGAAGAAGGATACAGCTTGAGGATTCAAGGATGAAGAATTGATAAATGTCTCGATTATTCTCTTGTAATCTTATTTTTCTATTCTCTAGGGTGGAACCATAATATTACGGTTATTATTATTATTATGCTTGTAGCTTTGCTTGATTGCTTTGCTTGTCTGCATTATAATATGATTTACCATGTATATTGATAACATGCCATATAGAATAGGGAGTGCCGCTCATATTAAAATTGTTCATGCATAATTTTAAAATAAAACCTTGACTTCAAAAGATTGAGTGGGAGAAGGTTTTCGAAGAGAGAACCTAAGGCCTCCATCGTTGGTCCATAGGAAGAACATGGTGGTCCTGACCCCTAGGAAGGGATTTCTATCATGTACCAGATTGGATCTCTGAAAGGATAAGGTATTTTAGTATGATTTATGGTTGCACACCCCTAGGTGGTGATTATAAATCATGGATAAAATATTGAAACGGTGGTTATACACTCACGTTAATTTTATTATTAACCTCCCCTAGGAGCTCTGTTAATAAAATTAATGGCCAAAGAAACGATTATTAATATATGCTGGATCATACTGGTCCTAGATGGCATATATTAATCAGGAGGGGATCCGTGTTCCTGATTGAATTTGGCATGACTCCCCTAGGAGCTTGTTGAATTCTGAGTTGGGAATTATCGTTGTAAGGTTGTGATATTTTCAAGGTTTTGACACATAAACACATTTGTATGATTTTACATGATTGTGTTATCTTACTAAATTAATATATATGTTTGCTTATGTTTGGTATATAATTCTTTATTATAGATTGAAAATGTCTAAAAACACTTTATCATCGATACTTGACAAAAACCAATTAACCAGTGAGAACTATAATGATTGGAAACGGAACCTGGACATCGTCCTATCCTTTGAGAAACTGAAATATGTACTGACAACTCCTTGTCCTCCCGAGCCTACGGGAGACTCAAGTAATGAGCAATTCCAAGCGTACGACCGCTGGAAAGATGCTAATGATCAGGCCCGCTGCTATGTTATGGCTAGCATGAACAACGTGCTGCAGGCTCAACATCAGGATTATGAGACTGCGAAGCAGATCTTGGATAATCTTGAGGACATGTTTGGAGGCCAGGCCATAACAAAGCGGCAAGGGGCGCTTCGGAAACTCTTAAACTGTAGACAGAGACCGGGGACATCTGTAAAGGAGCACATGATGTTGGTCATGGGTTACCTCGCTGAGGCACAAACCAATGGAGCCGACATCGATGCTGAAACTCAGATGACTATGGTCTTTGAGACTCTGTCTAAGGAATTTATTCCGTTTAGAGCTACTTTTAATTTGAGCAATAGACGGGATATGACCTTGACAGAACTGATGAAACAGTTACAGGAGTTTGAACTGCTGATCAGGGAGTCTCCTGCAGGTGGTGAGGCCAACATGGTAGCTGCTTCTGGTTCCAATCCTAACTCTGGGAATGGAAAGAAGCAACGGGCCAAAAGTGGGAAGTCTTCTATTCCTATTGCTACCAAGAGCAAGAAGAAGAAGAAGAAGAACCCAAAGAAGCTTAAATGCTTCTTCTGTGGTAAGGTTGGGCATATAAAGAAGCATTGCAAGGACTTCCTTTCCAAGGGAGGTAGGTGTGATCTTCTATATTTAGAAACTTGTTTGGTTGAGGAATCCAGTGACATTTGGGTCATAGATTCCGGTGCAACTAATCATGTTTGTGTTTCTCTACAGGGATTCAAAGAAACGAAAAGTCTACTTCGTGAAGACTTAACGCTTCGGATGGGCGATGGATCCTTGGTCTCAGCGGAAGCAGTGGGAGATGTCCATCTTTATTTTGATAATTATAGGAATTTAATTTTGCGAGATTGTTTTTATGTTCCTAAATTTAAAAGGAATTTAATTTCTGTATCTTCTTTATTTAAAGACTCCTACGTGGTATCTTTTAATGAAAAAGTGGTGATTCGTAAAAACAAATCTTTTATCTGTTCTGGATGGATGCAAAATAATCTATATTTTATCAAACCTAAGATGGACCTATTGCTTAATGCTGAGATAAATGATAATGACTCAAAAAGACTTAAAACTTCTCACTCTAATAAGACTTATCTTTGGCATTTACGCCTTGGCCATATTAACCTGAATAGGATTCAAAGGTTGGTAAGGGATGGACCTTTAAGTCACTTAAAGGTGGAATCTATACCTCAATGTGACTCTTGTTTGGAGGGTGAAATGACCAAAAGACCATACGGGTCTAAGGGCAATAGGGCCGAAGGGGTTCTAGAACTTGTGCATAGTGATGTTTGCGGACCGATGAACATCCGGGCACGAGGAGGGTATGAGTACTTCGTCACTTTTATTGACGATTACTCAAGATATGGGTATGTGTACCTAATGCACCACAAAAGCGAAACTTATGATAAGTTCAGGGAGTTTCGGGCTGAAGTGGAAAAGCAATTGGGTAAACCCATAAAGGCACTTCGATCTGATCAAGGTGGGGAATACCTTTCTGATGAGTTCTTGGGACACTTGTTAGAGAATGGGATTTTATCCCATTTGACTGTGTCGGGCACTCCGCAGCAGAATGGCGTAGTGGAGAGAAGGAATAGGACTTTGTTGGACATGATTCGGTCCATGATGAGTTATTCATCATTGCCTTTATCCTTTTGGGGGTGTGCACTACAAACCGCATGTTATCTTTTGAACAATGTGCCTTCAAAATCGGTCCCTAAAACTCCTCACGAGTTGTGGACAAGACGGAAGACATCCTTAAACCATATTCGCATATGGGGATGTCCAGCTCATGTCCTGTTTAAGGATCCGAATAAGTTGGAAGCACATTCAGAAGTTTGCGTGTTTGTAGGATATCCAAAAGGGACTAAAGGGGGTTATTTTTATAACCCAAAGGAAAATAAAGTCGTGGTTTCAACTAATGCAACTTTCCTTGAGGAGAGTTACATGAACGACTTTAAACCTCGAAGCAAAGTGGTGCTTGAGGAGTTGAGGGGTGATCCGTTTACTCCGGAGGTTCCGAACGAAACCATTCCGATCAGTGTAGAAAAACCAAACAAACCTGAACAACAACCTCAGGGGCTTCGGCGTAGTGGGAGGATCGGGCGTCAACCTGAAAGGTATATGTTCAATGGGGAAGTCTTTTTGGCTGAACCGGATGAACATGACAGGGATCCTTATACTTACGCAGAAGCTATGGAGGATGTTGATTCAAGACTCTGGACAGAGGCCATGAACATAGAGATGAAGTCTATGGAGACTAATCGGGTCTGGGAGCTTGTGGATCTTCCCGAAGGGATAAAACCCATAGGGTGTAAGTGGATCTACAAGAGAAAAAGGGGAGTGGATGGAAAGGTCGAAACCTTTAAGGCTAGACTGGTAGCTAAGGGTTATACACAAAAGGAAGGAATCGATTATGAGGAAACCTTTTCGCCTGTAGCCATGCTTAAGTCCATCCGGATTCTCTTGTCCATAGCTGCCGCTCTCGACTACGAGATTTGGCAGATGGATGTCAAGACGGCTTTTCTGAATGGCTATCTTGATGAGTCCATTTATATGGAACAACCAGACGGGTTCAAGGTCACGGGTCAAGAGGGTAAGGTTTGTAAGTTGCTAAAGTCTATTTATGGACTTAAGCAGGCTTCTCGTTCTTGGAACATAAGATTTGATCAAGTGATCAAGACTTATGGGTTCTCACAAAATGTGGATGAGCCATGTGTTTACAAACACATTAAGAATGGGAAGGTGGTTTTTCTACTACTCTATGTAGATGACATTCTGCTAATTGGCAATAACGTTGGGGCGTTGTCATCGGTCAAATTATGGTTGACCAAGCAGTTTGACATGAAGGACTTAGGTGAGGCTAATTTTGTTCTCGGTATCCAGATCTTTCGGGATAGGAAGAACAAAATGATAGCTTTGTCACAGGCCGGCTACATAGATAAAATTCTCAGGAGGTTTGCAATGCAGGATTCCAAGAAAGGTGGGCAACCATCTAGGTCTGGAATTACTCTTTCTAAGAAAGACTCTCCAAAGTCTTATGAAGAAAGAGAATACATGAAGAAGGTGCCTTATGCTTCGGCAGTGGGCAGTCTCATGTATGCCATGCTTTGCACTCGACCGGATATTAGCTATGCGGTCGGGATAGTGAGTCGATTTCAGGCGGATCCAGGACCGAACCATTGGGTTGCGGTAAAGCATATTTTCAAGTACCTGAGAAGGACTCGAGGGTATATGCTTGTGTATTCGGGCGAGGATTTAACTCCTCTAGGATACACTGATTCGGATTTTCAATCCTGCCTGGATTCTAGGAAATCGACTTCGGGGTTTGTGTTTACTCTAGGAGGCGGTGCCATCAGTTGGAGAAGTGCGAAGCAAGATTGCACTTCGGATTCAACGATGGAGGCCGAGTATGTGGCGGCTAGTGATGCTTCGAAAGAAGCAGTGTGGCTCCGCAAGTTCCTTGGGGATCTTGAGGTAGTTCCTGGTATGGATAAAGCGATATCGCTGTACTGTGATAACAGTGCGGCGGTAGCTAATGCTAAGGAACCAAGATTTCACAAGAAGAGTAAACATATTGATCGGAAGTATCATGTGATAAAGGACTTCGTTGAGAGCGGGCATGTCACGGTGTGCAAGATCGCGTCAGAGGACAATTTAGCTGATCCATTTACGAAGACACTTTCTGGGAGAGTCTTCGAAAGGCATGTGGAAGCTATGGGGATGCGAAATTTGCAGTATTTACTCACTTAGTGCAAGTGGGAGATTGTTAGACATGTATGCTCTAAGGAGTAAAAATATAATACGTTTTTGGAGACATTTTTATCAATAAAGAATTTATTTATATATACCAAATCTTGTCCTCTTTACGTTCATATTCGTTGAATGTATGATAAGCAAACAGTAGTCTGAGACTATCAGTCTAAACCTTAAGAGTTGGGCATATGATGGGATGATTATGCGGTAGACACGATTCTTAAGGTGATGGTCTAAAATATATGATCCGCAATCGAGGGAATAAAGTTGGGCACTTTATTCATGTAAAGATTGTTATGTTGTCTATATCCCTTTTGGGAGATGGTTTGTCTTGGCCATCGGAGTTGGACTCCGTGAATAGAAACATTGGCATGTTGTCATAGGTGACAATGTGTTGGATCGGGACATAAAGTGAATTGATTTGGGTTAATAATTCTGTCTTGGCAAATCGATTCACTTTAGACAATCATTTGTATTGTATCTTAATCCTGAGATGAATAGTGGGCCCGTTGTCTCGACTTGTGTCTTTTGATGTACCAATGGGTGACTCCCACATCTCACATGCCGGTGCGTTGGAGGAATGATTCTTGATGGCATAGACTTGTTATTCATAGATATGGAATCCATAGCTCCTCTTTAGGAGTAATGATATCCTCTTATATGCGTTGTCCTGTAATTGGAAAACTAGAGCGCTCAACCATTTGGATGCATAGGTGTAACCGAATGGTATACTATCTTTGGATGGTAAGTTTTCTAATGGTGAGACAATGGAACGTAAGATAAAAATAATCGGGAAGGTAAGACAGAACTTGTCCTTAAGCCGATTATGGATGATCATATGGGGATACGATACACTATGATATGTCATGGAGACTAGGCTACACGAGCTTCGTAATTCTATAAAGTTCGAGAGTGCAGCTCCAAGCTTTTAGTGGAGTAGCGTTGGAGTTGATAATTGTGAAATGTATATCTGGGATATTGGGTTTCATAATTATCATGAGCTTGAACTTTATAGGTCCATTTTGGTCCCCTTTGCTAGCTCACAAAATCCTGTAACGACACGGCGTGCTTTTCCAATAATTGGTGACTTATGTCGGATTTATCAGATTGGTTTAAAATTTATAAGAATCAAATAATTCATGTCTGTTTATCGGTTGAATTAATTATGTAAGAAATTAGTTCAAGATGAACTTGTTGAATTATGGCGTTCGGATAATTCTTGTCTATTTATTGGTTGTTTTAATTTTGGACAATTAGAACAAGATAAACTTGTAGAATTATTGTGAATTGATTTATTTTCTTAGAGATTATCTTGATAAAGTTTGTTTTGATCAGATATCTTTTCTATTGGGCTATTTGAATCAAAACTGAGACTTTATCCTTTAGAATCTCGGGTGGAAAATAAAAGATTCGCGGAGATTTTTTCTCGGCTGTTCGGCCTGCCTATCAGAAAGTTCGGCCTGCCTATCACACAGTTCGGCATGCCGACCGCGACAGTTAAGATTACGCGTTTTCACGCGTATCTTATCAGATATTGATTCGAACTTGATTCTGTTTCGATTTTTGAGACCTAATCTGATATGGACTGACCCCAAGGACCAATAGATATAAAAAGGAAGTAAGTCTAATGATTTAAAAAAGATCAATCTGAGAGATTAAGAGTGATACTCTTCTAGTGAGTATCTGAAAACTCCCTGAGAGCTTTTGTTCACAAATCACGAACACTAGCTTTGGGTTCTCTCTATTGGTTGGAAGGAGAGTCACCGGTGGAAGAGCTGTACGTGTGAGCCCACACTCACTCCGGTTGTGGATAGAGAATAGCAAAGAAGACCAGTTGGTTGAGGCTCTTCTGGAACGTTACTTCTCTACACAGGTTGCGGAGGTTCTTCATCACACTGAGGTTAGTAAGATCTGTTTAATTTATACATATAACATGTCAAACTTGTGTTTTGGAAAATACTCTGATGAAAAATTTTTAAAATTCCGCTGCGCACTATTGTTTCCAACAGATATCCCAAGCGCAGATCAATCTTTGAGAATCCTGACGCTCCTTTCAGTTGATCAAACAAATCATCGATCCTTAGAAGTGGATAATTGTTTTTAATCATGACCTTGTTTAGTTCCTGATAGTCAATACACATTCGTAACGCTCCGTCCTTTTTCTTAACAAATAAAGCAGGCGCTCCCCATGGGGAATGACTTAGTCGGATGAACCCCTTGTCCAATAATTCCTTTAGTTGCGCCTGAAGTTCCTTGAGTTCCCCTGGAGCCATTCGATACAGTGCCTTCAAAATCGAGGCTGTGCCAGGTGTCAATTCGATCTCAAACAAAATCTCTCGCTCCGGTGGTAAGCTTGGCAACTCGTCCAAAAACACATCGATGAATTCCCTTACTATGGGAACATTCTTTAGTCCTAATTGAGCTTCTTTATCTTTTCTTATTAAGTTCACCAGATAACCTGTGCATCCATTTTTCAACATTTTCCTTGCCTTTAATGCTAAAATCAACGCCTTGGGAGCTTTGGGAACTTTCCCTAAATACACAAACTTTTCACTCCCGTGAGGTCAGAACGTAACCTTGTGATGTCAACAATTAATCTTAGCCGTGTATTTCCCTAGGAAATCCATTCCTAGAATGACGTCATAAACTTTATTGATTATTATCAAATCAATATACAATTCCCTTCCACAAATGATTATCGGTATATGATGTAACCAATAATCAGCACTCAATACCTCCCCAGAGGGTAGTGCAGTTCTAAAGGTTTGCTCTATCCTATCTCCTTTACTTCCTATTTGTTTCGCAAACTTAAGTGATGCAAATGAATGTGTTGCTCCATAATCAAACAAAACATATGCATTAGTCTTAGCAATAGAAAATTGACGTGTCACCACCGATGAGGTTCCCACCTTTCTTCCTTCTTCATGTAGGCACCCACTTGGTTCCGGAGCTTCTAGTCGCCCCTGATTGACACTAGGGCCTTTAATCTATGCCTGAACCTGGACCATATGCAGTTGATTTCCCTGAAGCCTTTGCTGAGTTTGACTATTCTTACTTTGAGGATTAGAAAAATAATTTCTGACAAAGTGCCCTTCTTTTTCACAAATATAGCACTTGTTTGTGCAAGCCTTGCATTCCCTTGCATGTCTCTTCCCACATTGACTGCAAAGGGGTTTGTTGTTTCCTCCATCGTTAATCCTCTTCTGGGGTTGACCCTTTGGATTCTTTGAACTATTCATGTTCTATTTCCTTTTGTTGTTAACATTGTGGCTGCGTCCCACTGGAAGGTTTTGGGACGACCCTTGGCTTGGAACACTTCCTTGTCCTTTCACTTGGATAGCTTGACTCTGCTTGGCTAAAGCTCTCTCCTCCTTTTGAGCTTTAAAAATCCTGGCTCTTTCCTCCTTATCACGGGCAATTCTGAACTCAGCTTTAGTTGCCCGTTTAATGCAATCCTCAACATCTTTGGGAGCTTGCCCTCCACTATCGACTATAAGGGTAGTGTCAGTTCTGAACATTCTCATCAATCCTCTTATTCGTTCCCGATCAATGGGTACTAACTCCAGACAAAGCCATGCTAGCTGATTAAACCTCTTTACAGCGTCAGCTACGGACATATTGCCTTGCTTGAAATTAGTAAATTCTTCTTGCTGGGCTGCCATGGTTTCCACATTAAAGTAAGCCTTACCGAATTCTTCCAAGAAATCTGGCCACGTCATTTCATCAACGTTTCTTCTACGCTCTACCGACTCCCACCATCTCCTGGCATCTTTAGTGAGAGAGAACGAAGCACATAGGACTTTTTCATGATCGCTAAGTCCCATAAATTTCAGAACCCTTTCTATGCCTGTAAGCCAATCGTCGGCCTCTAATGGGTCTATAGATCAATCAAATTCTGGAGCCTTCATCCTTTGAAATCTTTCATAAAATTCGATAGTGGATGCTACCGGAGCAGCTGGGACTGCTAGTTCCGCTTGTTGTGGCGGTGATACTGGGGGTGGCGTGTCCATACATGCTGGTGGTACGGGATTCTAGTTAGCTAACTGTTCCCATAAACCTTGCATTTCCCGCTCCTAAGCTTGGAGCTTCTGTTGTAGTTCCATGATCATGGCCATTAAATCCGGATTTATCGGTCCTTTGGATGTATCCGCCATCGATATTAACCATTATATACCTATCGTATAATTTCGTTACTATGTTAGCACATACTATTAACTTAATAGTATCCAATCCATAAGTGCATATATTTTAAATAACATAAATACATGCAAACATACACAATTACATGAACTCAATATCTTGCTTCACACATTTCATTTCATTAACCTTTTTCATTTCCTTTTTACATCCTTCATAACATTACATGCATAACTAACATACTTACTTACTTTCCTTCCATACATAAACTTCTCATATCATTTCCGGGAGCAGTTATCACTTCCGGCTACATATACCCTATTGCGGAGAAGGATACCACTTGCTGGACACACATACATATACAAAGGCAACAAAGCCCAAAACTATACTAATCCCTCATCGACGTACATCATAATACACAAAAATTTTCTCATAAATTCTTTTTAGTCGGACTCGACTCCAGACATGTCACTATGTTTGGGATCCTCCTCAGGGTCCTCTTCTTCCTCTTCATCCGAATTAGTAGATTTGTCATCACTTGCAATTATGGGTTCGGGAGGCCCTGGAATTTTGAGCTCTTCATTATTGTTATTACAATCATCATCATCATCATCATCATTCTCCTCCATGCCTATTGGGGGATCCACTAATGGTGCGGCCACATTCTATTCTGCATGTAATACCGCCATCAGAAAATCATGGACGCTAAGGTAATTTTCCGGATACTGCATCTGTTGTTGGATGGCATCCGGAAGATCTCTCCATACAAGGTCGTAGATACGCTATAAAGGTATTTTTGGTGGAATCAGTGGTACCATAGTATGGCAAAACCTGAGAATGTAATAATCTACTTGCTCACCTACGTATCTTCCCCAAACTGGTTCTATTCATAGGTACAATCGACGTCTCCAATCAGCCCATAACATCAGATTCACTTGGACTTGAACAATGTTCGCTGGTAGTAAGGGTGCAAACTCCACTAGAATTTGTCCTCTAAAACCTTGCCAGTCCCTTGGTCGCTCATCAAGTTCAATCTTCAACCACCATACTAATGCTTCCCTCAACAACAATTCAGAAGTTAATAAGACCTGGAGATGTGGTGGCATATGACAGGCATCAAAGATCACCTCTACAGTGTAAAGCCATTTGGCCAGCACCATAGGCTGTTGACTTTTGTAGTATTGCGGTGGCATCACGTCTTGGAAAGCAATATTTGCTCTTCGATTAGCTTCCGTGTCACAGTTATGATGCGGCTCAACTATATACTATATTTATTATCGTATATAATATAACAATGCCATACATATTAGTACTAAACATTCTTATACTTAAAATCCAACTATCTTACTTGAGTTATGGCAATGGAGCAGACGATGATGTGCAGTAGGGTGGTAGGATTTTCACTTTGATACCAACTGTCACAACCCGCCTTTTTGGGCTGTGATAAATCACTTTTTCTTACGTACTTATATGTAAGAATTTAGGAAAATATATATATATATATATATTTTTTCCTAACTCAAATAAATAATTTACATAAACATCCTTGTGTTTATGAAACTTTTTGTTAAACATATTGTTCCAAAATAACATAAAATATACTCAGAAATATATATACTTGTACCTACATAAACAGTCTTTCTTGTACAATACCGTTCTCTAAGACTTACATTTCAAAACGACATGAAATATCTTATAGCGAAAACATCATAGCAGCAGATTTCATACCCAATCTGCATACCATCCACCCCTCCGCCAGCTCACCATTTAAATTTATTATGACCTTCTCATCGGAATACCTACAGCATGAAATACTTAATGAGCTAATGCCTAGTAAGTCTCATAAATCCCACATAAACATACAAATAAATGCATGATTCGATTATGCTTTCTTATAAACTGTCTTTATTATCAACATTTCTTATCTTTTACTAGGGCCAAAGTGTTCGTACCATTGCGCATTTTCATTTAGGTCTACGTAACTCTGTGACCATACTATATCCTTTAAACTCCTCTTGAGTTAGGAGTCGTACGACACTTTTCTTATTTCCTGGTGATATATTTATCAGTCCATTTATTATGGTTGACATACCATGGATGAAGTAACAATCACATGTTGTACTCAAACATAAATTCTTTTGTATAGCATAGTACACACAGGTATCTACTTTATATACACATAGGTATTCATCATAGTACACACAAGTGCATAACATTTCCTACACACAGGTACTCATCATAATAATACATATACGTGACCTTTCATACACACAGGTATTCATATGAATACTATACCCCTAGGTATTCATATCATAGCAAACACATAAGTTTGTACATTATTATGCACACAAGCATACATCTCACTCAATACCGACATTTTCATACTGTAGGTGGGAAGGGTACTTACTTGTTTTTTAGTACTGCAAAATCAACTTCGGTCTCCTTTCTCCTAGACTCCTAGGATCCTACTGGCTAATTGCAAAACTATTAGCCAATTCCACAACGTTTCGTTACAAAACGTTCGTTACTTAATTAGTCGAGTTGCATAACCGTAAACAACTTTGAAACCACTGGTTTCCTTATTCTTATCTTATTCAATGCCATTACCCTTAATGAAGAGCATAATTCTTTCTAATCACTCTTTTTCCCTCTTGGGGTCGTTTTGAAATAATTCAGTTTTTTTCTCGGGGGAAAAAATGACGAATTTACCCCTAACGGGTTGACCCTCCTGAGCTTGTTTTCGCTCTTCTAATGGAAATAATCTCGTACTCATTTCAAAATAATACCCTAATGGGTCGGATTACCTTTATTCCTCACGGTACCCTATTTCTGTAAAATTTTACAGTTTAGCCCCTTAACTAAAAACTGACAATTTTACCCCCGAGGGTAAAATTGTCCTTTTTAAACTAAAATTTTCTATTTTTCTCAAGGATGATTTTTGCTCAAAGTCCATTTTCAATATCCTTTGTGAAATGACATTTTTGCCCTTTTTAAAAAATTTTCACAATTTTCATAATTTCTTTGAAAAATTAAAATCTCACAATCGATCGAGATTTTTGACGAACTGTTCATGATGCCTAACAGTTTCGTCGAGATCTACAACTTTTGTGTTTTAACTTTTATGAAAATATCATTGTACATGGGCGTTTTTGGCCATTTTTCAACTCTGTCGAGAAAGAATTTTTTATTACAATTTAGTCCTTAGGGTGTTTTTGTTTAAAATTGCATACTACCCCTGCAAAAACCATTTCATCCTCTGTTTAAATTATTCTCATGCTCAAACATCACTTTTGCTAAGACTAACATCAAAATTACAAAAATAATACTTTTTGCAAAAACTATCATTTTGCACCATAAACCAAAATTTCACAACTTCAACATGCCATACATCACATATCCATGAAATTTCATCAAATACATGCTCTAGAACCCACATAGGTTCAAAGGAATAAAAATCAAAACAAAAATTACAAAATTTCAAAACTTTGAAATTCAAAACTTACCCAAATAACACTCTTTTGATTTCTAACCTTCCAAGGCTCCTTGACCTCCTTCCTATGCTTCATTTTCGTGTAAAAACATCATGAATTAATTTCCCCCTTAACCCATGAAAGATCCTTTGAAAACTTGATAAAAAGTTTGAAATTTTACCTTAGAACTTATGAAAAGTCCTTGTGCTTTGCTTCTAAAACTTGTTTGGGGTTATTTTTGCAAAGTGCGGGGTTGAGAAATTTTTTTTGAGAGCTGCTACTATGGCTACCGAATATGGGAGGAAGAGAAGGAAATGAAATTTTTTGATAAACTTGCATTAAATGCTTGTTTATCTTTTGTGATGACTCATGGTCATCCACTTGATTACTCTAGGTGGTGACATGCTATTTGGGCACATTTCTTAGCTTGGTGGCCCAATCAAATTCGATTGAGTGTCTATTTTGTGGGGCCCAAAAATTTACACAGTGTAATTTTTTGTCACACAGTATTTCTTACACTGCCATGGTCAAATCAATGTACATCCTATCTTTAGATTGTATAAAAATATTGACTTACCTTTCATTTACTTTTGAAGGCCAAATATGACATTTTTCGTATCTGTGGTTTCACTTAGCAGTATACTTATAATGCTTTGGCCTCCTTTTTATCCCAGGTTAAGGTTTGGACAACTTCTACGTCCTATTTACATTCTAATTTTCCATTCACTTATATCACAATTTTACAATTAATCATGATATAAAATTTATTTTATGGATATTATTTACAAATTTTTGAGTAATTAAACTCATAAAATCTGTATTTTTCTATATCCAACATTGCATCACATTTGCCATAAAATTTACAATCAATACCGTTCATTCATACTTTATCGTAATTTTTTTTACAAAAATTTGCATTTTTAAGAGTAAATTCATTAATTAAACTCAATTAAATATTAGGTTTTATTAATGAAATTTTCTCGGTCATTACAATGCGACGTTCATTGATGACTCAACCAGGAAGGTTTGGGTTTATTTTATGACTAATAAATCTTATGTGTTTGACACTTTTAAATGGTGGAGAGCCATGTTTGAGAATGAGACAAACTTAAAGGTGAAGTGTTTGAGATCTGATAATAGGGGTGAATACATTGGTGATGACTTCAAATAGTATTGTGACGAGAATGAGATCAAGATGACAAAAACTATTCCCAACCTCAACAAAATGTTGTGGCTGCAAGGATGAACAGGACCCTAAATGAGCGTACAAGGAGCATGAGAATTCATGTAGGATTGCCTAAGGTGTTTTGCGCAGATGCAACTAACATTGTAGCTTATTTGATTAACAAGGGTCCCTTAGTGCCTTTAAACTATAAAATACTAGAGGAGGTTTGAAGCGGCAAAAAGGTAAATTTTCTTTCTTAAAAGTGTTTGGTTGCCTCTCTTATGTTCATATTGATGCTTCTGCTAGAAGTAAACTTGATCCGAAATCTAAGAAATGTTTCTTTATTGGCTATGGTGATACCGAATTTGGCTATCGTTTCTAGGATGACCAAAATCGGAAGATTATCAGGAGCAGGGATGTAATTTTCAATGAGCAGGGGTTGTACAAAGACTGGATAGGTAAAGGTTCAGAAAAAGCAGATTCTAAAGTAAAAAGGCCCGAGGTAGTTTACTTTAAAGACTTTTCAGTGAACGATTTGCAACAAGATGCTCTAGGAAATGAAGAAAGCATACCCCCAGGAGACCAAGAGAATGTAGCCCTAGAAGCTACTTCAATGGTAGATTTGAGAAGATTCTCTAGAACTATCAGGCAACCATAGAGATTCTCTCCATCACTTAATTATATTTTGTTAACTGACAGAGGTGAATTAGAGAGTTATGCGGAGGCAATGCAGGTTGATGAACCAATCAAGTGAGAGTTAGCCATATGGGATGAGATGGATTCCTTGATGTCTAATCACACATGGAAGTTAGCAGAGCTACCACAAGGAAAGAAGGCATTGCAGAATAAATAGGTGGTACACGCCCCAAAATGATGTTTATTCTTTGTAATAATAAATGGCGGATGTATGTAGTATAGAAAGATTGTCGTATCCACAGGGAGGTGAAAATTTGTAACTCGAGAGATTGATAAACGGTCAAAGAGGTAAGCACTTTTTGAAAGCAAAGAAATAAAATGAGATGAATATTTTTGTGGTTTTTATTTTATTCAATTCAAAATTTAAATCATAAAATTAAAATGGTGAAGCTTTGAGAATCCCTTGTGTGTTTCGCAACTGATATGGAATTTTAACTCTAAATGATAATTATCTAAAGCATTTGATTTATTATATCTTTTCTCATTAATTGCAAGCACATTTTACTAATTATATAGGTCAACCTAAATCGACAATATAGCAAGCCATAATGCAGTAAGGGTTTTCCTATAAAAACTAGCAAAATAATCATCTGTCACTAATGATTTGGTGCACTAATTATGAAAATCATAACCGCTGTCACTTAATTATAATTAACATAATTTTAAGATAGAAAAGATAATAACAAATCAAAATTAATATATTTTTATGGAATAAATTATTGCGTTAATTTCGGCAGCACCTCGACTTATTAAATGGTTTAAGAATACACTATGTCATCCTCTGTCTACAATAAATCAAGAATTACCAAGCATTTACTGTGCCAGTCTATGTCTATAATGCAGCAGAAACTCAACTTAATAAATGAGCATGACTTTAGTATTATTAATATTAATTATGCAACACAATTAAATTACATAAAGAAAGCATGACTGAATTTATGTAAAAATTGACAGCATAACAACAGTAACAATAATTATTGAAAACATAAAGATATAATTTATTCCATAAAAATATAAGCATTACCACACAGATATAGAGTTAAAACCTATACCAGAGTACTACGCGTACAAGATCATCTCTTTGCCTCACCAGACTCTCTACACTAATTTAAGCATTATTTTATTATTATTATTTTTTTACCTAAAAGAGTTACTGCTGAGTCTAACTCAGCAGCAAGGAAAAGAAGGAAAAGGGCCAAAGGCCCGAAGGAGGTTGTTAAACTGAGGCAAATACCTCAGTATTTATAGGCCTTAATAATCACTATTGAGAGATTCTCTCAATTATTTATACTACGCTTAAGCGTTAAATTTCTTTCTTCTTCGCGCTGCAGTCGGCCCCTCTCGTACTGAGAAACACGAGATTTCTAAAAATTTTCTTCCTTCTTTCACGCTGATCCGTGCTCAAGAGTGTGCAGATTTTCCTTTGTAATCCCGTGTGACGCGACAACTGGCAGTACTAAAACAGACTAATCGTACCGTTAACCACCAGATCCAACGGATCCAAATACGCTCAAGAAAGGGCCCAGGTGGGACCAGTAAAACTGAGATTCGAGGCCGTTAGATTGGTCTTCGTCAGCTGATCGAACAGCTGGAAAGACGGATGCATATAGAGTTGACCGCACAAGATCCAACGCGGCCTGAGATGCTCCTCTGACGCGTCTGCAACATGTCTGCGCGTGTGATGCACGCGCCAATCAAAAAATGCCACGTGGACAGTACTGCGAGATTCCGCTGACGCACGGGATGACGCGTTGACACGCGTCTCTTCCTCGGACGGTTGAGATTGATTTGGCAGTTGATCCTACGGTCCTCATGATGCCACGTGTCCCATTAATTTCAAATTCGAATTTTGTTTATCTTCTTGATGCATTTGATGTCCGATTTTGTCCGTTTTGGTGTTGTTTTGCTCCGTTTTTCCTCCAGATTTCAAATCTAAAAATCACAAGCACACTAATATTAGTTATTTTACAAACATAATATTTACAAAAATATTTATTTTACATTAAAACACATAAAAATAAATAAAAACTCATAAAATTTCCAGTCTCCTACGGTTTGACACAAATATAGTTTTTATGACTTGAAAATATTTTTAGAAATTACTAAAAATATAATAAAACATATTTACAAACTTAAAACATACTATCAAACACTCTAAAACTCAAAATAAAATAACCGTATTACTTTTACGGCTTTGACTATTTACAGACTAGACACTTATTTAACACATCAAAATGATTCTAAAAATTACTAAAAATTCTATTAAACATAAAAACACTCTAAAAACACATTTTTAAACATATTTACACACTAAGACACGAAAATACTTATTAACACAAAATTGATATTAATTAGAGAATTTAATGAGAAATAAAAGCATAAATAAATGATTTAAACCTTAGAAAATGTACACTTTTACAGTCTCATCAATAGGTTTACTAGATAAAAGAAGACCATGATGGCAGCAAGCTCTATAAAGCAAGATTGGTGGTAAAAGGCTTTCAACAGAAAGAAGGAATTGACTACACTGAAATTTTCTCTCCAGTGGTTAACTTGACCACAATCATAATGATTCTTGGGTTAGTGGCAAAGGAAGATCTACATTTTTAGCAGATGGATGTAAAAACAGCTTTCCTTCATGGTGATTTGGAGGAAGAGATTTACATGTAGCAGCCATAGGGATTTGAAGTTTAGGGAAAGGAGAAAATGGTGTGTAAGCTTCCAAAGAGTTTGTATGGGTTTAAATAGGCTCCTACACAAAGGTATAAAAGGTTTGATACTTTAATGAGAAGTAATGGTTTTCTAAGATGCCAGGCAGATCACTGTTGTTACATTAAAAGGTTTGATGGATCCAACATTATTTTACTGCTATATGTTGATGATATGTTGATTGTTGGTGCTAGTATATAGGAGATTGACAAGCTGAAAAAGAAAATTTCAGAGGAATTTACGATGAAGTATTTGGGTTCTGCAAAACAAATCTTTAGAATGAGAATTACTAGGGACGAGCAGGTCCTAAAGCTATCACAGGAAGAATATGTGAAGAAAGTGCTTAGCAGATTCAATATGGATGAAGCAAAGCTTGTAAGCACCCCTTTGGCTAGTCATTTCCATCTATCAAAGAATCAATCACCTTCATCTGAGGAAGAGTGAGCCTACATGGACAAGGTACCTATGCCTCTGCCATTGGTTGTCTTATGTATGCAATGGTATGCACTAGACCAGACATAGCATATGTAGTGGGAGTTGTGAGCAGATATATAAGCAATCCAGGAAAACAACACTAGAAGGCAGTGAAATAGGTTTCAGGCGTTTAAAAGGTACTATAGATTCGGCTTTATGTGTTAAAAAGTCAGATTTTGGCTTGCAGGGATATGTTGATGTTGACATGGCTTGTGATATAGACGGCAGAAAAAGTACTAAAAGATTTGTCTATACTCTATACTCTAGGTGGTACAACAGTTAGATGGGTTTTAAAGTTGCAGAAGATAGTTGCACTTTTTACTACTAAGGCAGAGTATGTTACGCTAGTAAGGAGATGATATGGTTGCAGTCTTTCTTGGAAGAGTTGGGTCACAAGTATGAACGGAGTGTGTTGTACTGTGACAGTATGAGTGCTATACATTTGGCAAAAAATCCTGTTTATCATGTTAGGACAAAGCATATATAGGTTTGATATCACTTTATAAGATCAGCTTTGGAGGATGGAATTTGTAACTCCCCCTTACGGACGTCATAGATGTCATTACATTCATTTTATTTGCTATTACTTAAGATAAACTATTTCAGTGAACACATAATATGGAAACATACCCCAGGATTCATACAAACATTTTTTTTTCAATATCAATATTTAATAAATTACTTGATTATAAACATTCTTTAAATAGTTTATTAATACCAACGTAATTTGAATAAAATTTCAACACAACTTTTAAAATCAACATACACAATTCAGTAGGCCGAACTTCAAACTTTGGCAGGCCGAACTCGACCGGCAGTCTGAACTTCAAACACCGACAGGCCGCTCGAGGCTCTGCAAAACAGGATTTCAAAATTAGTAAGATCGGCAGGCTAACACAAGGCAATCGACAGGCCAACGCCAACATCAGCAAACCGACCAATAATGATCGGCAGGTCGATCTGTTGTTAAAGTAAATTTTTTTTTAAAAAAAAACAAGTCTCAATAATTCAAAATGCGGAAGACAATTAATAATACTATAAAGTTATAGAGACTTAGTTCAAATCTTTAAAACTATTCAAATAAACATACTTAAATAACAAAACATAGTTTATAACTTTTTAAAACTTCTTTGGCGTATTTTGTTTTCAATCCATTATCCTTTGCTTATCTCACACGCCTGTCCTCGCCCTCCACCTATTCCATGATCTTGTTACTCTTATCTGCAACATGATGTAAAACTGAATAAGTAAAATTTTAGTAAGTACATTTCATGTCTCACAACGTAAAACATTTATGAACTTCTTTATGAAACATCATCACCATAAGTATCATCATAATAGTGCACTAGGCACAACTTCATATAGAACATATCTTTCGTTACATTATCCATATTAAAACTTTGTTCATTTTATCTTAGGGGCCCAAGTGTTGCACCATTATCATCATCATTGGCGCGCCATCATGAGAGGAAAGGGATAACTAATCCCAAACCAAACACGACATCATAACATAAACATCACATAAACATAGGTGTGCAACACTTATTTAGGTGATAAATATATACATACATATTTATATACTTTTATACCTTGAAATACGTCATTATCAAACATGCATCACTTTTGAACATCAAATCTTTCATAAATAACGTTAAATATAATCATGATAGAATCATCATAGATATCATCATGAACATAATTTCAAACTTTTACAAACCACATCATGTTGCAGATGATAATGCACTTACCTGTTTAGCTTATTCAACCTTAGTTGTAGGTGACGCCGCCACAGTCTTGATATGCTCACTCCTTAGTGTGTTCATGTCATACATTCATTTAAAATAAAATTAACATTTATTTTCATTCAAAAAATCATCCAATACCACACAACATACTCATACATGCTTCTCTAAGAACATAAATTTCAAAACACATTTTATCAGTTCTAAAAAAAAAACATTTCAGCAAAATTGCCCTTACAATTGTTGTCTGACCCGTATGAATTCACAGCCCTATAACTCATAATTCACACACAATTCAAGCACTAAACTTGGCAGGGACAAAGTTAACATATAAACATAATATCATGATTTTTCATTGGTCATATAAATTCCATTTGGTATCTAAAACAAGTCAAACAACATACAACACAAAATATGCCAGCAATAACAAATCAGTGAGCAGTCCTTACTAACATTCATATAATAAATTATCTACATCGTAAAATAATTCCACAAAAATTTTGCATGTAACAGAGAAATATAACATATTCAAAATTGGGCTTCAAATAAAATCAGGATATGTCAAAACAATACATTGGAAAATTAGTGGTAAAACTAACTTTAGGTTTGAAAAACAGTGAGTATCCCTTGGTAAACATTTTCAAACAATTAAAATAAAATTACTTAGCCTCCAAAATTTTAATGACAACTTATTAACATACAAGTACAGTACCACAAAAATTCTCATCACCAAATAAAATCATTTAGTCATACAAAAACATCATACAACAAGAAGTCTAACAATTCATAGATAGAACAGTCACAAAACCAAGTCTTAATAAAAATTCAATAACACATAAAATATCCATCATATCATCATGAGACTTTCTAGTTCAAAACTTAATATACACATGAATATGCTTGCCACATTTTGTGCAAAATATTATTCATTTGCATTATGAACAAAAACTACATTTTTATGCAATATGACCAATCACCAATAATTTTTTGTGAGTGGTAGAGAGAAGAAAATTCATATCTCAACATAGAAAAATCCAATTGATGTGAAATTTGGAGGACCATCACATAACACATACATGAATATCATATTAAAATTTCAAAGCAAATGGAAATTTTTAGACAAAGATATAGCAGTCGGATTACAAGGGAAAAATTTCATTTCAGAAATAAACTGAGAATGACTCTTACCTCAAAATGATTCTTCTCAAATTTCCTTTGAATTCTTCTATGTGTTAACCCAAAATTTCATTCAAATATTGCAGAAAAATAAAGAAGAAAAGGGGGAATCATAATTTGTAGAGAAGGAGAGAGAGAGTGTCTAAAAGAAATTTTACTAGTGAGGGAGAGAGAGTGTGTGTGAAATTTACGTGAACGAGAAAAATGAGAAGAGATGGGTTAACTATCTCCGTAATATCAAAAATTTTTCTGAAAATACTGAAGGTTAATCATGTGTATGATGAGGAGTGAAAAAAAAAGAAGGTCAAAGCAATTTGTCTCACTTACCATACTTCACAATTTCAAAAGAGGAAACCCTCATCAATCATCCGCAAAAGTCAAATATTCAATTACCTAAAATAAGGATTAAGGCCAAAAATAAGCTAATCAATCAGAATTAATCATCCCATCATATCCAATCATCAATAATCATCATTGTCAAAAATTTTAGAGAGTGTCTACTGACTACTCATCAGCCTTCTTTTGCCTGCCGATGGCTTACTTCGGCTTGGCGAAGTTGTGAGGTCCGCCTGTCTATAAAATTCCATCGGCCTACCATTCCGTGAGGGACAATTCAGCTTGCCGAACTTGAAGGATCATCCTACTGAACTGCCGCATACACTCAATTACAACAAAATCTTAACTAATTGCTAAATATATGTCAAGCATGCAACATAATTAACATGAACACCTTGAGCATATCAATTCCACATGACTGTCACCCGTCATAATACTCAAATAAAGTAGTCAGCAACATAATATCATAAAGAACATACTTGACATTGTTTTAAATGTCGGTCATTAACCATTTCATGAAAATTGGTGGATGTTACGGAATCTTAGCACTAAAGATGATAGAAGGAAGTCGCAATCCAGCTGATATGTTGACAAAGATTATGACGATTGAAAAAATGGAATGGTGTGCAACTTCAGTTGGATTTCTCTACTGAGAGTTGAGGAGTTGCAACCGCTACAACGAGGACAGTTGATGGTGAATTAGTCTCCAAGTGGGAGATTGTTAGTACGTGTGGAGCTTAATTATTACCCTGATGTAGATTGCCCCTATGTAGAGTTTATACGCGGTATTTTGTTTTTTGTTTTTACACATGTATTTCGGTTGCTCTAATTTTGCTTATATTGGGTGGCCAATCTTGGGAGAGCGATTAAGAGAGAGATAGCGAGATAAAAAAAATTGCAAGGCCGTGATCTTGTAATTCTCTTTGTAATCTCTGGTTTCATCATAGTGAAAATCTACAGCGGTGATAAGTGGACGTAACTCTTACATTGAGAGTAAACCACTATAAATACCATGTATGTTCTTTGTGTTTTATTTTTGTCAATTATTATCACTTTTGGTAATTAGGATTAGGGCTTTAATCCTAATAGTAATAACTCAACATATGTATGTAAACACTACTTGAACTTTGCCCTAGCAGATCTGATCCCACCTTAGCCACTATTAATTTCATGATGTCTAAGTACTCACCATCACGAGATTAATGTGCATCACTCATTTACCTTGATAACCCAATTTGAAACCCCTCAAAGCGAGATCAAAATACCGACTTGAAACCAAGAGTAAATTAATAGGTCTCTTAGCCTATGGATATTTCCCATCGTGCCTTGGATCCATAGACAAAGGCAATCACGTCAAGACCATTAGCTGGGATGCCCAAAAAAACCAGGAGCATCTACTTATGTCATAGACGACAAAAATCTTTCACAATATGCCGTGCATTGATATTTTAGTTTTACTAGTGGGATCATCTTACCCTTTTAGTTTTGGTTTTTTCCCTCGTCTCCTCGCTACAACAAGTAATATTTAATGACACCTGATGTTATTTTAATTTTATTTATTATTATTTATTTAGTTTTTTAAATGATAAAAAAATAAATTAAAGTGGTCCAATATATCCCTATTTTTAAGGGATCTCAACCAAAAGTTTATTGTGAACTCTTATAACGTTTCAAAAAAAAAAGGCCATGTTTCAAAGATAGTTATTTGATGGTAATGTACACCCCTGGTGATGGGTGTGTTTTAAAAATTATTATGTTTAAACCAGAGGGTCCTTAAGTCTAGTAGTTATATAGAGAAATACACCATCTTTCTAATTGCTTAAGGTTTAGAAGAGTCTCTTGTTTTTCACAAAAATTTTCTTCAAGAATTCTTGTAGAGATATTCTCCATTTCTCCTTCTGTTTATCAATAGCTGGAGTTTAGATTTCATTTTCTTTATAATTATGCATTTAGATGATTTTTATGTAATTTTGTTCATGCATATTTTGAAAATCATAGTTATGTATATTAAGAACTCTAACATTTGGTCTAAGGGCCTTGTTTTACCTCTGCCTTGATTTGTATGAATGGGTTCTTAAAGTTTATTGAAGTTTTTTAAAATATCCAAAACTTTGTTGTACATGAAATCTTTTTTTTTTTGGATAATTTTTGATGAAAAACAATGTTAGAAATCAGTAGAAAATTGATTTTTTAACATTTTTAGGTTTTTAAAATGTCAATTTTCATGCTTGGAAGGTCTAGAAACGACCGCGTCTACAATTGGACCCATCTGGGTCTTTTTCGGGTCAAGAAGTCCTATTTTTCACAAAGAAGATGAAATCTAGGGTTCAAAACAATGTGTTGTTTTGGCCGCAAGGATGTGCTGATTCATGTCAAAAAAAAGACGTGTTGTTTTTCAAAGTGAAAAACGACACATCATTTTACTTCAGAGAGGCGCAGCTTCTTGGCTGAAAATGACACGTCATTTTCATTTGTAACGGAAAACGACATGTTGTTTTTAGGGGCCATTTTTGACCGAAATGTTATGTGAAATATGTAATAGAAATGTTTTCTATAAAAATGGAAAACATTTTATAGAAATGTTTTCTTTACAAGTAATATTTATGCGAAATATGTTACAAGAAATGTTATGTGATGAAAACATTTTACGAAAAATACTTATAAGAAAAGTTTTATGAAAGATGTTTTTATGTTTTGTGAGATTTGTTTAAACCTACTAAATGTAAGCTCGTTATAAGTTCCTTCATGCTGTAAGTTGTTCTACAAGAGACCAATGTAAATGGTTGGTGAACTCCGTGCTATGGTAACAAATGCGAAGGTTAGGTATGAATACCACTATGGATATCTTCTGCTGTTATAGAGGAAGTTTTCGACTGTTTTGAGAAGAAGTTTTTAAAAGTTTTAAGAAAGTAAACGTTAAGGAAATGCTTTTATGAAAAAAATTTTAAAAGATATATTTTAGGAAATGTGTTTTAAATGATTATAAAGTCAAGTTTTATACTATATTTCAGTATGTATTACAACGAAAGTCGCATCAATTTTAAGAATGTTTTAAAAAATGGTTTTTAAGAAAAGAAAAAAAAAGTTACCTAGTATCTTCTTACTAGTAAGTAAGGAAAAAGTTAAGAAATGTTGTTTGGGCAAGCTGCGTAACCGCCAAAAAAGGCAAGTCATTACACTTTCTAGACACTTTTTACAAATATCAAAAATAAAAAATAACTACGGAAGATAACTTCCAATATAGGATTTCAACAATAAAAAAAAATCATATAATATATGCTTTTTTTAATGTAGAGTGAGGATTTAAATTTTTTGCTTTTAAGTATAATTGAGTGTAGTTTTACCATTAGGCTATGTATGTAACCACCTATATTATATATGCTTTAGTTCTCCAACATTCAATTATTATTATTTATGAAGGAAATAAACAAGGGCAATTATGATGGAAAAACTAGAGATGCAAGAATAGGCTGGCCCAGCCTGTTTTCATTAGGCCCACTATTAGACATGGTGCCCTTAAGGAGTAAAATATTGTAATATGTTTTTTGAGACATTTCATCAATAAATAGTTTATTTATTTATTTATTTATATGCTAAACATTGTCCTCTTTATGTTCATTTTTGTTAAATGTATGATAAGCAAATAAAAGCCTTAGATTGTTGGTCTAAACCTTATGTACTCATTTTCCAACACCCACGTGGGTAGTGGTTTAGCCTGGCCTAGTCCACGAATTTTATGGGATGGGCTGGACCAGCCCAAATAAGAATTACGTTAGTCCAACCTACACTGCAGGCCAATTTTACGTGGGATAGATTGGGCTGTGTCATGGGCCAAGCCAGGCCGTGCCTTGGGCCAGACTGGGTCATGCCGTGGGCCATGAATGGGCTAACTCATTCGACCCTATCTATGAGTTAGGATGGGTGGGCCCATCTTAGCCCATCAAGGGTTTAGATAGGCTAGCCCATCTAAGCATACAATTTTTAATTATTTTTATTTTTATTTTTTATTTTTAAATTTTTAAACAAGTTAACAAATATACAAGTTTGAATAGTCAATAGAAATATGAAAAGGGATATTTTTTTACGATTGTCTCATTAAAGAGCTTTCCAAGGAGAACCGAATGGGACAAAACGTTGGTAAGGAAAAAAGAGTACAATTGGGATAATTATACATAAGATGTTTACAAAATTACTAAAAAAATTAAAAAAAAAAAAGCATGCCATGGTGTAATGTGTGAGACCTTCTGTTGGAGAAGGCCATACTAAGCCATGTTCACCTGTGAATGAACATGAATATATATATATATATATATATAAATGAAATTAGGCTACAATGGGCCTTCGGTGGGCTGGCCCATTGTGATTTCTATAATGCCTTAATTTTTATACTGTATAATTTTTATATTTCTATACAGTATCTTTCTTAAACTGTATTTTTGTTTTAAAATTTTTTGCAATATTTTCTACAACAATTAAGCTTTCTCTCTTATTTTCATATCATTCCTTCCTTTCTTAAGACTATGGCATGGTTTTTAACCTTAAAAATCTTATTTTCACTTTTATAGAATTTGTCATAAAAATTGGATCTAAACAATAATCCTCATGATGACACTCATTATGCTTTTAAAATACAAATATTTGAGAATCAAATTTAGCTTACAAAATTTTTACATAAATCACTTAACATAATCCTTAATTATTGTATACATAACGTACTAGAAATTTTCGGGTGTAAAAAAAAGTGACTTGAAACTGATACTTAGAATCAAAAATACTATAGTAGATGAGAGCTTTACACTGTAACATACTCCTATTTTATACTGTAGCAAGTGAGAGCTATACATTGTTTGAGTTAGAACTGAGTTTGCCAAACACTACATTAGTTGTTCTTATTACTTGTTAGGATGAGGCATAATCAAAGGTTGTTCAATATCTTACACAACACTCGCATTGATTTACAAGTCTATATAACTTTTATAACATTTGAAGTTCGCAAGTATATCATTTAAATATGTAAATTATCAAATTTCTTTTAAAATTTACAAGTTTATCACAACAACTTAAAACCCCCTTATTTGAGAGGTTCACGTGTTTTGAAACCAAAAACTTAGGTGAGCAAGTGTTTGGTAAATAAAATTCTCACTTTAAACCTCTTATCTGACCTGTTGAGCATAAAAAAGTGGTGAATTTGGGATTCATCTCCTTCTTAAACTCAAACTAAGGTTCTTCTATGTCTCAGCTTGAGCTCAAAATCAATTATGCACCTAAACAAAAGTTTAAACCACCATCCATAATTTTAGTTTTGAACCACATTTTTCAAACTTTTTATCTCAAAACTAAAAAATTCAAATCACCATAATTAGTACCACTAAAAATTAACAGACCCTTATACAACTCAATCATACGAAATTCGCAAGTTCCAACATAAAATGTGCAAATCATTGTACAATTAATGCTTGTATTGAAATTCTTCTCCCAACATCATTAAAAAAATCCCATTAACAAGTATGATTCACTTGTTCTAACTTTTAGTTAGATCAAAAAGAAAAAGAAGATACGGTTGATAAAAGAAGTAGAACCTTAGATGATGAGGGCTAACAACTAAGTCCCTAAGTCCAACATGGCCAATATGATTGCTGTCTTCACATTCAAAGTAATGGAAAAAGGGCAATGCAATATAAAAACAGGACTTTGTTATAAAGTGAAATTTTAAGTGGTGCTTATGGTTTTCTTGGACTCAAGTTCAACGATTGAAACAATATATATTTTGTGCACACATGCAATAATGTGGTGTTTCTTTTTTCCCTTTTTTTCTTGGGTAAATAATGCAAGTGGTGGTTGGTCTCTTTATATCTCTTAGCTTTACCATTTTACGGTTGTTGAGTAGCAGCCATTATTGATGGCAACCCAACTATGGGTTAATTGAATTGGTCATCAATTTGGACTTAGATAGATTTTTTTTTTTTTGTTTACGTTTATTTTAAATGCTAATTTGTGGTAATTGAAGTGTTATTCTAAGGTTAATCGCAAAATTTTTTCTCTTTTCGACATCACTACACATATAATCTTTTGCTTAAGAAATTAAAATTTATTACCATAGAATTTGATTTTCTTTATAAATTTCTTCTACGTCAATCATAAGATTAAAATATATATATATTAAAATATTATATTTATTCTCTTTAAATTGTAGAGGAATACCAAATTTTTTGAATATTAATCTTAGGCATTTGCAAAACTATTAACAAGTGTGTTATAAGTATCGGATGAAAACAAGAAAATGAGTGAAAACTCCAAATTTAGCATAAGGATATAAAGCCTGGCTTTCTAATTTTTTTTAAAAATAAAATCACTTGTGAAAAAAATGAAAAGAAAAGGGAGATATTTTTAATTAACAGTATGCTTTTAACCTCTGATAGGAAGCATGTTTTATAATCACCCTGTAACCTAAAATTAAACCTCATAATAAAGGGTATTATGGTGCATAAGAGCACAAAGCAAGGTATAGAATATTAACAACATTGCTTTTTTCACTGTTTCCACTAGAAATGTTGTTGGGATTCATCATTAAGTTGTCCTTCGCTTCAATTTATAGTAGAGTATAGTTTAGCTTGTTTAAAATAATTTTCTTTGAATGCATAGTATATAGAATATATAATATGCTAAAGTTGAGGCTCGTACGACAAAGTAAAAATATAGCCACACACCAAGGCCACTGTAGACCTATACTGTCCTCTATCCCAAAAGAAGGAGTTAAAGATTGAATATGGTCCGTATACAAGGCCAGGGACATTCTCTTTTATTTTTTTTATTTTTTTATTTTTTTTTGGTAATCTGATAAGCTGCTAATCATTATTCTCAAAAGCATGATTTGGAGTTGTATGCTTTAGAATATAATTAGCTATAAACCCGAGCGCTGTAGAGGGGAATATTACTGTATTATATAAAAACTTGAAAATACTGTTGTAATGTAAAATTAGTCTACATATGCACACATATATACGAACATATATTGATCTACTATTTTATTCAAAAGTTTGTTGTTATTTTTTACTGTTTTTGTTTTCCTCTTTTTTTTTTTTTTTGAATCTTCATCCTTGCAAAACAGAAAATGGAGAAAACATAAAAGAAAGAAAGTTAAAAATGTTGAAATATATATATATAAAAAATTACATGATTTAAAGATAGTTGTGTTACCTAAGTCTTGGATGTTTCTTTGATGGATCTGTTATTTTTGTTTCAGCACTGAAACTATGAAATATTATGAAGATATATATTTAATAAGATTAATATTAATTTTTATAAATGTGTAATGATAATGAGTAATTGTGTTTTACCTTGTCGTAAATCTTTTTATGTGGTGTTTTTGGGTCCCTTGCTGTAGGGGCTGGTAGTTGTGCTGGTGGTGCTGAAGAGTAGACATCTTTAAAAATTTTTGAAACAACAATATCCATTAGTACTCCCCTTGCTTGAAAATAAACTTGAAAGATCTTCGTTTGTCCTTTGAGTTGATCAACTATTGGTAGGATTGTGGATGGATCAGTAAAACCTTTATCAATTGTTAACATTGTGCATGGTTTTTTGCTAAGTGTTTGAGCAGCTCGTCCAAATATGATGATCATTTTGTCTGCTATGTTATCTTTCGATTTGTGTATTTAATCTGTATCTGTTATAAGTGTTGTAATAAGGAATTAATATAGTAGCTTATTTACTTTAATTGATAAGAATAAATGAATTTCATAGGGTGTTTGGCATGGTGGTTTAGGAACTTTACACTGTTTATAACTAAGATAATGGTTAAAACCACTCTTTGCCAAACAGGTTATTTGTGAGTTATGTGAATTACCATGGCGTAGGCATTATGTTTATGTTATCGTGATTATCGCACCACCATCCACTTTTTGCTTGTTTTAGTTGCCTATAGCATATGAGGTATGAGTTGTAATACTAACCTTGATCAGTAAAGAATCCAATTATTGTAGCCCTGATTGTAAATTTGATACCCTCTGTAAATGAAAAAAAAGTTATTAATTTGAGTAATAGATCTAATAAATTATTTTTATTGATACTAACCTGATTGTTATGTAGATCTAACTCTTTTAGCTCTTTGATTGTTTTTCTGTTGTGTAATTTTTGTTCTTCAATTGATTACAGTGGTGTTGCTAATGGTGATAGGAAATCAATTTCTTGAGTTTAATGAGCAAATCTGTGTATGCAAAGGTGAAAATTATTATATGAAAATGTAAAATAAAAAAAGCAAAATATAAAGGAATTTTTTAAATAATATAATGCTATTTATATTACATTATCTTTAATGTTTTTGTTTCTAAGATATCTGAATCAATATAATAGATTGTCATTGCAGTGCTTATGAACTACTTATGAAATGTACAAACTTTATTTCTTATAGTGTCATGGTGGGATTACAATATGCTCATATGCTTCAAAAGCACTTATTCGAACAAACTATGCTTACAACCATTATACAAACAAAGCTTGAAATGATATGAAACAAGTTGTATTTGGACATGTTTGGCACAGATTGAATTGACGTACTTGCAACTCAAGTCTTCAACCCACCGAGTATTTTGTCGGTCCAATTGCGTTACTTAGGACTTGCTTATCTTTCAGTCTTGAGTTAATTAGGTCCACTACCACTTTCTCAAGGCTTGCTATGCACTTACATCTCTTTCTCATTTAAGTTTGAAGCATACCATTTTTGAACAACAAAAGATCAATTTTATGCTTACAACAACTCACACCCCCCTAAAAGTCAAAACTAATTATGTCATCTTCTCTAAAAATAGTATTCAACTTTCTCATGGAAATAGTAAAAATGAAAAAAAGTCTCACAAAATTTGTATTTATCAACTTAACCCTTTAGTTATATCCACGTTTGAGAAGCTTTTAAAATTATGTGGTTTTGCAACAAATTAAAACTGTTAAGAAAGAAAATAATTAAAAGACAGTAGAGAGAAAAAGAAAGAGAGAGTAAAGAAAATAGAAGTAATTTCCATTGTTGTTAGCATTTGAGGCAAGTAAAAACTCCAACTGTATCACAAAAACAAAAACAGCATGAAATATGTTATGTTTATATATTATGGCTTATATGAAATGCATGCGTAAAACATGATCAATGTTTTGAGGCAAGATTTTCAAAACATTATCATTGTACTAAATTAAGTTTCTAAGTCACAATTTTAAGATCCTTGTTTTTAGGATGTCAATAGACAAAGAATGATATAACGTATGGTGAATTCCTTGAGAAAGAAAGTTGTAAGAAAGGGCAAACCATGAATGAATGTTAATATGGCCAACCACATAGATATTATTAAGACTAGAATCATATAAGGGTACAATAATTATTAATGCTATGCATTAAAGAATATTTAAGCGTCAATATTTCTACTAATTATTAAGCTTTAGCTTAGTGTAGTTATTGTGATTACGAGGTGAGTATATATTGCGAGGTTCACTTAGTGCTCACACTGAAGTCCTACAACTAGTATTTGAAACTTTATAATGCAATCTTATATGTGAAAAGTTGTATCTATTTTAATATATCTATTTATATCTATATTCTATATAAAAAGGAAAAATAGCTTTGAAAATTTTGTACTAAGTTGCTTGCTAACATTTTTTTAAATTTTTTCCTAATTTATTCTTTAAACATAATTATTCATAGATAAATCTCTACTTAAATATTTTTTTCACGCAGTCTTTTAAACATAAACATATATAAAAAGTAAGAATAGCATTCAAAATTTTATATTTTCTTTCTAAGTTAGCTTTTTATGTGATTGTTTTTATTTATTTATTTATTTTTGTTTTATTAATTCTTTTTTCCTGATTTGTCCCTTAAAATGGTTCTTCGCAAAGAATTTCCAAAATATTTTAATGCAATCTTTTAAGATATCGTAATAAACACTCTTTAACTAATTACGCCATTTAATTTTATCCCCAAATTTGTCCTTTTTTGTATAGTTTTAATATGTCACCTTGCTTGCTTGGATTCATTGTTTGTATTGGGAGACAGAGCAAAATAGTATATTTAGTTAAAACTTAGTAAATAATGTCATATAGTTTCAATATATATAATAAATAGCATATTATGAAAAATTGAGTAATATCTCTTGAGAAATTGAAAATAAAACAAAAGACTCTCACCTGGCAACAAACGAGAAATACAGTATTAACCTGATAATACTGTATTACTATATAAATATAAAAATTCATCGGTGACCGTCGGACTGCCAGCAGTCGGGAAATAGAGTATTAGCATGTGCTAAAGGCTAAGACCGAAAAGTTGAAACCTCGTTCAAATATCTATATCTTTGTAGGATATCATCAAGGTACAAGAGGAGGTCTGTTCTATAGTCCAAAAAATAAGAAAGTATTTATATCAACAAATGCCACTTTTTGTTGGAAAAAAAAGTGCGTAGCGGAATTTTAAAAATTTTCATCAGAGTATTTTCTAAAACATAAGTTTGACATGCTATATGTATAAATTAACCATATCTTACTAACCTTTGTGTACCGAAGAACCTCCACAATCTGTGAAGAGAAGTAACGTTCCAGAAGAGCCTCAATCAACTGGTCTTCTTTGTTATTCTCTATCCACGACCGGAGTGAGTGTGGGCTTACATGTGCAGCTCTTCCATCAGTGACTCCCCTTCCAACCAATCGAGAGAACCCAAAGCAAGTGTTCGTGATTTGTGAACAAAAGCTCTCAGGGAGTTTGTAGATTCTCAGTTGCAGAGTATCACTCTTAATCTCTCAATTGATCTAAGTAACTTGTGAAAATCACTCCCTATTTATAGAGGTTGGTCCTAGGGTCAGTCCTTATCAGATTAGGTCTCAAAATTTGGATCAATTTCTGATAAGATCCGCGCAAAAATGTGTGATCTTATCATTCGCTCATTGGCAAGCTGAACAGTTAGATTGGCAGGCCGAACACTCCCATCGATAGGGCAAACATGTGTTTCGATAGGCCGAACGGCCGAATAAAAATCTCTGCGAATTTTTTATTTTTCACCCGAGATTCTATAGGATAAAATCTCAATTTTAATTCAAATAACTCAATAGAGAAGTTATCTGATCAAAACAACTTTATCTAGATAATCTTTAAGAAAATAAATGAATTCCCAATAATTCTACAAGTTTATTTTGATCTAATTTATCCAAAATTAAATCAACCGATAAATAGACAAGAATTATCCGATCTCAATAATTCAACAAGTTTATCTTAAATTAATTTTATCATAAAATTAATTCAACCGATAAACAGACATGAATTATTTAATTCTTCTAAATTTTAACCAATCTGATAAATCCAACATAAGTCACCAATTATTGAAAAAGCATACCGTATCGTTACAGGATGTTGTGAGCTAGCAAAAGGGACCAAATAGACCTACATAGTTCAAGCTCCCGATAATTACGAAACCCAATATCCCAGATATACATTTCATAATTATCAACTCCAACGCTACTCCACTAAAAACTTGGAGCTGTACTCTCGAACTACATAGAATTATGAAGCCCGTATAGCCAAGTCTCCATGACATATCATAGTGTATCGTATCCTTATATGATAATCCATAATCGGCTTAAGGACAAGTTCTGTCTTATCTTCCCGATTATTTTTATCTTATGTTCCATTATCTCACCATCAAAAAACTTACCATCCAAAGATAGTATACCATTCGGTTACACCTATGTATCCAAATGGTTGAGAGCTCTAGTTTTTCAATTACAGGATAACGCATATAAGAGGATATCATTACTCCTAAAGAGGAGCTATGGATTCCATATCTATGAATAACAAGTCTACGCTATCAAGAGTCATGTCTCCAACGTACCGGCATGCATACCGCTATTAAGATGTGGGTGTCACCCTTTGGCACATCAAAAGACACAAGTCAAGACAACGGGCCTACTATTCATTTTAAGATTAAGATACAATACAAATGATTGTCTAAAGTTAATTGATTTGCTGAGACAAAATTATTAATCCAAATCAAATCACTTTATGTCTCAATCCAACACATTGTCACCTATGACAACGTGCCAATATTTCTATTCACGGAGTCTACCTCCAATGGCCAAGATAAACCATCTCCTAATTGGGATATAGACAACATAACAATCTTTATATGAATAAAGCGCCTAACTTTATTCCCTCGATTGTGGATCTTATGAATTAGACCATCACCTTAAGAATCGTGTTTTTCGCATAATCTGTCCATCATATGCCCAATTCTTAAGGTTTAGATCGATAGTCTCAGACTATTATTTGCTTAACATACATTCAACAAATATGAACATAAAGAGGACAAGATTTGGTATATAAACAATAATAAATTCTTTATTGATAAAAATGCCTCCAAAAACTTATTATATTTTTACTCCTTAGGGCATACATGTCTAACAATCTCCTACTTGCACTAAGCGAGTAAATATGACAAATCTTGCATCCCCATGGCTTCCACATGCCTCTCGAAGACTCTCCCAGTAAGTGTCTTCGTAAATGGATCAGCTAAATTGTCCTCTGACGTGATCTTGCATACCGTGACATGCCCGCTCTTAACGAAGTCTTTTATCACATGATACTTCTAATCAATATGCTTACTCTTCTTGTGAAATCTTGGTTCCTTAGCATTAGCTACCATCGCACTGTTATCATAGTACAGTGATACAGCCTTTTTCATACCAGGAACTACCTCAAAATTTTCAAGAAACTTGTGGAGCCACACTGCTTCTTTTGATGCGTCACTAGCTGCCACATACTCGGCTTCCCTCGTTGAATCCGAAGTGCAATCTTGCTTGGCACTTCTCCAACTAATGGCACCGTCGCCTAGAGTAAACACAAAACCAGAAGTCAATTTTCTAGAATCCAAGCAGGATTGAAAATCTGTGTCAGTGTATCCTAGAGGAGTCAAGTCCTCACCTGAATACACAAGCATATACCCTCGAGTCCTTCTCAGGTACTTGAAAATAAGCTTTACCACAACCCAATGGTTCGGTCCTAGATCCGCCTGAAATCGACTTACAATCCTAACTACATAACTAATATTTGGTCGTGTGCAAAGCATGGCATACATGAGACTACCCACTGCCAATGCATAAGGTACCTTCTTCATGTATTCTCTTTCTTCCTAAGACTTTGGAGAGTCTTTCTTAGAAAGAGTAATTCTAGACCTAGATGGTTGCCCACCTTTCTTAAAATCCTGCATTGTAAACCTCTTTAGAATTTTATCTATGTAGCTGGCCTGTGACAAAGCTATCATTTTGTTCTTCCTATCCCGAAAGATCTAGATACCGAGAACAAAATTAGCCTCACTCAAATCCTTTATGTCAAACTGCTTGGTCAACCATAATTTGACCGATGACAACGCCCTAATGTCATTGCCAATTAACAGAATGTCATCTACATAGAGTAGTAGAAAAACCACATTCCCATCCTTAATGTGTTTGTAAACACATGGTTCATCCACATTTTGTGAGAACCCATAAGTCTTGATCACCTGATCAAATCTTATGTTCCAAGAACGAGAAGCCTGCTTAAGTCCATAAATTAACTTTAGCAACCTACAAATCTTCCCCTCTTGACCCATGACCTTGGACCCGTCTGGTTGTTCCATATAAATGGACTCATCAAGATAGCCATTCAGAAAAGCCGTCTTGACATCCATCTGTCAAATCTCGTAGTCGAGGGTGACAGTTATAGACAAGAGAATCTGGATGGACTTAAGCATGGCTACAGGCGAAAAGGTTTCCTCATAATCGATTCCTTCATTTTGCGTATAACCCTTAGCTACCAGTCTAGCCTTAAAGGTTTCGACATTTCCATCCACTCCCCTTTTCCTCTTGTAGATCCACTTACAACCTATAGGTTTTACCCCTTCGGGAAGATCCACAAGTTCCCAGACCTGATTAGTCTCCATAGACTTCATCTCCACATTCATGGCCTCTGTCTAGAGTGTTGAATCAACATCCTCCATAGCTTCTATGTAAGTATAAGGATCCCTGTCATGTTCATCTGGTTTAGCCAAAAAGACCTCCTCATTGAACATATACCTCTCAGGTTGACGCCTGATCCTCCCACTACGCCGAAGCCCCTTAGGTTGTTGTTCAGGTTCATTTGGTATTTCTACACTGATTGGAACGGTTTCATTCGAAACCTCCGGAGTGATCTGCTTTGCAGTCTCATAATTCTAATGTTGAGCCTGTAGCACGTTGTTCATGCTAGCCATAACATAGCAGCGGGCCTAATCATTAGTATCTTTCCAACGATCATACGCTTCGAATTGCTCATTAGTTGAGTCTCCCGTAGGCTCGAAAGGACAAGGGGTTGTCAGCACATATGTTAGTTTCTCAAAGGACAGGACGATATCTAGGTTCTGTTTCTAATCACTATAATTTTCTCCGGTTAACAGATTTTTATCAAGTATCAATGATAAAGCATTTTTAGACATTTTTAATCTACAATAAAGAATCATATACCAAACATAAGCAAACATATCATAATAATTTAGTAAGATAACATAATCATGTAAAAATACAAATGTGTTTATGTGTCAAAACCTTGAAAATATCACGTCCTTATAACGATAATTCCCAACTCAAAATTCAACAAGCTCCTAGGAGAGCCATGCCAAATTTAATCAGGAACACAGATCCCCCCTGATTAATATACCATCCAGGACTCGTATGATCCAGCATATATTAATAATCGTTTCTTTGGCCATTAATTTTATTAACAGAGCTCCTAGGGGAGGTTAATAATAAAATTAACGTGAGTGTATAACCATCGTTTTCAATATTTTATCCATGATTTATAATCACCACCTAGGGGTGTACAACCATAAATCATGCTAAAATACCTTATCCTCTCAGAGATCCAATCTGGAACATGATAGAAATCCATTCCTAGGAGTCAAGACCACCATGTTTTGCCTATGGACCAACGATGGAGGCCTTAGGTCCTCTCTTCAAAAACCTTCTCCCACTCAATCTTTTGAAATCAAGGTTTTATTATAAGATTTTGCATGAATAATTTTAATATGAGCGGCACTCCCTATTTTATATGACAAGTTATCAATATACATGGCAAATCATATTATAATGCAGACAAGCAAAGTAATTAAGCAAAGCTACAAGCAAAGTAATTAAGCAAAGCTACAAGCAAAATAATAAATAACTGTAATATTATGGCTCCACCCTAGAGAATAGAAAACTAAGATTACAAGAGAATAATCGAGACATATTATCGATTCTTCATCCTTGAATCCTCAAGCTGTATCCTTCTTCATATAATCCCCATCTTAAAGTCTTCAATCCCTTATGAATCGAATACTTTATATTTCCGGTCATATCCAAATTTAATGTTTCTTAGAATCGTTTCAAAAAATAAAATTAAAACTGCATCGGAAACATTGTGCCTTTTTTGGAAAAATTTTCAACTCTCGGTCGATAGGCCGATTTAGGTGATCGGCCTGCCACCAAAGCCACCCAATTTCTGCCCTACTGACGGCCTGCAGAACCACACGTCCGGCCTACTGATCTATGACTATCGGCCTGCCGAACTGGTGGGTTCGGCATGCCAACTGAGCAGAAATCACCCATTCTAGAAAATATAATTTTTAATGCAATATATCAATTTTATTTTCAACAATTCAAAAACATAAAATCAGAGACTCAGGAAATACCTGGGAGCTCCATCATCAATCTTCTAGATCCGCCTTCTAGATCTGTCTTCTCCGAATAATTATTTAATTTACAAAATTCTTACAAATTTACAATTAAATAATAATTCCTAGACGGAGATGACCGTCCGTCATCTAATTACATTAAAGACCTAGATACATATTTTAACCTCTAAAGAACCATAACTGGTATAAATTAATTAATTAATAATTAATTAAATAACAATTTAATCAACCATAATTAATTAATAAACATTCTCCACATAATCCATGACAACATAAAAAATATAGAAACCTAGAATGCCAACTCTCTATAAAATTAAATTCAAGCATAGGAGAGATTAAGATTACAAAATCTACACACATAACATGATTACAAATTAGTAAATTTATGTAAAAATCATGGCTCTGAAACCAATTGTTAGAAAGAAAAAAAGTACGTAGCGGAATTTTAAAAACTTTCATCAAAGTATTTTCTAAAACACAAGTTTGACATGCTATATGTATAAATTAACTAGATCTTACTAACCTTTGTGTATCAAAGAACCTCCGCAATCCGTGAAGAGAAGTAACTTTCCAGAAGAGCCTCAACCAACTGGTATTCTTTGCTATTCTCTATCGACGATCGGAGTGAGTGTGGGCTCACACGTACAGCTCTTCCACTGGTGACTCTCCTTCCAACCAATCGAGAGAACCCAAAGCAAGTGTTCATGATTTGTGAACAAAAGCTCTTAGGGAGTTTGCAGATTCTCAGTAGCAGAGTATCACTCTTAATCTCTCAATTGATCTAAGTAACTTGTGAGAATCACTCCTTATTTATAGAGGTTAGTCCTAAGGTCAGTCCTTATCAGATTAGGTCTCAAAATTCAGATCAAAATCAAATTTGGATCAATTTTTGATAAGATTCATGTAAAAACGCATGGTCTTATCCATCGCTCATCGGCAGGCCGAACTGCCGAATAAAAATCTCCACGAATCTTTTATTTTACACCCGAGATTCTATAGGATAAAGTCTCAATTTTAATTCAAATAACCCAATAGAGAAGTTATCTGATCCTAATAATTCAACAAGAGTTATCTTGAATTAATTTTATCATAAGATTAATTCAACCGATAAACAGACATGAATTATTTAATTCTTCCAAATTTTAACCAATCTGATAAATCCGATATAAGTCACCAATTATTGAAAAAGTACGTCGTATCGTTACAGGATGTTGTGAGCTAGCAAAGGGGACCAAATGGACCTACATAGTTCAAGCTCCCGATAATTACGAAACCCAATATCCCAGATATACATTTCATAATTATCAACTCCAACACTACTCCACCAAAAGCTTAGAGCTGTATACTCAAACTACATAGAATTATGAAGCCTGTATAGCCAAGTCTCCATGACATATCATAGTGTATCGTATTCCTATATGATAATCTATAATCGGCTTAAGGACAAGTTCTGTCTTACCTTTCTGATTATTTTTATCTTACGTTCCATTATCTCACCATCAGAAAACTTACCATCCAAAGATAGTATACCATTTGGTTACACCTTTGTATCCAAATGGTTGAGCGCTCTAGTTTTCCAATTATAGGATAATGCATATAAAAGGATATCATTGCTCCTAAAGAGGAGCTATGGATTCCATATCTATGAATAACGAGTCTACACTATCAAGATTCATGCCTCCAATGTACCGGCATGCATACCACTTTTAAGATGTGGGTGTCACCCTTTGGCACATCAAAAGACACAAGTCAAGACAACGGGCCTACTATTCATTTTAGGATTAAGATACAATACAAATGATTGTCTAAAGTGAATCGATTTGCCGAGATAGAATTATTAATCCAAATCAAATCACTTTATGTCTCGATCTAATACATCGTCACCTATGACAAGGTGCCAATGTTTCTATTCATGGAGTCCACCTCTGATGGTCAAGACAAAACATCTCCCAATTGGGATATGGACAACATAACAATCTTTACATAAATAAAGCGCCCAACTTTATTCCCTCGATTGCGGATCTTATGAATTAGACCATCACCTTAAGAATCGTGTCTTCCGCATAACCTGTCCATCATATGCCCAATTCTTAAGGTTTAGACCGATAGTCTCAAACTATTGTTTGCTTAACATACATTCAACAAATATGAACGTAAAGAGGACAATATTTGGTATATAAATAATAAATAAATTCTTTATTGATAAAAATGTCTCCAAAAACTTATTACATTTTTACTCCTTAGGGCATACATGTCTAACACTTTTCTCAAACCTGACTATATGAAGGATTTCAAACCAAAGAGCAAAATAGTTCTAGAAGAGTTACTTGCCGATCAGATCGGCCCACAGCCAACAAGAATTATTGACGAGCCAACATGAGTTATCAAAGAGGCCACAACTTCTAGTTAGAAACCTTCGGTGCTTCATCATAATGAGAAGGAAATTAGATTTCTCGCTTGTTATCAAGGAGAAGCATAGCTAGTCGCTGTGAGTGACGGTGGGGAAGATCCATTGACCTACAAGTCGGCAATGGAAGATTCTAACAAAGAGAAGTAGCTGGAAGCCATGAAACTCGAGATGGAACCCATGTATTCCAACTTGGTCTAGAAACTTATTGATTTTCTCGAAGGGATAAAACCCATTGGGTGCAAATGGATCTACAAGAGAAAAAAAGGAGTGGATAGAATAATAGAGACTTTTCAAGCAAGGCTAGTAGCCAAGGGTTATACCAGAGAGAAGGAATCGACTATGAAGAGACTTTTTCCTCAGTTGCTAAGCTTAAGCCCATTTGGACACTCTTATCCATTGCTGCATATTATGACTATGAAATATGGCAAATGGACGTCAAGACAACATTTCTGCATAGCTATCTTAAAAAAAGCATCTACATGGTGGAACCAAAGGATTTCATAGCTAAAGGCCAAGAGCAGAAAATCTGCAAGCTATAAAGGTCTATTTATGGACTTAAGTAAGCCTCTAGATCATGGAATATCAGGTTTGATGAGCCTATAAAGTCTTACGGTTTTGAACAGAACCAGGATGAACCATATGTCTACAAGTACATAAGAGAAAAGAAAGTTGTCTTCTTAGTACTTTATGTTGATGACATCTTGCTCATTGGGAATGACTAGGAATCAATCTCATAGTTAAAGGAATGGTTAGCTAGCCATTTTCAAATGAAAGATTTGGGAGAGACAAGTTACGTTCTTAGGATCTAGCTCCTCTGGGATCACAAGAAGAAAAATTTGACATTATCTCAATGTACATATATTGACAAGATGCTTGTCAAATAAGGGATGCATAACTCTAAGAGAAAATTTGCCTTCTAGGCATGGTATTCATCTCTATAATAAGCAATGTCCTAAGACCCCTAGGAGAAAGAAGAGATAAGTCATTTCCCTTATGCATCAACAGTTGGAAGCCTAATGTATGCTATCTACTATACTAGATCTGACATCTGCTATACAATAGGGATAGTCAGTAAGTTTCAATCAAAACCAAGATTTGATTACTAGACAGTTATGAAATGCAATCTTAAGTATCTTCGGAGAACAAGAAACTACATGTTTATGTATTTCGGTGGAGATTTATCTCTCGATGGTTACACCAATTCTAATTTTTATTCGGATAAGGATGATCAAAATCAATCTCAAGATGCGTGTTCACTCTTGGTGGTGGAGCGTTGTCTAGAGAAGTGTGAAACAAGAATGTGTTTCTAACTCGACAATGGAAGCTGAATACGTGGCTACTTATGAAGCATCCATGGAAGCAGTCTGGCTCCAAAAATTCTTGATGAATCTAGAAGTTGATCCAAATATAGATAAGTTGATTAGACTATACTATGACAACAGTAGAGCAATCACAAACATTAAAGAGTCAAGAAACCATAAAAGCATGAGGTATGTAGAGAGAAGGTATTATCTGGTTCAAGATATATATAGCAGAGGTGACATGATAGTATTGAAGATTACATCGAAAGACAACCTAGTAGATCCAATCATGAAGACCTTACTAGTCAAAGTTTTCGAGAAGCATCTGGAGGGATGTGGATTAAGAGACATGTCTCATTTGCTTTAGGACGAGTGGGAGATTGTTAGGCTAGATGCTCATAAAGTATATGATATTTTGAAATGGACATATTTATAAATAAATAAAGTGAATTTATTCATAATATTTGCATGTGTGTATTTTGAATACTTTAAGAATATCATTAAAATTCCTTAATTATCTATGTAACTTTAAATATTGTATATAAGTATTATATACAAGAGGATAATATTTAAAGATGATAATTAAAATGGCCAGTAACATATAAATTATTGTTATAATTAATTTTTTAATTAAAGTATGGAATCTTTAATTGAGTGTTACTAATGCAGGTCATTTCCATTAAGAAAGGAATAGTCTTATCCGAACCGTTAATATAGTGTCATTAAATAAGTGTACTATGCATAATGAGATTATGTAGGATCGAGACATGATGAGATTGAATAGCTAATAATTTCTGTTAAATATAGCAAGTTCTAATCATATCGACTGATGATCATATATAGGATGATATTAATCCTGAGTTATAAGCAAACTCCTATTTATGGGTTTATGTCTTTTGACCTACTCGGCATGAATTTGAGAATCAAATCTTATTCCTTGTATCTTGGAGGCATGATGAAGTAAGTAGCAAGGAGCGTTACTATTACAAGATGGAATCCATTCCTTCTCTAATGAGAAGCAGATAAATAATTTTCTTGAATATTGAATCAAGGCTTAAATAATAAGAGCGTTGGATTCATAATTAAGTTCATGAATTTATTATTCATTAGAGAATCAATGGCACTCAAAGATAAAGAAGTAATTAGAGAGGTTAACAGATATTACCTAACTCAAATTATGAATTATTTATGGAGGATCAACTTATATATAATGACTATATCAAATGAATGACTCTAAGAAATGAGTAAATAAAATATCTATAATTTCAAGAGTACAATTCTAAGTATTTAGTAGAGTTACATTGAAATTAACAAAAGAGTAATATATCAATTAAATGTTTAATTAATATGTTAGTTTTATTGGAACTTAAAATTATGCGTCCATTAGTCCCCCTGTCATCCTTGTAAATACTGTTTGGACAAGTGAAATTATTGGTTTACATAATTAATTTAGAATTATGGAATTCTAAATTAAATATCTCTCAAAATAAATTAATTATGAATTAACATATATTTATTAACTTATTAGATTGTTTAATAAATAAAATAAAATAATTAATTTTGAAAGTCACACAGTGGGTGGATCCCACTGTATGTGGTGCTCAAGCACAAAGAGGAAAGTCCTCTTGTACACATCAAAGCTTGTTTACAAAATTTTAATATTTAGTATTTCTAATTTTGAATAAATGTGATTTAAGCTCAAATATGGAAAGTTCAATGTGAAGACAGATAAGATTGAGTAACAAGCAGATTCTCTATCCTCCCTCTCCTTGAATTGGTGACACATAGTGATAGGGTATTTATGTGTGTGACGCCTATGGTAGTACAGGAATGAGAAACTTGTGTCTTTTATTTTAATTAAATATTTGATAATAAAATTAAAATAAAGAAACTGTCCAAAATTGATGAGCTTTCTTGTTCTCTATAAATAAAAGGCATCCTTTATTTATTTAGGATACACTTGTGAGTCTTAGAAAGACTGAGAATACTTTGTAGAAAAACACTCATATAGGCGTGTAGAAAGAGAGAGAGAAAAAGAAGAAAAGTTATTCTATTTGTGACTTAAATTAGTTGAGTGATCATTAGAAACCATATTCCTTCTACGTCTACATATACATCGATCTAGTGTCGAGAACTAGGAGAGAAAGACAATTTCATAAATAGAGAATGTCCTTTGCAATCCTTACTATGGTTCATCTTCATCTTTCTTCCGGTAAGAAAAGTATTTACATATTTATTTATGCCCAAAATTAATATAATCTATTGCATTTTACAAAAGTTTTGAGAAAATTTTTGTTTTACACAACCCATACTATTACCACGTTTCCACTATATTTTGTAAAAAAATATTTTTCAAAACTAAGAGTTATACTTTGTACCAAGTTTCTCATTAAGTATAGCATATCTTCAATTTAGCATAAAAAATATCCCCGTATTAGAAAGTGATTTTCTAATTCAAATGCTAAAATTTGAGCCTAATAGGGTGAATTATCAAAAAAGGAAAAGGGAGAGAATGAACCCGACAAGCAAGGTTCACATGCATAAATAATCGAATATTGAGAAATGTGTTCTCCATGGCCGAATACACATAAGTAATCTCATCCATACTTTGGTTGGTTTGTACATTAATTTCATTTGTTTTACTTATATTATAATATTAATTATCTCCTCATCCACTATGAGTTTCCTTATCAAAAGGTCATGGTCTAGCTTCATTACTTTTTGTGCCCTTAACCACTATTCTTGCCACTACTTTAACTTCTTCCCTGGCGATTTGGAACCGCCGGAGCTATGGAAATCGACGGAGGGTTTGGTCCGGTGCTTGGCGAATTATGTGCCGTTGTCTCCCATAAGCTTTTTGAAGCGATCCTCCAAGGCTTACAGAGACAACATATCCCTTGTCTATGGCTCTTTGAAGTACACTTGGGGACAAACTCGCCAACGTTGTCTCAAACTTGCATCTGCTTTGTCTCATTTGGGAATTTCCCGAGGTGATGTGGTCAGTAATAGTACTAGTTCTACTTGAATACTTTATTTAATTTGTTGCTTCATTGACTTTTTTTTTTTGGTTGCCCTTATGGGATCAAGAGAAGAAAATTGGCGATTAATAGTAGTTCTAATCAAGTTCATCATAAATATTAAAAAAAGAAAAGAAAAGAACTAGTCTTGATCAAGGTGCAATCCAGCCACATCTTACCTTATTTCTTTTTATTAATTTCCTGTTTTACATATTTAAATTCGAAGTTATGCATATATATTGTGATCAGTGTGTATCTAAATATGATTAAATTTAGGTGGCAAGTTTTTCTATAATCTGCCACAAATATATGAGCTCCATTTTGCAGTCCTAATGGCGGGAGCAGTTCTTTGCACATTAAATGCACGTCATGATTCATCCATGGTCTCAACGCTCGTAAGACACTCAGAAGCCAAATTCATTTTTGTTGATCACCAGTTACTCGAAATTGCTCTAGGAGCTCTTTGTCTTCTCTCACAATTAAAAGACAATATAACACCCGCCCTTACCTTAGTTATACTCACCAATGATTTCGAAACCTCGTTGTCTCCGAAATCTTCAAATGCATACATATACAAAGATCTTTTGAGCATTGGAACCGACAAGTTTGAGACAAGACGGCCGAATAGCGAGTGGTTTCTGATCTCCATAAACTACACCTCCGGTAAGGCCAGAGCTAGAAAGTACATTGCTCATTGAGATTTTAAACTACTTTTGATTTTCATTTATACTTCTTTATTAATAAAATTTTAATTTAATTATTTTATTTATGAAAAATTTCTGACTCCATTATTGATTCTAGGCACAACCTCATGCCCCAAAGCCGTCGTCTACAACCACCTTGGCACCTACCTTAACAGCTTGAGCACAGTTCTGCTTTACGGGATGGGGCAGATGCTGGTGTACCTGTGGACGGTTCCTGTGTTTCATTGCAACGGCTGGTGCTTGATATGGGGCTCCGCGACTCAGGACGGGCGCCACTAACATATGCATTAGAAAGGCCACTCCAAAGGTCATTTTTGACAACATATCACTCCACAAAGTGACTCACATGGGAAGTGCCCCAATCATGTTGAACACCATTGTGAACTTCCCTGCCACAGACCGAAAACCACTCCCTCACACGGTGGAGGTCCTAACAGGCGGCTCCCCGCCTCTTCCCCAAGTACTCGCAAAGATGGAAGAGATGGGGTTTCGGATGAACCACATTTACGGCCTCACTGAGACTTATGGCCCGGGGACTAATTGCGTGTGGAAGCCCGAGTGGGATTATCTCCCGTTGGAGGAATGGTATAAGATGAAATCTAGGCAAGGGGTGCATCATCTAGGGCTGGATGACGTCAACGTGAAGGATCCGGTGACATTAAAAACCGTGCCAACAGACGGGAAAACAATAGGAGAGGTCATGTTTAGGGGTAACACAGTGATGAGTGGATACCTCAAGGACTTAAAGGGAACACAAGAGGCTTTCGAGGGGGGTTGGTTTAGGAGTGGAGACCTTGGTGTGAAACATCCAGACAACTGCAAACAAATAAAAGATAGGAAAAAAGATATAATAATTTCAGGAGAAGAGAATGTAAGCACAGTTGAGGTAGAGACTGTTTTGTATAGCCATGGGGCAGTGCTTGAGGTTGCCATTGTGGGGAGGCCAGATGATCACTGGGGAGAGACGCCTTGTGCTTTTGTGACGTTAAAGCAAGGATTTGATCATGTTAGTGGTGAGGAGATTATCAGATTGTGTAGGTGTCGTTTGCCACATGATATGGCTCCCAAGAGTGTCGTTTTTGGTGAATTACCAAAAACTACCACAGGGAAGAATCAGAAGTTTATTTTGAGGGAATGAGTAAAAGCCATCGGGAGCCTTTCTTGAACTTGTATAGATATTTTTCTTTTCAGTGACTTTTAAGTGTGGTTTTAATTTGTTTTCAAATCCTTGTAATAATTTTGAGAAATACAGAGAGAACTTGCGAATACGCCGTCTTGTTTACCCAACTGAAAGGCTAGAGAATTCGCAAGTAACGTTTGTTATGCCAATTCCTTTTGTGAAAAGTTGGAGCAAAGGATCATTAGTACAATGCAAGAATCAAAGTTTGGATCTTCAGTGACGTTTAATTAAGTCGAAATGCTTCTTTTTTTCTTAGCCTTTATCTTGAACTTGCAGAAATAAATTATTAAAATTGCAATAATGAATTGGATAATTAAAATATATATTATATGACATCATCATTTGTAATTATGATGTATACTTATATTTCAACTACTAAGAAACATAACTGTTGAAAACTTGTATATATATGTATGTGTGAATGTATGTATGTACATGCTGAAACAGACCAAAGTGTATATTTGTTATATGGCTCCCAAGAAGGGATTTGATGATGTTGTGTTTAATTGTTTTTTTAATCCTAAAGACGATATCTACGCGGGTTGTAAATTGTTTATAATTATATGAAAGGAAAAAAAAAAAAGTGGATAAGATTGAATTAAAGGGAAAAAAAGGATGAGCTTGGATTGAGTTGAATGCATAAATTAAACCTGTGATCATGGAGACTATTCCTATAGATCGGCTTTGACCTTTTCCCAGTCAACATGAAATCGGTAGTGAAGGAATGTAATTGGCTTCTCATCATCTTGCACCCTCCCGTTAGTTGGGATCTGATCTGATTCTTTGTCAAGATGAAATCAGTGGAGAAGGAACATAATCGCCTTCTCTTCCTTCTCAACTCTATCTCATTAATTAGCTATGCCCTGATCTCATCCCACTCGATTTGAAACTAGTGGAGAAGGAATCTAGTAACCTTCTCTTCGCTTTTAGCTCTTCTAAAGGGTTTTAAAAAAAAAAAAAAACCTGAGTCTTATTTATTTAAACATAAAAATGAATACCCACTTATAAAATATTATGCCACTTTTTAAGATGGAAATCCAAGTCTTTAAAAAGTCCAATTTTATCAGCACCACTTTTGTCAATTATGTTGCCAACCTCACTTTAGTCTCCCCTTAGCTTGGTTGCAAACCTCAAACAAGCTCTCCTCCTATACCTTAGTCCTAGACTTCAATTCATCTCTCCTCTTAGCTCGGCTACCTAATTGGCTTGATGACATTTATAGTGTTAAGCTCCAATCATGTTCAAACAGTTTAAAAGTCTAAATTTTTTGTTTGCAATCTTCAAAATAATTCACAAAAAGAGAGAGAAAATTTGCAAGACCAAAGATGACTGGATTTTGAATCAATAGGAAACTATAAGGAGTTATTATTTGAAGGTCAATGCATATCTCTAGCTCATCAGTTGGTGGGACGTGCAGGGTAATCTTGGAGATTAAGTCTGATCATGTAGGGATAGACAACGGAACCACAATAGAGGTGATTTCCAATCTTGAGACCGCCAGAGATTAATGACAAGGCAGGATCATAGTAGTGGAAAACAGGTTTTCCTTCTAAATCAACAGCAAAAACACCACCATTCTTCTCCATGTGCGGTCGACCTATGTGTCTCTCCATGATCGCCATTACCTTTCTAAGGAAAGGATATTTCAATGCCAAATTCCAAGGCCAGGTGGCTTCCTGGAAATTATATGTGCACAAAAAGAAAATGACATTCAATATTCATACCAATAAAATAACAATCGTATCAAATGAGAAAGGCATATGAAATTTAACTAAATAAATATTTGGTTGTTTATAATTGCGTTCTACTAATATAGTATTTTTTTAATAGTATCACATAAATTTCTCAAAAATTGAAATCCCATTAAACAACTAATAACTATACATACCATAGCCAATGCAATCCAAAAGAGACCTTCCCCATCATAGCGGATGTTGTCAGGCATGCCCGGCAAGCGTTCAATAAATGGATCGACGCTTCCTTTCTTCTCTCCTTTTAGGTGATATTTCCTACACCTTTGCCTACGGCATTGTCAATGCAATGAAAATAATAATGCAATCATTATATACGTCTCGGTGCGCATAGAAAAATTATTAGATGTATGGCAATGTAGGACTTGATACTTTTAATTTTTTCTTTTACCAAGTATTAGTTTTATTCTAAAGTCACCTATTTAAAGACATTGTAAATTAGAATTAAGGAAGAAAAATATTTGAAGAGACCATCGATATTAAGCCCCACAATTAATAGAAAGAAAGCGAGCTGAGTCTATGGAGCTCATGATTGTTGTGCATTCCACCTTCTATATATTAGGGTGTGGTACTTAGCATTACTGATGCTTCATAGCATTATTCATAAGAAAACAAACAACATACATGAGGGTCTCGCAGAAGATGACAGAAGACTGATCAGGTGTAACCGCAACTCCATTGGCAAAGTAGAGGTCACGCAGGAGCACTTTGGTTTGCCTGGTGGAGGGATCATAGCTCATCAATCTGCCGTGGGGCTTGCCCTCCAAGATGTCCCAAACGTGGTCTTTCAAGGCGTATTTGTGTGAAGCATCTGTGAAGTAAACCATGCCATTTTTTGCTACATCCACTCCGTCAGTTAACTTGAATTTTAGACCCTCTGCTTCATCACTCAGTAACTCTATAGCCCCATCTTTACTTATGCTCAATAGCCCCTGATGAATGATTATGCCATATAAATTAATATATATTTTCGCTTGTTTATAAAACATACACAAGATTTGAGCTTTTCATTCGTTTTGGTAACCACAAAAGGAGCATTCAATATATATTAGAAAAAGTATATCCTAAACTGATATCATAACTAAAAAGGTAGATAAATTTAACTCAAATTTAATTTCTTGAAGATTAATGTCGGTCTAGGACTCCACTATATCAACAAGGGTAGTCAACAAGGGATAAATTCTTTGTACCCAACCGGAAATATTCTCCACCAAAGAAACATAATATGCTTCTCATTATCATCATCTTGCTTTCAATTCATTGCAATGACAGACCGGATTAATTTACTGTTAATTTATGGTGCATTAATGCAGAATTAGTATCTAGACTTCTTTAGTATTTTATCGAAATGCCACGTTGCATTTTGTGCTTACGGGAATGTTAAGATCAACCTTTATAAATTTGATAAAACGTGATAAAGGTTTGGGTACTTATCCCATTTATAGGACCACGTCAGAGATTATATCACAATAGTACTGTGAATACGACGTAGTAGTATTACTCTATGTAAAGTAGAAATTTCTCGTTTTTAATTTCACTACCACACTAAATGACTAAAACAAGATAATATTATGAGATTGACCGACACAAACTAAATATCACATGGCTTCCACTACTATTCCACCAAAAACAAACAAACAAAATACAGGATACATGTGGACAATCAACTTGATAAAATATCTTCGTCTTTATTTCCAACAAAAAAGTACAGCACACATGTGGACAATCAACTTCATAAAATATCATCATCTTTTTTTTTTTTCCCAACATATATCTAATATTAACTAACCTCCAAGCAAATCCAACTGGGATAGCAGTTGGTGGAAGTGAGATCATAGTGCGTGATTAATTAATTTAATTATTGATTAATCAATTTAAATATGTTTAGAGGTGACATATTTAATTTGTTGATGCATTGTATAGTTTAATAAATTAATAAGAAACAACATTTTTCTTTAAAAAAAGGGGAAAAAGAAGTTAGAGATTGATTCACAAAATCCCAAGGGGGCACATGAGGATGACTAAAAAAAATAATAACAATGATAAAAAATGGAGATCACTATCTCTTATAGTGATCATATTATTGATTCGTCTTAGCTATTAAAATACGAAAAAGGACTTGTAAATTTTTTTAAAAAAAAACCCAAATTTTACACCTTTCAATTTCTAATTGGTTAAAAAATTCAGTAACTTTAATAATTTGTTAACAAGCTTGATAATTACCTTTTCCGCATCAGCAACGACAAGCTCATGGTTGGCATGGCCAAGACCAAAAGCAAGGCCGAGCGGCCTGCCTCCGGTGTTAACCCAATTCTCGACCACCGAGTTGTTTAACCTGACTCGCTTGACCCACCCATCGGCGCAGCCGGTGTAAATCACCCCCGACCCTGAGTCATATGCCAAGTCCTCCGCCGCCACCAGAGAGCCGACGCCGATCAGCTCCGAACCCCTAAGAAGGTGGTCGTTACGTGCCGGCGCCCTCGCGACCGGTCCTTTGAGTTCATGGACGGGCAAATGAGCCGGTTCAAACGGCTCGAGTTGATAGACAAGGAAGGCGAACACCACCGGAAAGGCTAGTGTGAAGAGGAGGAAATTGAAAGGCCATGTGCTTTTTGTTTCTGTGTCCGCCATTAGACTAGTTGGTTAGTGAGCTGATCAGCTGCGCAAGCCTCAATAACTCAATATTTTCTAATCAATTATTACTTGCAAGATCAGGACCACTACTATATACATATATATATATATATATATATATACTCACACAGAGATATGTACATATAAGTGCATTTAAGGTCCGCAAAATATGTTTGACAATTTTTGGTTTAAAAATGGACCACTTGTGTGTACTACACGCATACGTATGTTACATGTACATTTATTTCTTCACCATTAATGGTTTTCGTTTACGCATAAATGTATGTAACTTCGAAGGAAATAACATCAAATTTACTGACAGATGTTAGGGTGTTGTTGAGCCTGTCGTGGCTAATCTTTTTTGTGTGTGTGTGTATATATAGATTATCTGCTGTGCCAATTTCGATAAAAAGAATTATAATATTTATCTTAAACTAGATTAGATTAAAACTAAATGAGAAATAAGAAACTTCAAAGTTAGGCCATTGTCATTTTATCGGACGTTGATAGGTTTTTTCTTCGTTGAAACTTCAAAGTCTTCGCTCTTGTTTTCTCATTTTAGGTTTTTGTTTTTTTGGAAAAGAACAAAACAACGATTAAGGATTGACAAGGGACATAAACTAGAATGGCGTAGATAATAAACACAAATAAGTCCCTCCAACAAATTAAAGACAGTTACAACAGGACAACGTCTTTTAATTTTTTTATATCTTATCAAACAAAAAAAAGAAAAGAAAATACAATGATTGACACATATAGCAGTACGTCTAGACGTTTCATCTCATTGTCTATGATCCACAATTATTGTATGTAGACACCCATGTGACATCTAGATTTTTAATTAAATAAGATTAATGTATAACATGGTGTATTAGTGTGCCTAAATGTAATTTAAACTTAATTTAATTATCTTGTGATGTTTTCAAATTAATTTCACTATTAATTATTTTGATTTGCATTTTATTTGTTATTTTGACTTTTTAAACAAAACAATTTGTCAAATTTTAAACATGTCTCATTTAAAACCTGTGTGCTGAATGTGGTTTTCATGTTAAAAACTACCTTCCCTCTTCTCTATATATCTCACTCACTCTCCCTCTCTTCCTCACTCTCACGCTCTCTCCCTCTCTCACTCTTAGACTCTCTCTCTCGTCTCTCTCTCTCTACCTCTCTCTTTCTCTCTTCCCTCTCTTTTGATACAAAAATTTTGAGTTTAAGTTTCGATCTTCAGCGAGATTGGAAGCTAGAAAGTAAGATTGACCCTCCATAAATGTGATTTAAAGCACGAATTCGAGGTTGGTTTACTAAACTTTCAAACTTTTAAACTTTCTCTCAATTTTTTTATTTTCCTTGTATTTTGAATCCGAGCTTATTTAAGCTTAGGAAACCCTTAATATAAGTTTGTGGAACCTAGATTATCATGAATCTAAGCTAGATTGAACAAAAATAAAGATAGAATCAAGTTTTTCTATTTTTCTCCATTTTTCTCATCTTTAGATCTCTTTGAAATCCTTGAGCAAATCTTGTTTAAATGTGTTTAAAAGTGTTTTAGTATGTTTTTTCTATCATCTATGAATGTTTTCTATGCTTGGGAACTGAGAAAACAGGTTAGGAACGAAGATTTGAGCTCGGAGAGGCCGAAGCTCGAATCTAGAAATTTTCAAATTTTTTTAGTTCGGCAAGCCAGATTCATGAGTCTAGCAGGGCCGGACTAATCCCTTCAGCAGGCCGGTCCTAGTTTACTGGTAGTCAAAATGAACAGTTTGGCAAGCCAGATCATGGAAACCGGCAGGCCGACTAGGCTTCACAAAAATTTGTCCTTTTTCACTTGTTTTTCTTATTTTAAACCCAGATTGACATTTTAACCTCATAATATGATTTTATAGACATAAATGGCACAGTAGAACATCATGCGATAGCTTAGCAACATAGAATATCTTAAGTTAGTTATTGATGAACTTAGTTTATATTTAAGGTTGTTTGTGGTTCTGAGGAATTAACGTATAGCAGAGCGGGACTGTGGTGCTGAGTTGCAGTACCGGATATTGAGGTAGAACTTCTACCCCTTTTTCTTTGACAGCCATGCTTTTAAACGATTTTGGCCTCAAAAGAATTCTTTCAAAATATTTCAATGAATGATTAAAAAGATTCTTATCAGCTGTTTTCATAAAGTGTTGAATGAAATAATATTCATAATGAACCGCATACTGAATGTAAATGAATACTCTCGATAAAAGGAGATTTTAATAACTATAGAAATGCATAGATAGACATGATACCATACTCAGAGATGGGGTCGTGTAGAATACGACCTTGGGGGCAGGTCCCGAAACCCAGCTGGGCCACTACGGTGGTGATAATTATGGTTTGTCCAAGAACGATAATAAAATACTTTCTGGATGAATTGATTTTAGTAAAAATAATTTAAATGAAGTTATTTATTTAATTATGTTTTCTAATTATTTTTCTTGGATGATAAATTTTATATTCAAATTATTTATTTGTTTTAAAGCCTAGTCCTACTGAGCCTTTTGCTCACTTATTATTTGTTTTCAAAACCCTTCCCCTCTAGGTGGAATCCAGCTTAGCACCGACTGAGAGTCCACTAATCAGATTCGCAAGTAGTAGAAGTGTAACACCTAGTTTTTCTATTTAATGGGAAATAGAAAATTCTAACGCTATAATTGATGACAATAATATTATTACTAGCGTGCTACTTAGTGATGTTACAGGTGACAGCGACGAAGGGTTTGACGTGCTAGGAAAGGTTCGTGCCAATTATGTGGGGATTAAGATTTGTTTATAATTAATGATGTGATGATGTGTTTTGTTTTGTTTTAATTAAATAAAATATGATAAAAAGGAATTAATTAATTGAATTGTTTTTATTTAATATATATTTATATATATAAGAACATATAACTTATATTATACATATATATATAATATGTTATATAAGTAATTTTTTTTATGTTATACGTAAGGTATAAATATAATTATTTATACATTGAGGGCCTTGGGCTTTAGGCCGGCGGCAAGGCAGCTGCCGAAAGAAAAAAAAAAAGAAAAGAAAAAAAAAGTGTTACACGTTGGGGAAAAGAAAAAAAAAGAAAAAAAAAAGAAACTGAATTAGAGTAGGATTAGGGTTTTAGTCTTTACATAACAACTATATAAAGACCTCCTATTAGTAACCTTAGACTCACACTTCATTCCTTCCTCATTGATTGGCTTTATGCTTGGTTTTCTTTGGCTTTATCAAGATTTGTAATCTTCCTAATTTTATTCATCTTGATAAGTGTATCAATTATTTAGCATGTTTGTTTGATGTTTTGGTTTATTATGTTAGTATTAGAATTTTTATTATCATCATATGGATTCTCTTATCATATGTTTTTCATGTTAATTGGTGATTGAAAAGATATGATGATTTAGTTGCTTTGATTAACCTCTAATTAAACATTAGATTAGAGAGATAATAGATTTTCATATTTTTGTTATGTAGATCTTTATGGGTGTATTTTATTATCAATTAGGATCATGTTAATTATGTGTTTACAATTTTAATTGAGGTTTTATTAGGCTATGGATTGGTATTGAAATTTTTTGATGCCTTATGTCTACTTTTCATACAAACATCCAATAGCCGTCGTGTTTTAATAATTTTTGATTCTGTATTGCTCTATTTATATTTTTCTTATATTTTTCTCAAATACTAGACATCTTGAGCTTTCTTTTGGCTTTTAATCGCTTGAATCGGAGTTTTCTTTAAATAGTTATGATTTTTTGAAGTTGACCCTGAAAGCTGTATAGTTTACACGGACTTGAAATTTAGACTGATTTGCGAGGGCTTTTTCTTCATGCAAATTATCATTAAAATATGCGTCTAATCTATCAAATTCTTTTTTTTTTTAGTCTAGTCTCTAATGCCACTAGATTTAATTGATTTGGAGTTAAGATGAAATTATTATGAATTTTTAAGTGAATAAAGGTCATTTTGCCTACTTTTGGGAATTATGCCCTAGGTTCATAAATTGTGATCTTGTGTTTCTTGATATTATTAGGTGATCAGGTGATATTTAATGATAGTATGAGATGTTTATATGTTGTTAATGGTATTGTTAATGACTTATGGTCAATATGAATGTTTGGCATGAACTCTTCAAAGAAGCGAGCACACCGAAGACCCGAGTCATTGTGTCACCTACCGTAAAAGGTTGTGTAAGTCTAGAGATTATATAAGTACATCTCTCACCTACAATATGATTGTTCAAAATTAAAAAGATTGATGTTGATGATATGTTATGAAGACGTTTTAAGATGAGGATTTTTAATAATGAGGAAATTGATGGAAGACGATGAAAGATGATGTTATTTTTACCTCATTATTCTATTGATGGAAAACTTTTTATGAAAACCTATATATATGTATTATCTATATTATTATTTTGATGTTTTAAAAAGGCGTTGTACATTTAATGGATTGATGGTGATTATGGGGTCTGGTGAGCAGACCAACCGGTGAGCGGTCGCTTCCTCTTTGTCACTGTTGGTTTGGGGGTCGCTACCTCACTCTTTCCGTGGCTAGCGCGCTATGACGATGACTGTACAACGTTAAGGCCCTATGATATGATATTTTGAAGTATTACTATATATATTATTTTAAAAAGAAAATATATTTATTTAATGATGAGTTTATTTTATTAAAACATTGTTATTTGATGAAAATGTTTTGTGAGAGTTAAGGTGTACTTACTAAGCATTATGCTTACTAGATGTTTCTCATATTGCAGCTAGGAATAGGAGTTAGGTATGAGGATGGAGGATCTCGGTGTGGGTGTGTGCGTGGTGGTAGAAATAGAATATCAGAGTGACACATCTTGTGTTAATGATGATTTAAATTTTATTCAATTGTTTACAATTCTGCAAATTTAGTTTTTTAATTATTTTATGAGATTCACAAGTTTTAAGATATTTTATTAAGTTTAATGTTTTTGATAATGTTGCAACTATATTTTTATTTTTAGATGAAGTTATTTGATTTTATTAATAAGTCTTGTTTTAAAAAAATTAAGCTATTTTATATTACTTTGATTATTTAAATTCTATAAAAAAAATTATGTTTTACCATAAAAAATAGATGTTGTGAGACGGTAACTGTGACATCCCATGAGGGGGCATTACAGATATGGTATCAGAGAGGTTTTTGAATTCCGTCATGCCATCGCTATGCATTCATACCAACATCCTCCAAGTAAGTTGTTCTTACTATAACTTAGATTATAAGTGATGTTACATTGATTTGATGACTAATAGATAGTAGGGCGACATTAGGAGAGGATAAGCACATAGATAGACCATAGGATGAATTGGGACAGAGATTCATGACATCACTACCCTTTGGGGAAGTGATGTAGTCTACTCATTGGCTACGTGTAGTGTCGATGAAAATTTTTGATAGAGTGCTTTATTGTGATCTGGTAGTGCTCGACATGTACGACTATGATGTGATCCTAGGGATGGATTTTTTAGACAAGTTTAATGTATCCATTGAATGCCGAAAGTGACGAGTTGAGTTTAGACCCGAAGGTGAAGAACGGTTTGAGTTTGTTAGCGAATCGAGAAAGAAGACAAAGATCTTTCTGTCTGCAGGGAAGGCTCAAAAAACGTTAGCTAATGGATGTATGGGCTTTCTAGCTAACATAGTTGACAAGAAGAAGGAAGAAAAGCTAAAGACTGATGATGTGCCAGTTATTAGTGAATTCAAAGAGGTGTTTCCTGATGATTTGCCAGGGTTACCACCTGACAGGGAGATTGAATTTGGGATTGAACTTGTGCTTGATACAGGGCCTATCTCAAAAGCACCATATCGAATGGCATCTACAGAGTTGAAAGAATTATAGGAACAGTTGAAAGAGCTTCTTGAGAAAGGATTTATTTGACCAAGCCATTCACCGTGGGGACCACCAGTATTATTTGTAAAGAAGAAGGATGGGTCGATGAGGCTTTACATAGACTATCGAGAGCTAAACAAGGTGACTATAAGGAACAAGTACCCATTGCCAAGGTTTGATGATTTGTTTGATCAATTGAAAGGTGCGACAATTTTCTCCAAGATAGACTTGAGGTCAGGTTATCACCAATTGAGAATAAAGGAAGGATATATTCCTAAGTCTGCTTTTTGGACGAGGTATGGTCACTATGAGTTTATGGTTATGCCTTTTAGATTGACGAATGCTCCTGCAGCGTTTATGGATCTAATGAACCGAGTGTTTAGGGATTTTCTCGATAAATTTGTGATTGTATTTATCGATGACATCCTTATTTACTCAAAGTCTAGAGAGGAGCATAGTAAGCATTTAAGGATTGTGCTGCAAACATTGAAGAATCATCAGCTTTATGCCAAATTCTCGAAGTGTGAATTTTGGCTAGATAGTGTGACATTCTTGGGCCATGTGATCTCTAAAGATGGTGTGATGGTTGATCCTGCAAAGGTGGAAGCTGTTAATAATTGGAGTCGACCAAAGAATGTTAGTGAGATAAGAAGTTTTTTGGGGTTAGCAGGATATTACAGGAAGTTTGTGGAAGGTTTTTCTAAGTTGGCTATGCCTCTAACAGCACTTACTCGAAAGGGAAGGAAGTTTAAATGGAATGATGAATGTGAGCAAAGTTTCCAAAAGTTAAAAAGGAGACTAACGAGTGCACCTATTTTGACAAATCTGGACGGCGATGAAGGGTTTGTGATCTTTAGTGACGCTTCAAAAATGGGTCTTAGTGCCATGTTAATGCAACATGAGAAAGCAATAGCCTACGCCTCAAGACAGTTGAAAGATTATGAGAAGAAATACCTTACTCATGATTTGGAATTGGCTGCTGTGGTTTTCGCACTTAAGATATGAAGGCACTATTTGTACGGAGTCAATTGCAAGATTTACACCGATCACCAAAGCTTGAAGTACTTCTTCACGCAAAAAGAATTGAATATGAGGTAGCGAAGATGGCTGGAGTTAGTAAAAGACTATGGCTATGAGATCCTTTATCATCCAGGCAAGGCGAACAAGGTGGCTGATGCACTAAGTAGAAAATCTTTTGCGGCATTGATGTCAATACATAAAAGATCCCAGCCGTTGCAAAAAGAGATTGTGGATTTTGGGATAGAGTTGATTTCAGGAGGACTATCATTTTTGACTTTGGCTCTGACATTGTTTGATGACATTCGAGAGAAACAAGATCGAGATCTCAGTCTTTTGAGGATCAAATCGGAGGTAAAAGAAGTGAAATGCGATGGTTTCCGTATGTTTGACGATGGAGTTCTATTTTTGGGAGATCGATTATGTGTGTCGAACGTTGATGACTTGAGGAAGAAAGTGTTGGAAGAAGCTCATGTTACACCTTATAATATGCATCTGGGTTCCACTAAGATGTATAATGACATGAGGAACATTTTTTGGTGGTTCGGAAGGAAAAGAGATGTGGCGAAATATGTGAAGAAATGCTTGACCTATCAGCAAGTCAGGTGGAACACCAGAGACCAGGAAGAACGTTATAGTCTATTCAGATACCTGAGTGAAAATGGGAAGATATAGCCATGAACTTCATCAATGGGTTACCTAAGACTATCAACAGATTCGATGCTATCTGGGCAATAGTCGATAGGCTGACGAAATCGACGCATTTTCTACTAGTAAGGATGACATATCCATTAGAGAAGCTTGCCTAGCTATATGTCAAGGAGATAGTAAGACTTCACGATGTTTCCAAATCAATTATCTCATATAGAGATAGAAGATTTACATCACACTTTTGCTAAAGTGTTCAAGCAACTATGGGAACGAAACTACAGTTTAGTACTGCTTTTCATCCTTAGACAGATGGACAGACTGAGAGGACTAATCAGATATTAGAGGATCTGCTCCGTGCCTGTGCTTTAGACTTCAAAGGAAGTTGGTGTGAGAAATTACAGTTGGCAAAATTTGCTTACAATAACAGTTATCAGGCAATGATAGGGATGGCACCCTATGAGGCATTATACGGGAGGTGGTGTAGGACGCCAATTTATTGGCATGAGGCAGGAGAAAAGAAAGAGATGGAAACTAAGATGAAAAAGAAGACAGACTTTGTAGATAAGATGATAGAAGCAATGAAGATCATTGGCCAAAGAATTGAGACTGCTCAGAGCCGACAAAAGAGTTACACTGATGTACAACAAAGGCCTCTAGAGTTTACCGTGGGTGACTGTTTTTATCAAAGTGGCCCCGATGAAGGGAGTAATGAGATTTGGCAAGAAAGGAAAGCTTAGTCCGCGTTATATAGGACCTTACAAGATTACCAAGCGAGTTGGCAATGTGGCTTATGAGTTGGACTTGCCCGAGGAGATGTCAACTATTCATAATGTTTTCCATGTCTCAATGTTAAAGAAGTATGTAGCAGACTGTGAACATGTGATCAAACCACAAACGATACAGGTTCAAAAAGATTTGAGTTATGAGGAGAAACCTGTAGAGATAGAGAAGTTCGAAAGCTAAGGAACAAAGAGATAGCATTGGTAAAAGTATTATGGCATAACCATCGAGTAGAGGAGGCAACGTGGGAACAAGAGGATGACATGAAAGCTAGGTATCCTGAATTGTTCTAAGTTTCGAGGATGAAACTTTTATAAGATAGGAGGGATTGTAACACCTAGTTTTTCTATTTAATGGGAAATAGAAAAGTCTAACGCTATAATTGATGACAATAATATTATTACTAACGTGCTACTTAGTGATGTTATAGGTGACAACGACGAAGGGTTTGACGTGCTAGGAAAGGTTCATGCCAATTATGTGGAGATTAAGATTTGTTTATAAATTAATGATGTGATGATGTGTTTTGTTTTGTTTTACTTAAATAAAATATGATAAGAAGAAATTAATTAATTGAATTGTTTTTATTTAATATATATTTATATATATAAGAACATATAACTTAGATTATATATATATAAAATATGTTATATAAGTAATTTTTTTTATGTTATACGTAAGGTATAAATATAATTATATATACATTGAGGGCCTTGGGCTTTAGGCCTTCGGCAAGGCAGCTGCCAAAAGGAAAAAAAAAAAGAAAAGAAAAAAAAAGTGTTACACGTTGAGGAAAAGAAAAAACAAAAAGGAAACTGAATTAGAGTAGGATTAGGGTTTTAGTCTTTACATAACAACTATATAAAGACCTCCTATTACTAACCTTAGACTCACACTTCATTCCTTCCTCATTAATTGGCTTTATGCTTGGTTTTCTTTGGCTTTATCAAGATTTCTAATCTTCCTAATTTTATTCATCTTTGTAAGTGAACCAATTATTTAGCATGTTTGTTTGATGTTTTGGTTTATTATGTTAGTATTAGAATTTTTATTATCATCATATGGATTCTCTTATCATATGTTTTTCATGTCAATTGGTGATTAAAAAGAGATGATGATTTAGTTGCTTTGATTAACCTCTAATTAAACCCTAGATTAGAGAGATCATAGATTTTCATATTTTTGTTATATAGATCTTTATGGGTGTAGTTTATTATCAATTAGGATCATGTTAATTGTGTGTTTACAATTTTAATTGAGGTTTTATCAGGTTATGGATTGGTATTAAAATTTTTTGATGCCTTATGCCTACTTTTCATACAAACACCCAACAGCCATCGTGTTTTAATAATTTTTTATTCTTTATTGCTCTGTTTATATTTTCTCAAATACTAGACATCTTAAGCTTTCTTTTGGCTTTTGAATCGCTTGAATTGGAGTTTTCTTTAAATAGTTATGATTTTTCGAAGTTGACCCTAAAAGCTGTGTAGTTTACACGGTCTCAAAATTGAGACTTATTTGCGAGGGTTTTTTCTTCATGCAAATTATCGTCAAAATATGCGTCTAATATATCAAATTCCTTTTTTTTTTAGTCTAGTTTCTAATGCCACTGGATTTAATTGATTTGGAGTTAAGATGAAATTATTATGAATTTTTATGTGAATAAAGGTCATTTTGCCTGCTTTTAGGAATTATGCTCTAGGTTCATAAATTGTGATATTGTGTTTCTTGATATTATTAGGTGATAAGGTGATATTTAATGATAGTATGAGATGTTTATATGTTGTTAATGGTATTGTTAATGACTTATGGTCAATATGAATGTTTGGCATGAACTTTTCAAAGAAGCAAGCACACCAAAGACCCGAGTCATCATGTCACCTACCATAAAAGGTCGTGTAAGTCTAGAGATTAGGTAAGTACATCTCTCACCTGCAATATGATTGTTCAAAATTAAAAAGATTGATGTTGATGATATGTTATGAAGACGTTTTAAGATGAGGATTTTTAATAATGAGGAAATTGATGGAAGACGATGAAAGATGATGTTATTTTTACCTCATTATTCTATTGATGGAAAACTTTTTATGAAAACCTATATATATGTATTATCTATATTATTATTTTGATGTTTTAAAAAGGCGTTGTATATTTGATGGATTGATGGTGATGATGGGGTCTGGTGAGCGGACCAACCGGTGAGCGATCGCTTCATCTTTGTCACGGTTGGTTTGGGGGTTGCTACCTCACTCTTTCTGTGGCTAGCACGCTATGATGATGACTGTACAACGTTAAGGCCCTATGATATGATATTTTGAAGTATTACTATATATATTATTTTAAAAAGAAAATATATTTATTTAACGATGAGTTTATTTTATTAAAACATTGTTATTTGATGAAAATGTTTTGTGAGAGTTAAGGTGTACTTACTAAGCATTATGCTTACTAGATGTTTCTCATATTGCAGCTAGGAACAAGAGTTAGGTATGAGGATGGAGGAGCTCGGTGCGGGTGTGTGCGTGGTGGTAGAAACGGAATATCGGAGTGACGCATCCTGTGTTAATGATGATTTAAATTTTATTCAATTGTTTACAATTCCGCAAATTTAGTTTTTTAATTATTTTATGAGATTTCGTAAGCTTTAAGATATTTTATTAAGTTTAATGTTTTTGATAATGTTGCAACTATATTTTTATTTTTAGATGAAGTTATTTTATTTGATTAATAAGTCTTGTTTTTTTAAAAAAATTAAGCTATTTTATATTACTTTGATTATTTAAATTCTATTAAAAAAATTATGTTTTACCATAAATAATAGATGTTATGAGATGGTAACTATGATGTCCCATGAGGGGGCGTTACAAGAAGACCCCGAGTAGGTTATTTGTATCATTTAATCAAGGCATGTATTATTTTAATTTCCCTTTTCTCATTGGACTGTGGTTGTAGATTTAATTATTGTCAATACTATGTATGTGCACAAGTTGTGGGCCTGGTGGGACCCAACACATATTTCTTTTTCTTTATTTTATTTTATTTTCCTCTTATCTGTTTTATTATTTTAATAATTGTTTAAAAAGTTTTTTAGATTTGTCACATTTTTTATAATTAACTAAATTCTTTAATTTGTGATTTTAATTAAAATTTAATTTAATTAACTTAATTAATCTGCCACGTTACCTCCCGGGTTTCGGGGCGTGACAACCCAATATTAGTCCCAACCGCAAATATTATGGTTGCTTATTCGTACGTTGATTAAGTTTTTCAATTGGATTTTTCATGTCCGCATTACAGCTTATCATCAGCTTTTTGAATATGATAAACTTAGCATCTCCAACTCGTTACTTTATATTTTAGAGTTATGAAGTTCATCTCCAACTTATTTATTTCAAATTTTATTGTAAATTTTACATTCTATGTGTATTCTTTTTGATAATTCAAACAATTAATTTATTTCGCCAATTATGCATATATATATATATATATCACTAACATGTTAATGTATGAAATATTTATTATTTTACTAACTCGTAAATAATAATAAATTAATATTATTAGCTAAACTTGAATTTAATAAATTAAACACTAATTTACATTAACCAAAAAATTTTGACAACCAAACATTACATTTAATAATAAAACATAAACACATAAAAAAATCTCCAAATGTCATTTAATAATCTAATTTAGTATACTCCTCCCATACATGATCAATTAATGCATTTTAGAAAGGAAAAAAATAGTGTTTGGGAGAAAAGAAAATACTCAGAAGAAAATGAGAGGAATTTTAGATTTTCTGTATTATTTCTCAATCTCTTTCTATATTGTACAACACACTCATATTTATATGAATCACTTTATTGCATACTCAAGCCTTTTAGCCGCCTAACAGAGTATCTAACTAACTAATACACGTGGACCTATTAACTGAAATCAGTTACACATCATGTAACTGTATTGTTGACTTAGCACTGTTAATTACTTTAACACCTCCCATCAAACGAAAGGGTGAGTTTACAACCTCTAGTTTATCCCTAAGATTTAATAACCTAGTTATAGACAATCCTTTTGTTAGAGCATCTGCAATTTGATCACTTGTTCGCACATGGCGAATCTTAACTTCCTTATTCAACACCAGATCTCAAACAAAATGAATATTCTTGTGAAAAAAGTCGCAGGTGTACGGAATCGTAAACAAGTAATAAAGAGATGAGTATAAAGTATCGTTCCCACAAGGATTGCGTTAATCTAGCTAAGTTCCGAGATTGGTTAACTTTAACATTATTTAAATCCTCCGGGGGAGGCCACGACACATGTCACCTGCCCCCTGATAGACCTTAATGTGATACACGGATCATGGGCAAAACCCACCTAACACCCAGTTCAAGTGGTAGCTTATAAATAGAGTGCATTTATTACAGCTCAAGGAAACGTGCTCTTTCCTAACTAACACAGCTCCCATACTCTGCCGAGTAGAACCCGACTTGAGCATTGAAGCCCTTGACTGATACCACACCAGTCTCCCCTTTTACCTTCGAAGCGTCCATTTTCTTATTGCAGGTTCACCTAGGCAGGCTGAGGTAAGCTAGGAAGAGATGTCCAAGCACCATGCGCAGCCACACGTGGTGTTGATAGCTAGCCATCTAGCGGTAAGCATTAATAGAAGCAAAGAAAATACTTAGAAGTAAATGAAAGGAATTTTATAGTTTTAGTATTACTTCTCAAACTCTTTTTGTATTGTACAACACACTCGTATTTGTACAATCACTTACTTACATACTCAAGCTTTCTAACCGCCAAACAGATTATCTGACTAACTAATACACAAGGACTTATTAACTGAAATCAGTTATACATCACCTAACTATGTTGTTGACTTAGCTCTACTAATTGCTTTAACAATTTCAAAGCGCAATTTGAGCCTCTTTATCCTTGATTTGTCTATGTTGATAAGTAATTATTGAAATCGGGTATTTTTATCTACCATTGTTTCAAGTTTTGTAGTTGAAGAATGAAAATTAAAAAGAAAAAAATAAAGAATTTTAGCCATCATCATCAACATCCAAGAAGAAAATAAACAGCTTATGGAAATGGTAAAACAAAGTACATTACATAGGCAACAAAATTATGATCTCCAAATGCTATAAGCTCAAAATGAGGCAAAAAACTGGCGTTGAAAGAATATCGAGGGGAGAACCAAACTTTACTACCAGATTTGAATGTCGTATCCAATCCGAACGTACATGAGTGTATTTAAGCTGAACTAGAAAGAATTATTTAAAAAAAGAGCTCAATAACAGCACCAAGGGTCATCTTCTACGTCGAATTTTTTTTTTTTTTGCCAATATTTTAATGATATTGGAGGATCCGAAATTGATCTATTGAATTACTAAACTATCATTGTTTTTCATCTTATATTTTGTCCTCGTTTGTTTTTATGAATGTTTGTTTTTTTATTTTGTAAATTTGTAAAATTATGTTTTAAACCTTGTAATTACATATTAATTTTAGTTTATTTTCACTAAATATTTAAACTAACCAAAATCATAAAAATTAAAAATAAAGAAATTTTGGTCAAAATTATGAATTAGATAAAACGTTTAATAAAAAATACAAAAGGAAGAAATTTTGTTGAAAAATATGCATCTAGGGCAAAATATGAAGCATAAAATATTAGGAATCTTTTATAATTAATTAAACTAAAAAAATTTTAAAAAAAAAGATAACACAACAGTGTGCTGGGCTGTATATAAAGTTACGTTGTTCACACACTTCAAGTGACGTTGAGTTTGGCGTTGGATTGGAGCGCGAATCCTGCTCCATTTTGACGTTTTACTTTAACTTAGTGCTACGTTGGAGACGCCCTTAAAGTCGCGGCGATGATGCAAAGTTTTTTCCTTTAGTGTAGGGCACAGTTTGCAATAATGCATAGTGTTATTAATGTTGTACGGCAATAAGGCACCACGATTGATATGTTGTTGCGCTGTTTGCCTCGTTAAAACTTATAATGGGTTTAGCATATGGGGTTCAAATTGGTGTGATAATTTTGAACTTTATGGTTTTCTATTCCAACTAGTAATTTTAAACTCATGCGGTTTAAATAGTGGTTTTAAATTAAAGTTTAGAATATAGAAGTTTAAACAGGGAATAAAACATACCAAGAAATTAGTGTTTAAAAATATAAATTTAAACTACAGTTTAATAATAAAAACAAAAATACGAAGACCTTTTACTATAAAAAATCATTCAAATAAAAAAAATTAAGAAGGGTTCAAGTTTTCAAATTGACAATTCAACTTGTTTTAAACCATCTTTATCGTTCTAAACCGTTGCTTTATTTTGTTTACCAAATGCCCGTTCAGGTTAGAAACGTCATATAAGAAAGTTCAAACATGTTGTCTCATTTTTCTAGCTCATTATTTAGTTGTCCTGGCAACTTATTTTACTTGCTCAAATAATTTTGTAGTTAGAATTTGTTATGTGTAGGATTTACTATAGCTCTCACGTAATCTTCTTATTAATATAGAAATTTGTCATGACTTCTTATTTTTGAGAGAGATGCTCTACTTTTTAAGGAAACAACTAAAAAACTATCAAAATCAGACAAGTAAAAAATTTATCAAAATCAGACGAGTAAAGCTCAAAATTGACGCATAAATAAGGATTGATCTATGCCCATTTCTAATACTAGTCTAGAGGTCAGATTGCCATCTTAAGCTAAAAATAAAAAAATAATAAAAAAAAGAAGAAGAAGAAGAAGAAGAAGAAGAAGAAAGAAGAAGAAGATGATGATGATGCTGGCTAAAAATGTTGTGAAACTCCAAACATGAAGAAATATTATTGTACCTAATCAAATGCATAAGGTTTCCCTTTAGTATTATAGTTAGATGAAAATTAAAATTGAAAAAAAAAAAAGGGGAAGATTGGCCGATAACAAAGCCAATGCATCCAACAACGTGCGTGGTTGAAAAAAGTCGTGCTACAGTACAATAATAAATGCTGGTTGACTCCAAATTAGAAGCGGACAAGCATCATGGAGAAGTAGCTTATATGGTTACAGTATATCTATGTCTATATCTATCTATAGATATTAATAACAGCCTTGTGGCTCTTCTTTTTCCACCGAAACGAACCACCACCATCACCAACCCCCCCCCCCCCAACTCTTCCCTTTTTTTTTTTTTTTTTTTTTGTTCCCCTAAATACTTTATATTTTTTTCATTTTTACCTTCGTTTCATTTTTTTTTTTTTTTGCTTTTCAACTTTTTTTCTCTCTCTTCTCTAAATATTATGGCCCTGTTTGGCTTTATTCTCAAAATTTTGAAAATATTTTTGCATATTTTTCGAGGTAAAAATTTTAAAAACACTCTCAGCATAATTTTTAAAAAATTCTCATTTTTCAAAACAAAAACATTTTCACATATTTTGAAAACAATACCAAATGGCTCCATATCTTTTTTTAAATTTTTTTAAAAAATTAAATATTTTTTTAAACAAAAAAATTCCCATATCTTTTTTTTTTATTGTTTTGCTTCCCTTTCTCTCTCTCTCTCTCTCTCTCTTTCTTTAAACATTTTTTTCTTTTCTTCCATAAATAATTTTCCTTTTTTATTTCCCTTTTTTTAGCATTTATTTTCTTCTTTTGCTTTCCAAGCCTCCTTTCTTTGTTTTTCTTCCCCAAATATTATATTTTTTTTTCTTTTTTTGTCCTTTTTTTAGCATTTTCTAATTTTAATTTTAAATGTATGTCGTTGAAATACTTTTTTTTATCTAATTTGTCCTAATTAAAATAATTAACTTCAAATATGCCTTGTTTAAATTTCTCTCACATTCTCTAAAATATTTTTTAATATCAAACATGCTTTTACTAGCTTAACTTTTTCTATTTGCATAATTGTTGACTGAAATAACTTTTTCTCAAATAATTAATAGATAAAAAAAACTAATTGTTTTGCTTTAGTTATACTGTTTGGATAAAAAAATTAAACAAATTGGCTACGTAGGTGCGCTTTTGAACTAGTCTGTGACATGAATACACTAATCAATCTTCTTCTTCTTTTTTTTTTTTCCTAGAACACATAGAGGCATAGTCGCATAGATTTAACTTCAAAAATGATTTTAACTCATAATATGACTTCCTTTGTTTTTATATTTTATAGATTTGTATGTTTGTTGATATAGCACCATAGTATGAAAATACACACACACACACACACACACAAATATATGCTCCAAAATTCATGTTTATGATCCGTACGTACAAGGAGTGGCTATTGTAATTAAGGAAGAACAGCTTTGGTGATCATTATTAATACAGACAATGTAGGAGTTGAAAAGGGAACCACAGCAGACAAAATTATCAATCTTGACCCTGTTGAATCTTAACTGGCCCACGTGGAGCATTGTTATCCACTATCAACTACTAAAGAAGGGCAGTTTTTTAGAACCAAAAAAAAAAAAAAAAAAAAGAAAACTACCCCTTAACTGCAAAATAACCGTGTGATGGGCCACGGTTAATTTAAGTGAGCCCCATGTTTGGTTCTTGAGCACACAATTTTCAGACAAACTACACCATCTAAGGGAGAATTGAGAGTGCTAAGAAATTTCAAAATTAACAGTGTGAAAATCAGGCCAAATTTGCAAAACAAGAAATAAATGGCAAGAGGTACTATGTCATTCACTTGGTTCCGCTTTTATGAGTTTAAATTGTTGTGAATGTTACAATTCTACTAACATTTGGCATAAGAGCCTTTAATACCTCTGCCTTGATGTGTTCAAATTTTTGAACATTTTTTGTTTTTTCACGACATTTTGGCCGTGATATGAATTTTAATTTTCACTGAATTTTTTGATCATTGATAAAAGAAAACTCTTAGTTTATTGTTTTATTAATGTTCTGTGATTAAAACCATTAAATTCAGCCACCATTGATGATCTACAAAATTTTCAAAATTTTGGCCGTGAAACATAATTTTTGATCAATATACATCCTCAATTGATTGTGTTTTGAATTTACAAATCAACAAATTATTGATTTCTGAGCAATTTGTGATTTGAAACGGCTGAATGGGATATTGGAATTGCTGGCAGTCATCAGATTTCTGTTTCAGGTAAACGACGGGTCAAAACCGGGTCGTTCAGACCCGGCTGGAGGTTGAAGACAACTGATGTCGTCGTTTTTAAAGATTCCTGGAAAATGACGTGTTGTTTTCATTAAGAAAGATGATGTCGTTCTGTCATCGTGTATGGGTGTCTTAATTAATCAAATGAAACGACGTCGTTCAATTAAGTAGGCTGTTGTTAAAACGACACCGTTTACATTTTCACAAAATGTCGTCGTTTCAATATTAAAACATGTGTTGTCATCTAGATTAAAACGACAATGTTTTGGCAATAAGAAACGACTTGTCGTTTCATTTGAGCAAACCTGGATGTCGTTTTTCTTCATTTATGTTGTTTTTCAGCAATTTTTCATTAAAAAAAAAGGGGAAAATTTTTAATTTTGTAATAATTTCATGGGAAATTAATTTATTCATTATGTGCTAATTATTGTTATATGTATAATCTATATTTCATTATGCATACTATTAAGTTAAGCTAAGTACAAATTCAAATTTTGTTTATAATTATTTATATTGCCTATGGAATATGCAATTTTATATGAATAATTTTTATGAACAAAATTAAATGTCTTAGCGATCAATATGATTTTGAATAATTAGAGCTTAGCCACAGCACCTCTGATTACGCAAAATTATATATTAATTGGTTTAGGATCACATTTGGTTAAAGGACGTTTATTGCAATTAGTTGTACTCAATATAATAAACTTTATCCCACAAAAATTTTTATTATATTAGTATGACTAATTAGGATAAAATATCAAATTATATTTTCTAATTTACCCACAAGTATTAGAAAAGGGAACATAATTTGATAGTTTTATCATACAATCAAATGAATCTAATTGAATTATAACTTTAGCCCACATGCAAGTTTTATGTCACTAGATTCATGATTTTTATGCATGATTTACATTCGTAAAGCATGATTTATATCTATTAGTCTCAATATTTTGGATCATAAGTATGTTTTTTTTTAATTATGCAGTCATACAACCTATGAATTTCTCTAATATTTGATGTGATATCCTTGAACTGAAAGGGAATAACTATAAGGTCTAAAAGGAGAGAATTCTCCTTCACTTGGGCTGAATGGATATTGATTATGCTATAAGGAAAGATGAAGTCATAATTATTGAAACCAGCACTCAAGATGAGATTGCACTTTATGAGCATTGGGAGCGTTCTACTCGCCTTAGCGTCATATTCATAAAGACCAAGATCTCTGCTGGTATATGTGATTCTGTCGAACAATATGACAAGGTCCAGGCATTACTAAAGGCCATTGATGAGCAGTTTGAAACTTTAGATAAGGCACTTGCCAGTACCCTAATCATGAGGTTCTCGTCCTTGAGGCTCACCAGTGTGAGAGGTGTACATGAGCACATCATGGAGATGAGGGACATAGCGGCTTAACTTAAAGAATCTTGTGGCGGATATGTCTGAGCCTTTTCTGGTGCACTACATTCTAAACACCCTTCCAAACCCATATGGGCCTTTTAAAATTTTTTACAACACACATAAAAATAAATGGTCAATCAATGAACTGCTGACCACGTCTACTCAAGAAAAAGGGCAGCTTATAATGGAAATGGGTGAAACTGCACTGATAATGACAAAAGGAAAGAATCAGAATCAGGACCAGAATCAAGCCAAAGATAAGGGGAAAGGTAAAATACCTTCCAAAGCTATCATTAAGAAGGAATCCAAGTGTTTCTTCTGTAAAAAAAAAAAAAAAAAAGAGACAAATGAAGAAGGATTGTGGCAAATTTCAGAGTTGGCTTGATATGAATCTAATATGGTTTATGTTGTTTATAACACATGGTGGATTAATTCTGGATCTACAATCTATATTGCAAATACCTTGCAGGGTATGTGAAGCCTAAGGAAGCCAGTGGCAAGTAAACAATGCATTTATTCTAGAAACAAGATGCATTCACATGTAGAGGCTGTTAGAACATGCAGTTTAGTTCTAAGTAGTGGTTTCATTTTAGATTTAGAAAAGACATTTTATATTCCAAGTTTCTTTAGAAATTTGATTTCTGTATCAAGACTTGTACCTTTGGATATTCCTTTACTTTTTTAGAAAAATCCTTTAGTTTATTTTATAAATCTGATCTTGTTGGGAATGGTATCTTGTCTGATGGTCTTTTCTTAATTAATTTGCAAACTGAACCAACTTATACTGCTATGCATGTTCAATCTGACATTAAGTGTTGTGTTATAAATGAGGATTCTCTATGTTGTGGCATCGGAGATTAGGACATATCTCCATTGAGAGAATCAAAAGGTTAGTAAATGACAGAGTACTTAGAGCCCGTTTGTTTCATGGTTCGAATCACGGTTTGAATCATTTTGCTACAGTATTTTCTCTCACAAAGATTTAAATCTTCATTCAAAATACTCTATTCAAATACTCGAACCAAACGGGCTCTTAGTACTTTGGATTTTACTGACTTCGATACTTGTGTGGATTGCATTAAGGGAAAGCTTACCAACAAGTCTAAGAAAGGTGCCAAGAGGAGTTCAGAAATATTAGAGATCATACATTCAGATATTTCTAGTCTAGACATGGACTCATATGGTCTGAAATACTTCATCTCTTTCTTAGATGATTACTTACGATACATGTATCTCTACTTGCTTCATACAAAGGACAAAGCATTGGACGCCTTTAAAGTTTTCAAGGCTGAAGTAGAGAAATAGTGTGGAAAACAAATAAAGATCATGAGAATAGACAGAGGTGGAGAATATTACGGTAGATACACTGAGGATGGACAAGCTCAAGGCCCATTTGCGAAATTTCTTCAAGAGCGTGGGATAGTTGCCTAATACCCCATTCCTGATTCCCCGGATCTAAATGGTGTGGTAGAGAGAAAAAACCAAACATTAATGAATATGGTGCGGAGTATGTAGAGTAACTCCAATCTTCCTAAATCCTTATGGACTGAAGCTCTTAAAATGACTGTGTGTATATTAAACCGAGTTCCAACCAAGGTTGTCCCAAAGACGTCATTTGAGTTATGGAAAAGTTGAAAACCGAGTTTGTGACATATACGCGTTTGGGGATGTCCATCTAAAGTAAAAGTGTACAACCCATAAGAGAAGAAGCTAGATTCAGATACCATTAACGGGTATTTCATTGGATATGCTGAAAGGTCCAAAGGATATAGATTATACTGTTCAACTCACAGCACTAGATTTATGGAATCAAGGAACACCAAGTTTCTTAAGAATGACTTAATTAGTGGGAGCGATCAATTTTGGAACATAGTTTCTGAAAAGGATCATTCTGAAGCTCAACCATCTACATCAAGTGAAAGGTTGATTATTGTTCATAACGCTTCTATAGTTCAATTGAGTGTTATGCAACCAATCGTTGAAGTTCCACAAACTGCTAATAATAATCTATAAGGTCAAGTTGCTCAAGAACCACCGGAAATAGTTGAGCAACAGATTCCCCAAGAAAATGTTGAATCAACATTAAAGAGATCTACTAGAGAGAGGAAATTGGCAATTTCTAGTGATTATGTTCTGTATCTACAAGAATAAGACTACAACATTGGAGCCAAAAATGATCCCGAAACATTTTCATTAGCCATGAGTTGCCAAGAATCAAAGCTTTGGTACGATGCTATGAAGGATGACATTGATTCTATGGCATCTAATGGAGTCTGGGATCTTGTCGAGTTGCCTGATGGTGTAAAAGTCATAGGGTGTAAATTGGTCTACAAAATGAAGAAAGACTCATTGGGCAACATTGAAAGATATAAGGCAAGACTCATCGCCAAAGGGTTCACTTAGAAGGAAGGAATAGACTATAAAGAGACCTTTTCTCCTATATCTAAGAAAGATTCCCTCCGCATTATATTGGCACTCGTTGCTCATTTTGACTTAGAGTTGCAACAAATGAATGTGAAAACAACATTTCTCAATGGTGAGACAACCAGAAGGATTTTCCTCTAGTAAAGGTGAGCAATTGATGTATAAGCTTAAGAAATCCATGTATGGGTTGAAACAAGCCTCCCGTCAGTGGTATTTAAATTCCATGATGTGATCTCTTCATTTGGATTTGTAGAGAACATCATAGATCAATGTATATACCAGAAGGTTAGTGGGAGTAAAATTTGTTTCCTGGTCCTATATGTGGATGACATTCTACTCACAACCAATGACAAGGGTATGCTATATGAGATGAAACAATTTCTCTCTAAAAACTTTGACAGGAAGGATATGGGTGATGCATCCTTCGTTATAGGCATTAAGATACGTAGAGACAGATACAAAGGCATTTTGGGTTTGTCTCAAGAGACCTATATCAACAAGGTTTTAGAGAGATTTTGGATGAAAAACTGTTCACCAAGTATAGCTCCCATTGTGAAAGGTGACAGATTCAATTTGAATCAATGCTCAAAAAATGACCTTGAAAGAGAATAGATGCGCAACATTCTATATGCTTTAGCTATTGGAAGCCTTATGTATGCTCAGGTTTACACAAGACCTGGCATTGCATTTGCTGTAAGAATGTTGGGTAGATATCAGAGTAATCCAGCATCAGACCACTGGAAGGCTACAAAGTAGGTGATGAGCTACCTGCAAGGAACCAAAGACTACATGCTTATGTATAGACAAACTGACAACTTGGAGGTAATTGGCTACTCTGACTCTGACTCTGACTCTGCTGGCTGCATTGATTCACGAAAATCAACTTCCAGATACAGTTTTATGCTAGCTCGTGCAGCCATTTCATGGAGGAGTACCAAGCAAACTTTGACTGCTACTTCCACTATAGAGGCCGAGTTTGTGTCTTGTTTTAAGGCTACCTCACGTGGTGTATGGATCAGGAGTATCATTTCTAGGCTTAGGATTGTGGATTCTATCTCTAGGCCATTGAGAATATTTTATGACAATTCAACTGCTATTTTTATGGCTAAAAATAACAAGAGCGGTAGTCGAAGCAAACACATCAACATTAAGTATCTAGCCATAAGGGAGCGTGTTAAGGATAAAGTAGTGGTTATTGAGCACATTAACACTGAATTGATGATTGCTGATCCCTTGACTAAAGGCATGCCACTAGCAAAATTTAGAGATCATGTGGACAGAATGGGACTTGGTTCCCTTATGTAATTTGTTGTACTTTGTAGTGAAACTCTATATTTATGATAATTTCTCATTTCATCTTCAGTTGGGTGCACAAATTTATTTTTGAGAAATATATCTAAAGTTTGGACCTAGAATAAACATGAGGTTTATTCATTAAGTTACATGGACAAATCTTAAGAGACAAGTTATATTGTAATACATGGAAGACAATACTCGTCATTTAGAGGACCTATGCCATGATTCATGTATTTTGTTTCTCATTGTAATAGTTGATAGGATGTATGGGCTAAGTGGGAGAATGTTGAATCTTAATTGGCCCACGTGGAGCATTGTTATCCACCATCAACTGCTAAAGAAGAATAGTTTTTCAGAACAAAAAAAAAAACTGCAAAATAACTGTGTGATAGGCCATGGTTAATTTAAATGAGCCCCATGTTTGGTTCTAGAGCACACAATTTTTAGACAATCGACACTATCTAAGGGAAAATTGAGAGTGCTTAGAAATTCCAAAATTAACAGTGTGAAAATCGGGCCAAATTTGCAAAACAAGAAATCAATGGCAGGAGGTACTATATGATTCACTTGCTTCCGCTTTTATGAGTTTAAATTGTTGTGAATGTTACAATTCTACTAACAGACCCCACTTGAAATCAATGTCAAATGTTCACCATAATATTGGGAAATAGGTTTCCTTTGGTGTCTACAACAATAGCCCCACCACTACTACTATTACTCTCTTGATGATTGCTACTAAAGTATGTGGTTGCTCAATGGACCTCATCTTCATTCTCAATGGTCTCTTGTGAGCCAAACTACATCTGTATGCTAACTCTGAAGAATTGTTGCTAGATGCCTATAGTACCTAATTGTAATATGCAAGAAAGATTTATTCTAGCTTGCTTCTGCCTTCCCAAAAGAAACGATCAATATTGCAGGCTTAACTTAGTGGTGAATTAAGGTGTTAGAATCACTCAATTTATTAATTAGTTTTTAAATATTTAAGATTATTGATGTTATTACTTCATATTACATTTATGTACAGAACCAAGCATAGTACAATGATAAACCTGGGAATATAAAAAAGAAAAATATTCTTATAGGTAACCAAACATTTTTAGCATTGAAATTTAAAGTTAAGATCACATAAACGGTAAATATTGCTAGCCAACGTTAAACTCCTTACAATTTGAAGAAATGTTGGAAAGCTTAGCCTGGCAGCAAATATATTCTCCTTTGATACAGAGTTTAGAGATTAAATCCCTCCTTTCATTCGGGAAAAGAGAAAAAGAAAGAAAGAAAGAAAGAAAGAAAGAAAGTAGAGATAACTAGCCAGAGCACTGCAAATCTCCATAAAGTGATGTACCAAGTCAAACGCACAAGTAATGTTCAATTTACGCTCACCTTTCACACCAAGGGTTAGAGTTCAAATTCACATCCCCAAATTAAATACATATACATACATACATATATATATATAAATTGCTAGCTAAGATTGGAAATTTCTGGAATTGAAGAAATATTTTTGCACCTAATTAAATGCATGAGATTTTCCTTTAGTATTATAGTTAGATGAAAATAAAGCGGGCAAAAAAAAGCTATGAGATGATTGACCAATATTAAAGCCAATGAATCAAATAATTGTTAGTGCTCAGTGCATTATAAGTAGTGATTATATAATTTATTTAAGTGCTCTAAGCACTCAATGCACTGAAATGCACTAACATAAGTGGTCCGTCCCTTGTTTTTGGCTTTTAGCCGAACACTATGTGACGGACACAAGTAGATATTCGAAGTCAATAAAATGCAGTTGTTTGGGTCCCTAAGCTAGCTGTTCTCTTTCTATTTTGACACTATCATTTGAGTTCAAAGAAGGTTTAGAATCTCTCAAACCCGGTGGAACAGAGAAAGGGTAGTGAGCTTCATTTTTTTCGGATTGCACAGTCAATTAGAACAATGGTTAGAGGTATGTTGGATCACACATTTCTACTTTTGATCTTGATCTTATATGCTTATCATTTACTGTATATCTAGATCATATTTAATATAATAGTTGGTATCAGAGTCATTTTATACCCTTGCCATGCATTTTGGTAAGCTGCAAAAATACTCAGGGTCCATTTGGTAGTATTTTCAAAATATGTGAAAATAGTTTTGTTTTGAAAAATAAATTTTTTTTTGGAATTATGCTAAGAGTATTTTTAAAATTTTTGCCTTAAAAAACGTATAAAAGCATTTCCAAAAAGTCTCAAAACGATACCAAATAGGGCCTTAGTTTTTGAAAAATACGTAAGATTTTTTTTTTAATTTCGGGTATATAGTTTTTGGATGTTTTTATGGAAATTAATATTAGAAATCATTAAGAAATTCAATTTCTTAGTTTGCTGCAATTTAAGACATTGAAATTGGTGGCCAGAGCATAAAGTAACCATCGGGTTTCTACTAGGTCACATACGAGTCAAAACTGAATCATACAGACCTGACTAGAGGTTGAAAGCAACCTTCCTAGGCAAGTGGTATTGTTTTGGCTCCTTGGAACCATTTTCAGTTTCAAAAAATGACAAGTCATTTTAGGCATAATGCCCAAAAACAACATGTTGTTTCTTTATGGCTAGAAAATTTTAAAAAAAAACCCAAAAATTAAAAAAATATTTTTATGGGCATTTTTTCAAAAATTCATATATTGTAATATTTTATGAAATTTTCATAATATCCACAATTTTGATATTTTTATGAATTTTCATATTTTTGACATAATTTATGAAATTATTCACAATTTTTAGTGTTTGTTATGAATATTATATATTTTTGTGTAGACATAATTTTGTATCTTTATGTGCATATATTATTCATTATGTGTAATTTGTGATTTTAATTGTGCATGCAATATTAAGTTGAATAATTTAGTACATTAAAATTTTGAATAATTATGCACTAGATTATGCTATTTGCTTGTATAATTTTAATTTATGCAAAAAGAAAATTAGTAAATAAATTATTGATTTTTGTTCACATTTATTTATATTGCGTTATAGTAGATGCAATTTATTTATGAACAACATTTTAAAATAAATATTTAGTAATCCCTATAATTTTAATTAATTAAAGTTTGGCAACAACACCTTTAATTATGCAAAATTATATATTAAGTGATTTAGGATCACATTTAGAAAATGACATTTGTTGTAGTTAATCATAATTGATATAATAAATTTTATCTTATAGGAATTTTTATCATATTTTTATGTTAATTAGGATGGGATATCAAATTATATTTCTTAATTTACCCACAAGAATTAAGAAAAGAACATAATTTGACATTTTTATCATAAAGTTAGGTGAATCTAATTAAATTAAAACTTTAGTCCACAGGCAAGTTTTATGCTACTAGATTCATAATTTTGAAACATGATTTACATTGATAAAATATGCTATATGTTAATTAGTCTCAAAATTATGGAATGAAAGCATGCATTTTAATTTTATGCAGCCTTGCAACCTCAAATAACTGTGATATTAAGTATGAAATTCCCAAACTTAATGGGGGCAATTATAAAATATGGATGGGAGAATTCTTCTTCATCTTAGGTGGATGGACATAGACTATACTATTAGGAAAGACGAACCTGTTATTACCAACACTAGCCATGTAGATGAAACGGCTCTTTACGAACGTTAGGAGCGATCTAATCACCTCAGTATAATGTTCATAAAGACTAGTATTTCTACTGATATTAAAGGATCTGTTAATAAGCATAAGAATGTCAAGGCAATGTTGAAAGCCATTGATGAGCAGTTTACATCATCAGATAAAACACTTACCAACACCATAATAATGAAATTTTCATCCTTAAGGCTTACTGATGTCAAAGGTGTGCGTGACACATTATGGAGATGATGCAACATTGCGGTTCAATTAAAGACACTTGAGGTTGATATGTCTAAATCTTTTCTTGTACACTATATATTAAACACTCTTCCACAGCAATATAGACCCTTCAAAATATCTTAGAAAATACATAAAGATAAATGGTCAATTAATGAACTTGTGACCATATGTGTTCAGGAAGAAGGGAGGTTAACAATGGAAATAGATGAAAGTGTTATTGGCAAGGCAAGAAAAGAATCACAAACAAGTCAAACAAAAGAAGAAAGGTAAAATACCTATTCAAGGTGGAATAAAAAAAATCCAAGTGTTTCTTCTGTAAAAAGAAAGGACACATGAAGAATAGTTGCACTAATTTCCAAAACTGACTTGACAAAAAAAGTAATCCAATCTCATTTGTTTGTTATGAATCTAATATGGTTGATGTTAATCATAGTATATAGTGTATTGATTCTGATTCTACAATCCATATTTCAAATACTTTGCAGGGTATGCAAAACCTAAGAATGCCAGTAGAAAGCGAATAAGGCATCTATTTAAGAAACAAGATGCATTCACATGTGGAGGCAATTAGGACATGTACTTTAATTTCAAGTAGTGGTTTTATTTTGAATTTGGAAAAAACTTTCTATATTCCCAGTTTCTCTAGGAATTTAATTTCAACTTCAAGGCTTGTACATTTGGGGTATTCCTTTTGTTTTTCAAAGACATATTTCAGTTTTTTTTATAAATCTAATCTTGTTGGGAATGGTATATTCTTTGATGGTATTTTCTCTATTAATTTGCAAAATAATACTACTTATAATGCTATACATATTCATACCGATATAAAACGTTGTGTTATAAATGAAGATTCCTCTATATTGTAGCACAAGAGATTGGGACATATCTCGATAAAAAGAATTAAGATATTAGTAAATGATGGAATACTTAGTACTTAGGATTTTATAGATTTTAACACTTGTGTGGACTGTATTAAGGAAAAGCAAACCAACAAGTCTAAGAAAGGTGTAAAGAGGAGCACAGACATATTAGAAATCATACATTCAAACATTTATTATCTAGACATGGACTCATATGGTCCAAAATACTCCATCTCTTTTATAGATAATTACTCATTATACATGTATCTCTGGTTGCTTCATAACAAATACGAAGCATTAGATGCTTTAAAGATTTTTAAAGCTGAAGTAGAGAAACAATGTAGAAGGCAAGTTAAGATCGTGAGAACAGATAGAGATGGAGAATATTATAGTAGATACGCTGGGAATGGACAAGCACCTGGTCCATTTGTAAAGTTTCTTCAAGAGCATGAAATAGTTGCCTAATATACAATGCTTAATTCTCCAGAACAAAACGGTATAGTAGAAAAAAGAAACCAAACTTTAATGGACATGGTGAGGATTATTCATAATCACTCTAAACTCTTTGAATCCTTGTGGAGTGAAGCTCTTAAAATGACTGTGTATATATAAATTCAGTTCTAACTAAGGCTTTTTCAAAGATGCCATTTGAATTATGGAAAGGTTGAAAATTGAGTTTGCGACATATACGCATTTGGTTGCTCGTCTGAAGGGTTTATAATCCATAAGAAAAAAATGGATTCAAAGACCATTAGCGAGTATTTCATTGGATATGCCGAAAGGTCTAAAGGATACAAATTCTATTATCCATCTCACAGTACTAAGGTTGTAGAATCAAGAAATGTAAAGTTTCTTTGAGAATAACTTGATTAGTGGGAGTGAACTATCATAGAACAATGTTTTTAAGAAAGATAATTTTAATGCTCAACCTTCTTGCTCAAGTGACAGATTGATTGTTGTTCACAATACTCCTCAAGTTCAAACAAGTGTTGGATAACCGATCATTGAAGTTCCACAAACTATTGATAATAATCTAGTAGATCAAATTGTTCGAGAAATGCCTGAAATAGTTGAACAACATGTTCCTTAGAAAAATATTGATACAACATTAAGAAGATTTACTAGAATAAAGAAATCAACAATTTTTAGTGATTATTTTGAGTATTTGCAAGAATTAGACTATAATATTTGTGACGACCCGCTTTTTCGGGCAGTCACGTTACTTTCTTTAACATCGTTTCATAAATAGTAATCTTACTTAGTAAGAAAAATACTGAATTTTTTTTTCTTTATCATTCTTTAAACTGATGCGACCTCTGTCGCCATTCAAGTTGAGACATCGCTCAACACTTGTCCTTAAAATCATTTCAAATCGTTTCTTAAAACTTAATAAGAAACCATTATTAAATCATAGCTTCAAACTTTACTTTATAATTACATAAAACAGTTCGTAAACTGTATCGTAAAACTTTGAATACAATTCTTAGAACTCTGATTTTCTTAAAACTTCACAAACACTACATTAAACAATAGAAAACCTTTTCTTTGCATAGCGGAAGCAAACAGTGATGGTATCCATACTCAAATCTTCGCATCTGTCTTCCACAGCACCCAGCTCTTTTAACGGGTCCTACTGGTCATCCATAAAACTACCTACAGCATGAAGAAACTTTTTATGAGCTTTCGTTCAGTAAGTTCAAACAAAATCTCACAAAGCATTTAAACATGCTTTAAAAAAAAACCTTTCTAGAACGTTTCCCATAAACGTTTTCCTAAAGCAATTGCTATAACGTTTCTCATAAACGTTTTTCACAAAATATCTAACATAAAATAATCCTCAGATTGCTCTTCATAACGTCATTCATGTTTTCATAAACATTTAATACAAAACATTCCTCAGAATGTTTTTCATAGCATATAAATGTTTCACAATAAACAAATCAAATACAATCACAATGCATGTTTTAATTTATGCTCAATTATGAACTTTCGATTATGAGCATCTTATGACCATTCTTTCTTACTTTGACTTTCTATCCTTGTTCCTTTTATTTTCTTATCTTACACTTTAACTTTCCACCTTTTGTTCCTTAACTTTCTTTATCTTATAACTTTTAGTGTTCGTACCAACATCTTTAATCATGAGATCATAAACGTGATGCTTCCCTTGTGGAAGACTTAAGACCATCAAACTTCGAGGTCGTATACCTCACATCTGGGAGGTCAAACTTTAACTATACTTTTATTACCTCACAACGAGGAGGCTAGTACGACACTTTCTTTTCAACTTTACGTTACCTTCTTATTAACCTTAGTGAGCACATCAAATGCAACCACATCATATGCAAATACACTTGTAAATCATTGCTTGTACTATAAAATCTATTGCATAACAAATGCAACTTAAAATGCAAACACATTTTGATAATCATAATTTGTACTCTAAAACTTATTGCATAACAAATGCAACATATTGCATAACAAATGCATCATATAACGCAATCACATTTTGCGAATCATAACTTTTATTCTGAAACTTATTGCGTAACAAATGCAACATATTGCATAACAAATACATCATATAACGCAATCACATTTTGCGAATCATAACTTTTATTCTAAAACTTATTGCATAACAAATGCATCTTATTGCATAACAAATGCATCATATAACGCAATCACATTTTGCAAATCATAACTTTTATTCTGAAACTTATTGCATAACAAATGCATCATATTGCATAACAAATGCATCTTATTGCATAACAAATGCATCATATAACGCAATCACATTTTGCAAATTATAATTCTTCTTTGAAACATATTGTATACAATGTAATATATATCACAATCACATATTGCATATTATAACTTTTATCCTAAAACATATTGCATACAAATGCAATATATATCGCAATCACATATTGCATATCATAACTCTTATCCTAAAATATATTGCATACAAATGCAATATATTACACAATCACATATTGCGTATCATAACTCTTATCCTAAAACATATTGCATACAAATGCAATATTTTACGCAATCATATATTGCATATCATAACTTTTATCCTAAAACATATTGCATACAAATGCAATATTTTACGCGATCACATATTGCATATCATAACTTTTATCCTAAAACATATTGCATACAAATGCAATATTTTACGCAATTACATATTGTGTATCATAACTCTTATCCTAAAACATATTGCATACAAATGCAATATATTACGCAATCGCATATTGCATATCATAACTTTTATCCTAAAACATATTGCATACAAATGCAATATTTTACGCAATCACATATTGCGTATCATAACTCTTATCCTAAAACATATTGCATACAAATGCAATATATTACGCAATCGCATATTGCATATTATAACTTTTATCCTAAAATATATTGCATACAAATGCAATATATTACATAGCAATGCTTCATAAAACTTATAACTTACATTATAGCACATTATGCATTATCGAAATGCAGGATTTATACTAATCCTATTTCGTATCTATGTTGCACATCTGCATCTAGATCATAATTTGGTACGTAAAAACTGGTCAGTAAGTTCATCTTTTTATTGTTCAGTCTATAGCCCTTTTATCATCTAGTCGTTCTAGACTAGTGACAATGTTGATTTAAAACATGTTTACGTACCTGTCTGAAAACTTCTAAGGGTCATAACAGCGCTTAACTTTCTATATCTCTCTTGAACATGTCTAGCCTTTCCTGGGGGTGCAATAAAAGGAAAAACTAGCTTTTATCTTCTTCTTTTTTTTTTCGTATTCATAAAGTCTCTGTCTTGACTCTGCTCTTGTGACCTCGCTGTCGGTCACGAGAAATTTCTAAATTTTACTTGATTATCTAAATCGTTCTCATGATTTCTAATCGAACCTAGGGTGTCTTATAGTAATTTTTCTAGTTTCCTATAGGCAAATTGAAGATTATATCCTTAATGAATTTCTTATGGACCTTATTGTGCATATCTGTTATGCACTACATGGTATTGTACTTATATACTATATCTTGTTACATTATAGATAACAAGCATCAATCATAACATTCTTATCCATATTATTTGCTCGTATAAGTATTATACTTGCTTATCATATTCATAAACATATCATACATATACATATCATTCATACCATACTTCCACATTTCATGCTTTCATATATTACTCATATTCATGTCGTTCATATCATACTTTCACATTTCATGCTTTCATATATTACTCATATCCATGTCATTCATATCATACATCCATTTGTCGTTCATACTTTCATATCGTGGAGTTGCTATACATTTTTCTTCTTTGAATACCAACTATTTCATATTATATCCATATAATACTTTAAGTCATGTCACATGTATAATACACACACCAATCATAGTTCATAACGTTCATGCATATCAATATGCAAATAGGCTTCAAACATAACGGTTGCAAATTCATTGCAAACCTTATTTTGTATTTTAGAACTTTTTTGCATAATAAATGCAAATATACTTTAAAAATAACTTGCATAACCATTGCAAACTCATTTACAAATGCATATGGATGCATTAAAACTATTTACTTCATGTTGTAGGTGAAATCTGAACTTACCCGGACAATGCCCTAGCATTCTCTATTTCGTTCCTTTCTCGTTCCTTCTCCTTCCATTGGTCGGCTTTTGTGTCCTGATCATACGACAGCCGACTCATTAATTAACTTTCTTTTTATCAATCCACTTGATTGATAATAAAACACAAACATTAACTATTCATTCCTTTTAACTTCGTAACCCATTGGTTTACCTCTCGTTTACTTAAAACATCACTTATTAAATCTCTGGTCTCACATTACGGTTACGTTACTTAACGTATTACGGAACATTTTTCGTCTAATAACGTTATGCTAAATCAGAGTGTTCGACTCTGTTTTAGCCATTTCTTTGATAATGACGATTTTACCCTTAACGGGTTTTTCGTCAACCTTGCAACGTTATAAAACTCATTCTCACATAAAACAGTGTAACAATCACTGATCATGCATTTCATAAATTTCTATGAAAGCATCTAAAACAATTTATTTTAAAACGGTTCATACTGTAGGCGAGATTCTTACTCACTTGAACTCGAAGCTAAGCAGATCCAGTTGTATCTCGCTGCATCTACAGTATGCGAAGCATCCTCTGCAGTGCTCCTCGAGCGACCATGAATGGCTAGGAATGCTTCCTAGAGATCATACATTCTTGAAACTGTCATTCTGGACTCCGATACTACTGTTTGAATCGCCTCGATCCACGTGTAGTTGGTACCGGATGATTTTCACCAGAGTGGAATTAGCTCAAATGGAGATCACCATTGCGTTCAGAGCGTCGAAACGAGTCAGGAGGCGGTCTCAGATCTTCGATCGGAGGTCCGGATCACAAAATCTCAATTTGGCGGTGACCAGCCTTTGACCGACGTTGACCAGCCGTTGACCGGCCGCGGTTGGCTCCGGCGAGGGCTGAGTTCGAGCCTACCCCCCCTAATTCGACCCTCCTGAGTCGATTGGTGGGGTCAATTTCACCCAATTTGGCCTCTAACCATGCGGATCGAGGCCCGACGACGGCGGCAAAAATTGAGGCTTTGATCTTGTATCTCCGGCGGAGCTATCATGAAATTGACTTGGGGCTTTCATTCCCCAAGTCACTCTGAGCATTTTCCCCCTTTCAATTTGGGGCGATGCGGCCGGGAACGTCGTGATCGGTGGCTGTCGCGGCGGTGCACGACGGCTGAGGTGGATCTCCGGCGAGAAGCGGCTAGAACGTGAAATTAGGCGAGGGGTTTCACTCCCCGTCGCCGTCTGAGTCGAACAGTGGCGGCGGTGAGGTTCACCGCTACCGTGATCGACAGTTCCGAGTGGCGGCGACACGGCGGAGACAGGCAGCTCCGGCGAAGCCTTTCCAGCCGTTGTTGAGCTGCCACCAAGGGTGGGTTTTGTTCCTCTCATCACGGTGGTTGTGTAGGAACAAGAATCACGTCGATCGGACGTCAGACGATGAAGATATCTCGTCGGAAAGAAATGGGTTTTGCCGCCACTTTGGGCGGCGCGTGAGCCTCCCTCCGGTGGCTATTTGGGTGGCACGACACCTCGTTGGACTCAGCTCAACGAGAGCTTCCCATTGGTACGGGAGGTGTCGAAAAATAACGCCGAAATCTCAAACGAGATTTGAGGAGAGAGAGAGAATTCTAGAGAGAGAAAGTAGAGAGAGAAAGTGCCGAGGTTTGAGAGATTTTCTGATTTTTTTTTCTTTTCTTTTATAAAAGTATAAAAAAAAATTGTGGTCCACATAATTTAATTCTTATACTGCATTGCTCTAATACTGTATAATTTTCCATCTTATTATACAGTATTTTTCATTAAACTGTACTTTGTCTTAATATAATCCTTAATTTAATGCATTTTTTAATGCATTAAAAATCCTGGATGTTACAATATTGGAGCCGAAAATAATCCGAAAATGTTTTACAAGCCATGAGTTGCAAAGAATCAAATTTATGGTATGATGCCATGAAAGACTAATGGTGTCTTGGAGTCTTGGATCAATAGAGTCTTATATCAAAGCTATGAGATGAATTCTATGGCATCTAACAGACTCTTGTATCTTGTCGAGTTGCCTAGTGGTGTAAAAACCATAGGATGTAACTGGGTTTTTAAGACAAAGAAAGACTCATTGGGCAATATTGAAAGATATAAAGCAAGACTCGTCACTAAAGGATTCACTTAAAGGGAAGGAATCGATTACAAGGAAACTTTTTCTTATGTATCTAAGAAAGATTCTTTTCCTATTATTATAGCATTAGTTGTACAGTTTGACTTAGATTTGTAACAAATAGATATGAAATTGGTTTTCTAAGTGGAGATCTAAAGGAAAAGGTTTACATGAAACAACTAGAAGGATTTTCCTCTAGTGATGGTGAGCATTTGGTATGCAAGCTTAAGAAATTCATATATGGATTGAAACAAATATCCCATCAGTGATTTTGAACTTTATGATGTTATCTCTTCATTTGGTTTGGTAGATAATATAATAGATCAACGTATATACCAGAAGGGCAGTAGGAGCAAAATTTGTTTCCTTATTCTATATTTTGATGATATTTTGCTTGCAACCAATGATAAGGATTTGCTACATAAGATGAAACAATTTCTATCTGCAAACTTTGATATGAAGTATGTAGGTGATGTATCTTATGTCATTGGTATAAAGATCTATAGAGATTAATTTAAAGAAATTTTAGGTCTATCACAAGAAACCTATATCAATAAGGTTTTCGAGAGGTTTCGAATGAAAGATTATTCACCAAGTATAGCTCCCATTGTGAAAGATAATAAATTTAATTTAAACCAGTGCCCCAAAAATAATTTTGAAACAGAACAAATAAAGAACATCCCATATGCTTCAGCTATTGGAAGCTTGATGTATGCTCAGGTCTGCATAAGACCTGACATTGCATTTGTTGTGGGAATGTTAAGAAGATATCAGAGAAATACAAATATAGACCACTAAAGAGCTGCAAAGAAAATGATGGGGTATCTTTAAGGGACCAAAGACTAATGCTTATGTATAGACGAACTGAAAATCAAGAGATAATTGGCTACTCAGATTCAAACTTCACTGGCTGCGTTGATTCACGAAAATCAACATCTGGGTATATTTTTATGTTTGTCGATATAGCTGTGTCTTAGAGAAGCACAAAGCAGACTTTGACTGGTATTTCTACTATGGAGGCTGAGTTTGTATCTTGTTTTGAGACTACTTTGCATGGTATATGGCTGAAGAATTTCGTTTCTGGGCTTAGAATTGTGGATTTAATCTCTAAGCCATTGAGAATATATTGTGACAATTTAGCTGTAGTTTTTATGACTAAAAAAAAAAAAGTGGTAGTTGAAGTAAATGCATCGACAGTAAGTATTTGGTTATAAGAGAATGTGTTAAAGATAAAACAATAGTCATTGAACACGTCAACACTGAATTGATGATAGCTGATCCTTTGGCTAAAGGCATGCCACCGTTTAAATTTAAGGATCATATATATAATATGAGATTTAATTCCTTTGTGTAATTTTTGTTGTAAGAACAAATTTATTTTCAATGAAACTCTATTTCAGCTGTGATGCTTTCTCATACTTAATTTGTGTACACATTTATTTATTTATTTATTTATTTTGAGCAATATCATTAAGTTTAGACCTAAAATAAATATGAGGTTTATTCACTAAGTATTAAGAAACGTGATACATTATGATACACGGAAGATAATACTCGTCTTAGAGAGCCTATCGTCATAATTTGTGTATTTTGTTTCTTACTACGGTAAATAACGGCATTTATAGGCCAGGTGGGATAATGTTAGTGTTCAAAGCATTATAAGCACTGATTATATAATTTATATTAGTGCTCTAAGCACTCAATGCACTGAAATGCACTAACATAAGTGGCCCATCCATTGTTTTTAGCCAAACACCGTGTGATGGACAAAATGCAGTTGTTTGAGTCCCTGAGCCGGTTGTTCTCTTTCTATCTTTACACCATCATTTGAGTTAAAAAAAGGCTTAGAAGCTCTCAAACCCAGTGGAACAGAGAAAAGGACAGTGAGCTTCGTTTTTTTCCGATTACACAGTCAACAATAATGGTTGGAGGTTTGTTCGATCACATGTTTTCACTTTTAATTTTATATGCTTGTCTTTATTGCATATCTAGATCGTATTTAGTATAACAATAATGGCTTTCTCCATCTTATCGAATATTATCAGGATAGTCTGGCTGACGAATGAAGTCTCTTGACACTTCCTTTCTCCTAAGCTCGTACGATATACTTTCTAAATATCATCCTACGTAAAATAAACACATGATTTAGTTGACCTCGATAATTAATCTCAAACCAACACACAGAACAAAACTGGTCAAGTCTAATTTAATCTACTTGATTGTTTTGCAAAAAAGCACCCAATTTTGATCCGGCGAGACGGCTATTCCGTTGGCAAAGTAAAGGTTGGTGACTAGCAGCGTGGTGGTGTTGGTGGTTGGATCATAGCTCCATAATCTTCCATGGGGATTGTCCTCCGAAATGTCCAACCAAAACTCATCTAAGCTGTATTTATAGGAAGCTTCCGTGAAGTTAAATCACCCCATTTTCAGCTACATCCACGCTGTTTATCAACTTGAATTTTTCATCCTTAGCCCCATGAACTGCTCGGTTGTTTTGAAGGGGTGCAGTTTGTAGAGAAGTATGGCCGCCACCACTAAAAGGGAATGAACCATGAGGAACACTTCCTTGGAAGATTGGGGACTATCGGGCTGGTCAGGGGAACCGAGTCGACTTGGGTTCCTCTTTTTTTTTTTTTTCTTTTTTTTTTTAATGTCATGTCTATAATGTGTAAGGGTTGCATAACAACAACGTTAAAAATAGCGTAGTAGAGACCAACCTCCATAGTCTCACAAGCAATGTATGTTACTGTTGTCTTGTTTACAAAATAATTTCCCCGAAAATTTTTGACTGCTAAGAAAGAATGCTTCGGAATTGTTCAGAAGGTTTCACACAAATCCCATCTTGAGGAAAATTACGCCACGTTTGATGTTTTGGCGGAAGGTTAACTCCCAGTCCCATGTGGTGCATAATAGAATGCCATAGAAGTTCAGACGGCAAAAGCTAATGCAAAAATAATATAAAAGAGATTTCCTATATATTAACTTAGGAAGATTTCCCAATGAAATTGGATTACAGAAGATGAATACGTAACTATCTTTGTGCTTGCTCGCTCTGTTACAAAGCAATCTAGTCGCTATCATCTTGGAATGGGGATGTACACAACTTGCGAATATGATGACTAACAGCAACAAAGGGAGTAACTTTCGTTTCACCTTTGAAACTGGAAGCTCGAGAAAAAAAAAAACCCAAAAGGCATTGGATTGTTATCATATGAATCCAGATCGAGGTCGTATCGAACCTATCACAAAAATAGCTCTAGAAAGGGAAACTATAAGCCTGACATGAGGTTTCTGAACAACTGATTGTCCAATAATAATCAAAGAATATCCATATTCCTATTGAATGATAAGATTTATGGAACTCAAAAATTTATTGGAAAAAAAAAAAAAAAAAAGAAGAGATGATCAGAAGGAAGATAGCCCCGCAATGTGCCTCAACTTCTCGTATGAAACCCAGAACACAAATTGCCAAGGACCAAGCCTGGCCCATGTAGGGAAGAAACCCTTCCACAGCGCTCTTATTCCCTCAACTTTAGCAGTCTTAACAAGACAATCATAAGAACTCTTGTACATAACCTTCTCATCCTTTCCGACCGCTTGATTCATCATCCTTGTCTTCACTACATCAGCTGGACAACTCAAAGCCGTGGCCGAGAGACCAGACATTACAGAGGCTAAGGTGTGAGCATAAATGTTATCCTCGGATATATGATGCCGGACAATAAAATGCTTTGCATGATCATAGCAGGCCAATTCTCCCATGTTAACCAAGAAAGCTCTTTGAATATTCGGAAAGACGCCTCTCCAAAGCCCTCCCAACCCTTCTGAACAGACAATCTTGTTCAAAGCATCAAAGGGGCCGGAGTACCTAGGCCTAAGTCCTTGGCTTACTATTCGACCATCAGCTTGCATCCTTACCTTGACAAGATCAGCAGGGCTTGCCACTACCTGTAATACTAGCCCCAAACAGAAACCAAAACTTAATTCTTCAGACTATTACAAAGAAGTAGCTCTACAGATCATTCACTTTGGTTTATAGATCATGGAATTCACAATACATATTCGAACACATTGCAAAAACGCTAACACAACGTAAACTCTAATAACATAGAGCTAATTTCCAACATCAAAGGTGCATTTTGAGTTTTCAATGTCAATTACATTTAGATTATATCAACTGTTTCTGATTTCCAAGAAAAGCACTCTCTTTGTACGCTAATCAATCAAATTAAAAGGAAAAAAGTATTCTTTATACTGAACTAAGAAAAAAAGGGTCTACTCGCAAGTGGGAAACAAAGAAAAGTGAGCTCTTTTATAACACACCCAACTTCAGAAACGAGAAAACAGCGTAAAAAAGAAACTATCTTTGTAGATTGTACGCTACTCAATAAGCCAATAAAAGCTTTTCAATTCAATCCTCATTATCTAGGCATTAAATCCAAATACAAGGTCTTCTTTTTTGTGATAAATCAATCAAATTAAGCTTAATTAGCTGCTAATTAATATTCATCCCTAAACTCCCCCAAAAAAAATTCTTTTTGCTAATAAATCATTAAATTAAGCTCATTAATCTCCTAATCACCCAAAAAAACATATTCTTTTTGCCGATATATCAATCAAACTAAGCCCACTAATCTCGTAATTCCCCAAAAAAGATAATCTTTTTGCTCATAAGCAAATCAAAGTAAGCTTATTCATCTCCTGAATTATTGAGCCCCAAAATCCACCAAACAAAAGGTTTTCTTCTTTAGCCAAAGAGAAACAGAATTACCTGTGCGAGAACCCCGGAGAATCCACCGAGGAGAGCTTTTGAAGAGAGCGAAAGAGAGGAAGCACCGCCGACGTCGGAGTATCTGATGATTAGGGATCTGAAATGCTCGTAGCCGACTATTCGAAGAGGAGTGTAGAAGAGATGCCGGAGAATCGCCGGAGAGAGGCCCTTGTAGAGCCCAAAAAGCCCTTGGCAGCGGATGATCTCAGCCGCCACTCTCATGGCGGAGGAATGAGACTGGGAGGCGTGAAGCTGGAGCCTCGTCTTCGTCAAGTCAAGGGGAAAAGTCGCCGTTTCTGCCGCCATGGCTGAGAGTGAGGTGAGTAGGATCTTCATGCCACTTCGCTCGCCTCCATTCTGCGGGTTCTTCGTCTTCATGTTCTGATGTTCATGGAGGAGCGAGAAAGTGAGAGTTAGAGTGAGAGAGACGACACCAATCTACTCAGAGCGCAGGGGCGGCGAAATGGTAAGCGACATATCGTTTTCAGTTTCACCAAGCAAAGGCCAGCGATTTCGTATAGGATCAATACCATAATTTTACTTTTAAGTTTTAATTATTTATAAATTTATCTTCTGTTTTTAGAAGCTATAAATTATAAAAGTATTTTTAAAAATTTAAATTTTTTTTAATTTTATTTTTATAAATAAAAAAAATTAAGTGAAACAACAGTGACTATTTTTATAATGCCAAGATGCGATTAACCCCATTTTATATTCAATCAAGATATTTTTTTAAGCCAAAAAAATGTTTTCCTTTTCCTTTATAACGCGAAGATGCGCCCTAGTGCTTTTTCCCCTTACATTTCACTTTATGTTTCTAAATATATTACATGTATGTTATGCATTTTTTGTTTGAATATTAACAAGGATATTTCATAGATTGTTTAGAAACTAAGTTAGAAACTAAAATTAAAACTTAAAAGCTACATCATGTAAGAGTTTTATGTTGCAACATATTTTTATTCTATATTGTAGTACGTGAGAGTTTTACACTATATTGATTAAAACTTGATTCTCAAACACACTTTGAATCATTTTCAAAATTTTGTAGGTTTTAATCATTTTGTATTAGGGAGGATGTTCCTAACTATTTGTAAAACACAAATCAACTTATTTGAGAGAAGTTTAAGAAAGACTTTTCGATAATCCCAACAATCTCTGCCTTCCTTTAAGGGAATATCTTGCAACAAAAGAGGTCCATTGCCTTCCAGTTTTTGATGCGCCTATTGTTTGGGATTACATACTCAGAACTACTTTTGGGATTTATCTCAAATACTACTTGTTAGAACTTAAAATTTCATCTGAAAAAATCAACCTATTTGAGAGATTTTATCAATGCATGATCAATCTTTTTTTCTAGCCGATGTCAAACTTTATGCATTCCCAACCTGTATTTATGCAAATACAAAGTGGAACGTGGCATTTGAAAAACACCAATTTTTTTTTTTTAAGGAATCCAAAATATGTTGTTTGTAATTATATTATCAGAATAAAAAAAACATCTTGTTCTTTTATAATTTTAGAAAACAATATGTAGTTTTTATAAAAAGCGGAGAATAATGTTGTATCTCTCTTAAAAAGTTTATTGTTAATTCTATTTTTAATTTTATGTCTTCTCCACTTGATTATTTAGTGTCGCCTTTGCACTAGTTCATTAATTTCGTTTATTTTTTAATTGATAATGTGTAATTTATTTTATAAAACAAGTAAAGGCCCTTACGTTATAGATTATTTCTAGGGGAATTTTTATAAAGACCATCTTTTAATAGATATTTTTACAAATGTTACACATATTTATCTGTAGGACAAGTTAACATATAATGTAAATAATAATATGGCATAAACTTTTTTAAGTGTGGCATAAATAAATACAACTTTTAAAAGTATAGCATAACATGTAATTTTCTCTTATTTCTTGTGGGTGCTACTATTATCATTGCCTAGCATTAAAGTTTTTTTATCCCCATTTTTTAAACTATTTAATTTTCTAAGTAAAAAATGAACAGACTTTTTGTCCTAAACTTAAACGACATGTCTATATAAGAAAACTAAGTTGATTGTAATATTTCAGCAATAAAAATACCCAAAACATTTTGTGTTTGCCTCAAATACGATTCTCATGTTTTTAAAATATGACAAAAAAATCCCTTCAAATCGTCTTTAAAATACCAAAACTATCCTCATTAGTTTGTATTATTTTTTTAAAAAATATATTGTTAAATCACAAAGCTTAATGTTTCAAAGTTCAATTTTACTCTAATACTTATGATTGCCCTTGTTAAAATTGTATTAACCTTCCAAATGACAGAGAAACTTTCCAAATGACCATGTCGTTTATATCCAAGAAAATAAATGGCATGTCGTTTTTCAGATGAAGTTTCATATGACATCGTTTTTTACTCCCCCTTCTCCCGTAATTTTTTTTTCAAGAAAAATTAAAAAGTTTAAAATATTGAAAAATAATTTGACATTAATTCAACAGACCTTCAATAGAATATTAAAATCTTGTAAGAGGCAAAACTAGCCAGTCGGTTTGAGCTGGGCAAGCTTAATTTGTCGGGTTCGTCAACACCCTTTAGGCCTTTACATATGCAAATCGTGAATTCTTACAATTGATTAGTTTGACATCAATATACAACTCTCACGTCACATGTCCCAACCAAGAAGATACTTTTCTTGTAATTTTTTTTTTTTAAAGCTTGTAGTGCAGCTAGCACAAAGATCAAATGGTTTGATCAATTCATGCAATACAAAATTAATACATAAATATATACACATTTGATCTTGGGGTGTTTAATCCTTATACGACCGCAAAAGATAAAGATAACAAAAAGGAGATCATGATGATAGTGTTTTTAGTTCATCAGAATATCGTTTGCCATTAATATTGTTTCACGGTAATCTTTAAGAAGATGATCTCATCATCAACCGTCCGGACACGTAAGCTAAGTCAATGCCTTTACTTTTTATATTCGTTTATGCCTAGTGGTCTTCTGTGTCAGAGCTCATACATCACAGATACATGCATTTGGATAATACATACATATATAAATATATGTTTATGTTGAAGACCAAGACTAGTTAGAACTAGACGTAATGGAGGGACTTAAGAAGTGTTCGGCAAACTACATACCCTTGTCACCTATTGGCTTTTTAGAGAGAGCAGCTCTTTTTTATGGAGTTGAAACTTCCATCATTTAGGGAAATTCGGTTAGATTTCATGGAAAGAAACTCATCAAAGATGTCTTAATTTTGCTTCTTCTTTCGTCATGTTAGGGATCTCTCGTTATGATGTTGTAAGTAATATACTCTTCAATCATATTATTATTACCCTTTAAGATCATTAATAATATAATTATAGTGTTATCAATTTTCCAAGGAAATAAGCATTGTAGCGTTGATCTTCGTATGTTTTGATTTACTACAATATCTATGCATATATGAGTGCGCTCTTGTCAAATATATATGAATTTTCTCAGTAGTGCCTTTAATAATACCTTTTCGCTTGAGTTGATGGTAATGCTATACATATGTTGCTTGTATATGTGTAATTTTGTGTAAATAAACAAGATGAATCGAAAGGGAAACAACCAATTAAGAAAGATATACAAAGTTTATTTGTTTTTTAAATTTATATATATCGTGTGTGTTGCTGCAATTTTATACTATCCTGTCAACCCTACTCCTATCTTTCCCTCATGGGTTAACTTCATAATAATCTTCAACTCCTGTAAAAGCATTTTGAGGGAACATCATATATAGCAGCCTATATATATATACGCACATACGCGTATATATATATATATGTATATTATATTAGGAATTGGAATCTGGTATTATAAAATATTGAATGATACGTCACTAGTTAAGATTTTTATTTCTTTAAAAGGCATTTACTAAACTAATTGTGCAAGTAGTTTTTATCTTTTCTTCTTCTTTTTTATTTAATTATTTTCTTCTATGTATTTGTATATTCCATTCTTCTTTCAAATGAATAAAGCTTATAATTGAAATCAATTCATCTTATCAAGTTTAAAGTCTTCAAAATTATTAATTTGTATCTTTGTTTGAGATTTTAAGTTTCAAATATGAGTAGTCAACATATAGACCATAATCGAAACATTTAAAAGTTCTGAATTATAATATGCTTAAGAGTACTTAAAAATTCAAGGGATAATTAAAAGCTTTTTAGAAAATCTATATAAAAATTGTACTTTAACAAATTATAGGTGAACAATTTAAAAGAAGAGTTGTGAGAAAAGAATTTTTTGCTAACCTGGCCTATGGTGGCATCACCCTGGGATGCCGCCATATGCAAAACTATTGACCATAGCTACCACAGGGTTAGATTTTGCACGTCAATAGTCTCTGATGGGCTCTCCATTAATAATTGTGGTTTCGTAAAAAACATTTTGATGGTACCTCTATATATATATATATATATATATATACTGATCACCTAAGAATAATAAGGTCATGTCAATGTATTAATTCTCAATGGTATATGTACTTCCATTATATTTAACTATGATGTATTTAACTAGGAAACAAAGACGACAGGATACTAATTTAATAATTTATATATACACACACATACACATACACACGTACGCTATTTTGCTAGAGCTGCCACATGCAAGATCTATCTATCTAATCTGACCAATATGCATGCAACTTGCGACATTTGTCATTGTCCCTGTACGTGGGAGGCCAATATTTGTGGATGATAAGTATAAACAAATAAGAGATATTTACCTTTTTATACACTTTATTTTAAGTTCATTTAAAAACTATATTTTTTTCAGGTGATGAAGCCAACAGTTTTTGTCGGGGGGCTAAGATGAGTTAAATTTTTTAATTGTTTTCTAATATTGTGTCAGAGAGAAGAAAATTTATAATTCTGAGATTTAAAATGACCTTTTAACATATACACTCGTCGAACATGATCACAAATTTTATGATTATACTGCAAAATTCAAGTTCCCTATTTAGGATCAATTAACAGTTTTTCAGGGTTAAAATCTATCTTAATTCATTTAATACTATTGTCATTTTACCTATATAAATTGGAGAGTCTTTTGACTTTATTTTCAAATGCCTTTCCATAGAAATTCAATCAATTAATACATAAAAAATTAAAGGAAAATTATTTAAGATTAATAATTTATTTTTATTTTAACAAATAAACATGCCATAATGAATGAGTGTACTTATTAATCAAACACTATTCTCAAAATAATAATGACAACATTCAATATTCCTTTTAAAAAATTAAACTAGAATATGTATTACTGTAGTTTATTAAATAAAAAGGACTGCCAAAATAAGTAGGAAAAATAAAATAAAAGTAAGAAAAGAAGATTAACAATTAAAAAGAATAGCAACGGATTAAATATTTCTTGTGATTGTTGCTTGATGAAGTCTTTTTCTTCTAATTTATTTTCCTATTCCTCATCTTAAATAAAAGGCTAAAGTGGTAGACAGTTGAATGTATTGGGCTCTAATTGTCTATTAGACATTTATAAAAATTGATCTTTTTCAAAATTTAGGAGAATAATATTAGATTTTTTTGTGGGAGACATTTTTTAGTTTGCGTGTATATTACACACACACACACATAGGAGTTAAAACATTAAAAAGAAAGTGCCTGGTCTTATACTGACTTCGTCACTACCTTTGATTTTTTATTTCATGCAATATATACTTTTAGGTGAGATTTAATATACAAATTTATACTTAATCTTAATCAATAGTTGATTTTTATCCTTAAATAAAAGAAAAATTAAAATTTTCAAAAATAAGAACAAAAAACACACGCACAAAACTCTCATTTTGAAGGTATTCTATATATTTTTAAAGTTAAAACCCTTAGTATAGAGTTCTTTTTAAGTTATTAAAGTTTTCTTATTTTTAAATTTTTATGGTATTTTGAGAAATTTCTTAAGTCAAAATTAAAGATTGGTTAAAAAAAATGTATAAATTTGTGTACTAAATCTAATATAAAAGTATACATTCAATAATATAAAAACTGAAAATAGTATTTGAATAAAGATAAAATACAATATATAAAAAGATAAATAACCCAACAAACAATAGTATGTATAAGACCAATTTATTTAAGTTCGGTCGTTACATGCTCTATATTTATACATGAAAATTCCTACAATCAAGAGCAAAGTCCTAGGTAGCTAATAGTGATAACACTTAGCCGAAGTCTTTACAAAATTATACATACATCGCTTTTCTACAATGCGTCCATGTTATATTTAAAAATGAGACCAAGCATAACAAAAATTACACATACATCGCTTTTCTACCACCCCTCTATGTAATAGTTAGAAATGAAAAACATAACAGGACATTTATTGAATGTGACATTAACATTAACAAGCTATAACTCTTAAAAATTTATTCATCTAACGATATTTTATACCTATCCAATGTTTATGACTATTAGGTGTACTCATTTTGTATATTATACAATCATAAGTATAACATGCCCTCACTGTAAATATATATGTACGTATTACATATTGGAGGGTCTAGACTTTTTTTTGGGCCAGAACAGTGGCTGGGTTAGATGTCAAGCCACGTACATCACTTTGACAATTCCTTTCTAGTGCAATATGTGCACGATCACACAAATAAAAAATAATAAAATAAAAAGAGTATTTCTTTTTTGATTAAAATAAATAACCTTTTTGCTCTTTCATTTTTCAAATTGGAGGTGCTTTTACCGGATATGTGAAAACGCACTCGCAAAATATTCAAGCACGAAGTTCCAAAAAAAAAGAAAAAAAAAGAAAAAAAAAACGTCAGTCAAGCACGCGCATGTGGATATTTCTAGAAAAAGGAGCATAAAAGAAAATTAAAAGGCAACGTTTATGAGCATGGGTGGAATCTTGAGATGAATTTTAGGTTTATGACCTATGTTGGAATTAAGAATTTGAGGTAGATGACCTTTTTAGGAAAGAAGATTTGTGCTTGCAACAGGACTTTCGCCAAACATTCTATGCTTGGAATCTTGAGATCATTTCTAGGTTTATCACTATTTTGGGCCGCACTTTTAGGTCGACTAGAATTGCTTGTAAGCTATAGACACTGCAAACATTCAATGGTCTAAATTTGAGGTTACAACCATCATTCTTGTCTTGTAACTGGTGTTTGTCAGTGTCACGCCCCGGAGTACGGGAGGTGACGTGGCGGAATATTTAGATTAATTAAAAGAGAATTTAATTAAAAATCGAGAGTTGAGAATCAAATTAAATAAAAATTAAGAAGATTTTCCACCACATTTGATAAACGAATTTATAAATATTTAGCAAATAATAATAATTGAATAAAAACAGCGAATATGGGTTCCACAACCCACAACTTGTGCACACACATGGTTCTGACAATATCATAAATACAATTACAGTCCAAGTACAAATAACGTTAAGTCTTACATGCCTTGATTAAATAAATACAGAATGTAAATAAATTCTCCTATTGCTCCTGAGTTCGGTCCGAAGAATCTTCTCCAAACCTAAATGGGAAACCACCTAGAGGGGGTGAAATTTAAAACAATAAAACGTGAGCGAAAGGCTCAGTAGGACTATGTTTTATAAAATAGTTTAATGCAAAGAAACATAGCATCATTAGAAGTTATTCAGAGGAAACTTAAATAAATAAACAATTTGAGTAGAACCGTCCTGACACAAAACAGTCTCCTCGTCAAATCAAAACACCAATTTACTTTTACCTAGGCATACCATGATATCACCATCGTAGTGGCCCAGCTGGGTTTCGGGACCTGCCCCCAAGGTCGATCGCTACACGACCCGATCTCTGATATGGCATCATGCCCATGTGTTTATTATCATTATCATTCAAAACCCTATTACTGAGTGTTGTCTATTACATTTATTATGAAATTCATTTCAGATCACGGTATAATAAAATATAACCGATAAAACCATTTTCAAACAACCGTTGAAAACATTTTGGATAGAAATCCTTTTCAAAGCCAAATCATTTCAAAACCAGGCTACCAAAGAAATAGGATAGAAGTCCTACCTCAATACTCGTGCCGGTACCCCACACCGTAATCCCGATCCGCTATACGTTAGCTCCACGGAACCACGAACGATCCTAGATACAAACTAAGTCGATCAATATCTAGTTCGAGACATTCTATGTTACTAAATCATTTCATGATGTCCTAGTGTGCCATTTGTACCTTTAAAATCATCCTATAAGGTTGGGATTTAAATCAGGGTTCAAAACAGTGAAAACGGGTGAAAATCACAAAATTTTCCATGCCTCGGTCGGCTTGCCGGACGCCCTGCTTCGGCCTGCCGAACTGCACAATTCGGCCTGCCGGAAACAAGGTTCGGCCTGCCGAACATTTCCCCAGATTCGGCCTGCCGGTCGGAAGAACACCAGCCTGCCGATCATCACTCCGGCCTGCCGAACATGAACTTCGGCCTGCCGAACTGGGAAAACCCAAAAATCCCAGCCACGGGTTTCTCGATCCCCAAAATCAAAATCTTGTTTCTAACCTATTTTTCTCAAATCCCAGGCATGAAAAACAACTTTAGTTGATAGAAAAACATTCTAGAACATGTTTGGAATCATTTAAACAACATTTAAACTCAAAATCCTCAAAAATCCAAAAATGAGAAAAAGAGGAGAAAAAATGAAAAATCTTGAGTCCAATCCGTTTTTCTTCAATCTAGGCTTAGATTCTAGTTGTTCTAAGTTCATTTAACACAAATCCATAGTTTTCTAAGCTTAAACAAACTTAGATTTCAAAAACACACAAAATTAGAAATTTTGTAAAAAGTTTAGAAATTTCGAATCTAACCTCGAATCGAAGCTTCAATCCGCGTTCTCGGTTGCCGAATCAAGTCCCCGAGCTTCCTCCTCGCTAACCCGAAGCTTGGATTCGAATGTGGTTTCAAAATTTGTGAAGAAATTAGAGAGAGAGAGGGGCTGCCGAGAGAGAGAGTGAAACGTGAGAGTGAGGAGAGAGAGAGGAAGGAAGGAAATAAATAGAGAAAATCGGTGGGCGATTTTACTGTGCGAAAACCATCTGCCGCCCACGGTTTTGCAAAACGGAGTATTTTTAACATTTTACAAATTGTTGTGTTTTAAAACTCAAAACATCATTTTAAAACAATAAGAAATCATTTGAACACATCAATTTAACAACACAACCAAAAACTCAAAATCTAACCAAATAATCTAATTAAAGTTAAAACTTTAATTATGACATACTAATTCATCATTTACATTACATTAACATTAAATAAATTTCGGGACGTTACAGTCAGACACTCGTTTGGATATATTTGTTTTGGGCTTGTCTAGTGAAACCCATATTGAAGAAATCACAGCCATCAATTGGCTTGATACCTTCATTTATTTATTTATTTATTTTTTGGATTCAATATTAATTCTTCTCCACACTGGCACAAAAAAATTTTGGAATTTCATTCTATTCCACTGTCTCATGTGTTTGCCTGTAAGCATTTCTTTTAGAGGTTTAACACATTACAACCTCTAAGCTTTGCACTTGGGATTCAATAAATTATAATCCCAATTGTTTCTTGTGCTGAAAGAGTTAAAGAATTACTATATCTTTGAGAGGTTTGAAATATTTCAACCTCTACGCTTTGCATTTGGGATTTAATTACAATCCCAAAAAACTAAAGCCAACACCTAAGGCCCCAAGGCCTTAGTTTTGGACAGGCCTATCCTAGTCTCACAAAGAGTTCTAATTCAATAAAAGATTTATACTCTAGTCCATCCTAGTAAGAGTGCTCGTTGAACTAAAACACTTGAAAAGATGAAAATCCTAAAACTAGTAACAACAAATATATGGTAAAGAGTCATGATGTAAGAAATAAATAAATAATAAAGTCGAGTCCTAAGCTTGCACTAAAAAATATTCGTGGTCTCCATTTCCTTCTCTTCTGAATTTTTGTGATTCCTTTCCATTTAAAATGTGGGCAGAAGTAAAAACACCATGCATCTAGCCCTTACACCTAAGATTGCATTCCAATCAAGTTCTTCAAAAGACCACGAATATTCCTCCTTGTCCTCAAAGAGATAATAGAATGATATTATCTCTTCCTCGATCTCCATTTGATCGTCCAATATAGTGTCGCCATTCCTTTCCAATCTTGAAATGATACTTTTGTTCTTTTTATTACTCACCAACTTGTGCAATAATTTAGAACTTGAATCCCATTCTTTAATCCACCTAAACTTTATCTTTCATATTCCAAGCCACTGCTTCCTTAAAAATTACTTCCTCCAACCGATTTCTTAGACTTATCCTCTCTGCTCTCTCATTTTCATCCAAAAACTAGCCTCCTCTTTGTGCGTCACCATTCCTTATTCCACTTCTAAACAACTAGTGCCTCACCATTCCACTTCGTCAGTCGATCCTTCTATCCTTTTATTTTGTCCATGCCTTTGTAATAACCTTTCATCCTCTTGGATTCACCGATGCCGGCCATGTTTTCAGACTCCTTCCCGAAACTAGCATAGCCCAAAAACATAGTTTCAAACCTAAAAGGTTTTGGGCCCCAACAAGTTGCACAAGTCTGCTTTCAGAATAGCATCATACTAGGCTCAATAAGAGTCCTAATTTAAGCAAAATACTTGATGGATAAAATTCCTAAAGCTAATAACAACCTAGAATAGAGAGCTAATGTAAAAAACTAAAGTCTGTCCTATTGACAAACCAAAGCCCTAGTTTTAGACTAGTCTATCTTGGTCTCACTAAAAGTCCTAATTAAACTAAAAGGCTTATAGCCTAATCTATCCTAGCCTCACAAAGAGTCCTAATATAATTAAAATGCTTAAAGCCTCAGTTTAAAAATAAAAGACAAGTCCTTTTGACCAACCTAGAGCCTTAGTTTTAGACTAGATCACTAAAAGTATAAATCCACTAAAATATTTATTAGATAAAGCTAGTAATAAACAGTCAAGTGATAGCCAAGTATGTCCTACAAAACAAGCAAGCAATTAGATTAGAAAAATAATATGTCATTTAAAAACGCTATGAAAGTATTGCCTAAACATTATTTGTTACCCTCGTTTCAGAATATACGAACATAAGGAAAAAAAAAAGTATATTCCCGGCCATCTCTTTCCTTGAATCCTGCATCACTGTGAATTTTAAAACAAATTAGCAAAACCAATTCTTGAAAGCCTAATGCTAATAACAACAAATACTAAAAATGTTTGACTAGTCTATCCTAGCCTAACAAATAGTCCTAATTCAAACTATAATACTTGCACTTGTAGATAAAAATCCAGATGCTAATAATAAAAATTAGTAATTTATCCTCGCGTAAAAAACTAATGTTGAGCTCTAGTAACAAACATAAGCCCTTAGTTAAACTAAAATACTTAATGAAAAAAATCCTAATGTTAAAAGTAAGAAAAAGGAAAAGTCTCTACATAAAAATAAAATAAAATAAAAAAAAAAAAACACTAAATGACAACCATAAAAACTGCAAATCCTAAAAACATCAATACCTAATATACTATGCCTCTGTTATATATGTTAGCGTAAGAGAGAGACAGGGAGGGTGGAATGGAAGGGTGAGAGGCAGGGAAAGCAAAAACAGGGAGAGGAAGGATGGTAAGAGAGGGAGGAACCTTACCATATTTTTGTCAACAATACATGACATCCTCACTTAAGCATAGTTATTGCTTCTCCTGAACACCAATCAGTAAGTTGTTACTATTATCAACACTTATTTGTAAATACTAGTTTTAATTCAACATTGAAATCTGTAAATTCGAGATACAAAGCAATAGACACAATTCTAAGGTTATAAAAAGCACCTTCCATCTAGTATCCCCCGTGAAGAAGAGGACAAGGCCTAGAAAACAAAAACAAGGAGATCAAAACTTTTAATAATTAAATACATTAATGGATAAGAGAAAGAGAGAAACTAGATGTTTCATGAATGTAAAGTGTTGGGGAATTAGGTGACTCCTAATTCCAAGGATCGCAAGAACGAACAATTGCAGAAAATAAATAGGAGAAAAGAAGAAAAAGAGACACCAAATTTTTATACAGGTTCGTCCAAAATTGAGACTACGTCCTGTTTCTGCCGCTTGCAGATTCCACTATGATGAAGGAGATTACAGATTACAAGAGCAGTTTCTCACACTCACAAATTGTGCTTACCAAAACTCTCTTCTATCTAACACCCAATGGGAATTTTCACTCTCAAGGATGAAGCTCTCAAGAATTTTGCCTCTCACAAAATTATGCCTCTCACAATTTTCACACACAGTTTTCACACACACAACCCTAGCCACCTTGTGTCTATTTATAACCAAAGGAGGAGAAAATAGCAACTAATGGGAAACCCTAGTGGTTTCCCAGTTTTTGGGACCTTTGAATTCGACTTTGATTCAAAACACATCGCGCAGCACAGCGCGTCAGCGCCGCGGCGCTCGAAACGAGCGCTGCGGCGCTCCCCTGCGGCGCCTAGGCGCAATTCACCTGGCGCCTAGGCGCCATCCTCTTTGAGCCTAGGCGTAAAGCCCTTGGCGCCTAGGCGCTTGCCACATAGCGCCTAGGCGCTCTTGTCCTGGCGCCTAGGTGCTCTTCACCTGGAGCCTAGGCGCCTTCGCCCCAGCGCCGCGGCGCTCTTCTGCCAGAGCCGCGGCGCTTGCTCCCTGCCTTCGAGGACACGATTTTCTCCCTTTTCCTTCCTTTTGCTGGGTTGTCTACTTGATTTGGCTCCATATCTGCAACAATCTCCCACTTGGAGACTAATCAATCACCATGTCTCCCACTGCAGCGGCAACGACTTCTCACGCCTCTTGGAGAAGTCCAACTGAAGTTGCGCACAACTTCAGTTTCTCAATCGGATCCATCTTGGTGAGCATATCTCTGGATCTTTTTACCACCCACCTTGCCTTATACCGCTTGCTGCCAGCACTTTTATCTTTTGCCCGGAATACCCTCTTGTTGTGCAAGGACTTTTTACTCTGTGGTAACTTTGCCAGTTGCCATGTCCGATCCAACTCGTCCCTCATGGCTAACTCCCACTTGACCGAATCTCCAGCCTCCATGGCTTCATCATAGCTCTCTGGCTTACCTCTGTCGGTCAACAAGATGTAATGCAGAGTTGGGGAGTATCTCTGCGGTGGTCTGATTGTCCTGCTAGACCTCCTGACTGGTGTGGCAGGAGTCCTCTGGTTTTCTTCTGGAGCTATTTTTTCCTGGTCTTCAACCTCTGGATTTTGCACCTCCACTTCAGGCAAATCCTTCAATGGAATCACCTCAGGCTTCTTATCTTCAGAACCTGAACCCTTGGAGTCCGTGCTGTCTCTGTCCTTGTACAGAACACCTTCGTTGAAGATCACATCCTTGCTCCTGATAATCTTCTGGCTTTGGTCATCCCAGAGACGATAACCAAACTCAAGTCCGCCATAGCCAACCAGAAAACACTTCTTTGACTTGGTATCCAGTTTGCTTCTAGCAGTAGAATCGATATGTGCATAAGAAACACAACCAAACACTCTCAAGTAAGAGAGATCCACCTGTTTATGGCTCCAGACTTCTTCCGGTAGCTTGAACTTCAGCGGTGTGGATGGACTTCTGTTGATCAGATGAGCGGCTGTGTTAATCGCCTCAGCCCAAAACATCTTTGGCAGCCCTGCATGTAACCTCATGCTCCTAGCACGCTCGTTTAAAGTCCTGTTCATCCTCTCAGCTACCCCATTCTGTTGTGGTTTCCCTGGAATGGTCTTCCTCATCTTTATCCCATTCTCAGCACAGTACCGCCTGAAATCTTCACCTAGGTACTCTCCCCCATTGTCAGACTGCAAGCACTTCACCTTCAAATCTGTCTCGTTCTCAACCATGGCTTTCCATCTCTTGAAAGCATCGAACACATCAGATTTGTTTTTCAGAAAGTAAACCCATACCTTCCTGCTTGAGTCATCAATGAACGTCACATAGTAGTTTGCGCCACCAAGGGAAGTCACCGGCGCAGGCCCCCACACATCTGTGTGAACAAGCTCCAATCTCCTGGACTTAGGCTCTCTACCCATCTTTGAGAAACTCACTCTCTTCTGTTTACCAAAGATGCAGGCTTCACACAAACTGTGATCAACAGTTTTCAAACCCGGCAGTTTTCCTTTGCAGTGAAGCACCTTCATACCCTTCTCACTCATGTGACCGAGCCTATAATGCCATAGCTCAGTATTGGCAGCAGAATCAGCAACTGCTAGGGTATCTCTGCAACTAGAGTTCATGTAGAGAGTTCCAACCTTGCGTCCCCGAGCAATAACCATCGCTCCTTTCGTGACTTTCCAACCTCCACAATTGAAGGTTACTTTATGTCCATCATCATCCAGTTGCCCCACCGAAATCAAGTTGCGCATTAATTTAGGAACATGTCTCACCTTATGAATCTTCCATACCGACCCATTAGGCATTTTTAAACTGACATCTCCAATGCCAACTATATCCAAAGGTTCTCCATCAGCGAGATAAACCTTACCATGATTTCCAGCAACGTAGTTCTCCAGGACATGACGGTGTGCTGTGGTGTGGAATGATGCTCCTGAGTCTATCACCCACGAATCAAAAGAACTGTCGACAGACAAGATTAAGGCATCCTGTTGCTCTTCAGTGGCGGCGTTAGCTTCATCATTAGTCTTGTCTTCATTCTTCCTTGGAGCCCTGCAGTTCTTTTTCAAGTGGCCCGTCTTCCCACAGTTCCAACACTCCATGGTCCTACCGTTCCTTGACTTGCTTCTCCCATTCCTCGACTTGCCTCTCCTGCTATTATCCCTGTTGGATTGCCTGTCAAGTTTTCCTGCCCCTATTATCAACATTAAGGGCTGAGTTCGATGAAGAGGCTTCTCCTGAGTCCTTCCTACGAACTTCTTCCGCCAGAATAGAATTTCTGACATCAACAAACTTTAATTTGGCATTCCCAAGCGAATTTGTAATGGCCACCCTCATGGGTTCCCAACTGTTTGGTAACGAGGCCAAGAGGATTAGGGCATTGATCTCATCATCGAATTTAATCTCTACCGAGACCAATTGGTTTAGGACGGTGTTGAAACTGTTCAGGTGCTCTACCACCGAGGCACCTTCAGACATCTTTAAATTAAAGAGCTTCTTCATGAGATGTACCTTGTTATTGGCTGAGGGCTTCTCATACATCTTTGACAGAGCCTTCATCATTCCTGTTGTAGTAGTCTCCTTCGCAACGTTGTGGGCAACGTTCTTTGACAAAGTCAAACGGATCACACCGAGTACCTGTCTATCAAGGAGACTCCACTCCTCATCCTTCATGCCTTCGGGCTTATTACCCAAGGGCAAGTGCAGTTTCCTGCTGTATAGGTAGTCCTCTACTTGCATCCTCCAATAGGAAAAATCTGAACCATCAAATTTGGTGATGCCGGCTGCCATACCTTCTTCTCCAGTCATCGTTCTTGATCAAAACCTCCGCTCTGATACCAGTTGTTGGGGAATTAGGCGACTCCTAATTCCAAGGATCGCAAGAACGAACAATTGCAGAAAATAAATAGGAGAAAAGAAGAAAAAGAGACACCAAATTTTTATACAGGTTCGTCCAAAATTGAGACTACGTCCTGTTTCTGCCGCTTGCAGATTCCACTATGATGAAGGAGATTACAGATTACAAGAGCAGTTTCTCACACTCACAAATTGTGCTTACCAAAACTCTCTTCTATCTAACACCCAATGGGAATTTTCTCTCTCAAGGATGAAGCTCTCAAGAATTTTGCCTCTCACAAAATTATGCCTCTCACAATTTTCACACACAGGTTTTCACACACACAACCCTAGCCACCTTGTGTCTATTTATAACCAAAGGAGGAGAAAATAGCAACTAATGGGAAACCCTAGTGGTTTCCCGTTTTTGGGACCTTTGAATTCGACTTTGATTCAAAACACATCGCGCAGCACAGCGCGTCAGCGCCGCGGCGCTCGGAACGAGCGCTGCGGCGCTCCCCTGCGGCGCCTAGGCGCAATTCACCTGGCGCCTAGGTGCCATCCTCTTTGAGCCTAGGCGTAAAGCCCTTGGCGCCTAGGCGCTTGCCACATAGCGCCTAGGCGCTCTTGTCCTGGCGCCTAGGCGCTCTTCACCTGGCGCCTAGGCGCCTTCGCCCCAGCGCCGCGGCGCTCTTCTGCCAGAGCCGCGGCGCTTGCTCCCTGCCTTCGAGGACGCGATTTTCTCCCTTTTCCTTCCTTTTGCTGGGTTGTCTACTTGATTTGGCTCCATATCTGCAACATAAAGCAAGCAAGAAACTTAACTAAAACTTATAGTTATCAAGAAAACCAATGCTTAAAAGAAAACAATCTCCCTAGGAAAATTATCCGTCCGCACTAGCATTCAAAAGAGTTTGAACCTAACAGGATAAGCAACAAAGCCAAAAATGAAATGCACTTTAGAATGATCCAATTGAAAAAAAAAATCAGAAAACATTTAGAAAACAAAAGAAAAATCAATTATCTTGCTAGCTTGACTGCCTTTAGAACTTGGACACTAATACGCGCATGTTGCTGCAAATTAAAACAAGACCAAAAAATTATTAATCCGAATTAATCAAGAGAAGAAGAGTGTTAGAATTAGTGCTTAGGACTGCTGCCACGTTTGTGGATGCTTAATGTGTTGTTTTGATTTTGTCAAAGTTTGTTTCCTAGATTTTAGGAAGTAGTTTGTATTCAGTTCTGATCTTGCCTTGATTATAGGATAAGATCTTATTTTTTAAGTCTTTAAATATCTGGTATTGAATTCAATAAAATATCAACTTCTTCATTCCATAATTCTTCTTCCCTTTTTTCTCTGTTCCTCACGGTTGTAAAGCTTTCAAACAATAACAATTGGTATCGGAGCTGATTTCTTAAGGGACCAAGTGAGAGTTTGCTTTTTAAAAAAAGGCCTGCCATGGACTCAGAATCCAGTTTTTCATCAATTGCCCCTCCAGTGTTCGATGGAGAAAATTATCAAATGTGGGCTGTGAGAATGGAGACCTATCTGGATGCATTGGATCTTTGGGAAGCAGTAGAAGAGGATTATGAAGTTCTTCCTCTACCGAACAATCCCACAATGGCTCAGATCAAAAATTATAAAGACAAAAAAACAAAGAAGTCAAAAGCAAAGGCTTGTTTATTTGCTGCTGTTTCATCAACTATTTCCATCCGAATCATGTCACTCAATTCAGCAAAAGCAATCTGGGATTATCTCAAATCAGAGTATGAAGGAAATGAGAGGATCAAAGGGATGCAAGTGCTGAATTTGATCAGAGATTTTGAACTGCAGAAAATGAAGGAATCAGAAACCATCAAAGAGTATTCTGACAAACTTCTAAGCATTGCCAATAAGGTAAGATTGCTTGGTTCAGATCTACCTGATTCAAGAATAGTTGAAAAAATTCTAGTAACGGTGCCTGAGAAGTTTGAGGCAACCATTACAACTCTAGAGAACACCAAAGATCTGTCCAAGATTACCTTGGCCGAGCTCTTAAATTCCTTACAAGCACAAGAGCAGAGAAGAGTCATGAGGCAAGAAGGAGCTGTTGAAGGAGCACTGACAGTCAAGCATCAAGAAGGACTGAAAATGAGAAAGAAGAAGAACAAGAGGAATTCTGCTACAAGTGGCGATGCTACAGCAAACAGCAATGCTACAACAAACAACAACAAGAATAAGACAGGAGGTCCGAAGGGAATTTATCCTCCATGTCATCATTGTGGCAAAAAGGGTCATCCTCCTTTCAAATGTTGGAGGAGACCTGGTGCAAAATGCAGCAGGTGTAATCAGTTTGGTCATGAAGCTGTGATTTGCAAAAGTAAATTTCAGCAGAAGGAAGCTGAAGCTCAAGTTGTTGATCAATAGGAGGAGGATCAGCTCTTCGTAGCTACTTGTCTCTCAAGCAACGATTCAAGTGAGAGTTGGTTAATTGATAGTGGTTGCACAAACCATATGACGTATGACAAGGAGTTGTTCAAGGAATTAAGAAGCACCGAGACTTCAAAAGTTAGAATTGGCAATGGACAATATATTGCAGTTAAAGGAAAAGGCACAATTGCAATTGCAAGTTGTTCAGGTACAAAGTTCATTACTGATGTTCTCTATGTTCCAGAAATTGACCAAAATCTGTTAAGTGTTGGTCAATTGATAGAGAAAGGTTTCAAAGTACATTTTGAAGACAAATTTTGCTTAATAAAGGATGCGTCTGGTCAAGACATGTTCAAAGTCAATATGAGAGGAAGGAGTTTCACACTAAATCCATTAGAGGAGGAGCAAGCTGCTTTTCTTACTAAGGAAAGTGTCACTAAGATATGGCACAAGAGGCTCGGTCATTATCATCATCAAGGTCTCTTACTACTTCAAACAAAGCATTTGGTAAGGGATCTACCTGTTTTAGAAGATCATCTTCCTCACTGCCAAGCGTGTCAACATGGAAAGCAACACAGACGGCCATTTCCAAAAACAGCCTGGAGAGCAAGCCATAAGCTACAATTAATCCACACTAATCTAGCAGGACCTCAAAGAACACCCTCTCTTAATGGTAGCCTTTACTATATTGCCTTCATTGATGATTTCACAAGAGTATGCTGGATTTTTTTCTTAAAGTTCAAGTCAGAAGTGGCTGGAGTGTTTTGGAAGTTCAAAAAAATGGTGGAGAACCAAAGTGGCTGCAACATTCAAGTTCTAAGGTCAGACAATGGAAAAGAATACAACTCAGAAAAATTCAATTTATTTTGCAAAGAAGCAGGCATAGAACACCAACTTACTGCTCCTTACACTCCACAACAAAATGGAGTCAGTGAAAGAAGAAATAGATATATACTGGAGATGACAAGATGCATGCTACATGAAAAAAATTTACCAAAACAATTCTGGGCTGAGGCAGCAAATACAGCAGTTTTCCTTCAGAATAGACTTCCCACAAAGGTTTTGAAAAATAAAACACCATTCGAGGCTTGGTATGGATATAAACCATCTCTAAGCTTTCTTAAAGTGTTTGGTTGTTTGTGCTTTACCTATGTCCCACAGGTTAAGCGTGATAAACTAGACAAGAAGGCAGTACAAGGAATCTTCGTAGGCTATAGTACAATATCCAAAGCTTACAAAATCTTTCAGCCACAAACGGGGGATATTGTCATAAGCAGAGATGTACACTTTGTGGAAGATGAAGAATGGAATTGGGAGACTCTAAAAGACTCAAATCAAGCCTCAAAACAACTAAAGCTAAACTTTCCTATCAAAAGTGTTGATGGGCAAAGAAATGAAGATTGGCAGAATGAGATGGTGGATAATGTTCCAGTCAGAGGCACTAGATTGCTTTCTGATGTTTATCAGAGATGCAATATTGCAGTTTGCCAGTAGGTTTTGAAGAAGCAAGACTTAATCAGAACTGGATGTTTGCAATGGAAGAAGAGCTACTTATGATCGAAAAAAACAAAACATGGCAGCTTGTTAATCGACCTCTAGATAGAAAAGTCATTGGGGTCAAATGGGTGTTCAAAACCAAGCTTAATTCTGATGGCTCCATCAACAAGTACAAGGCAAGGCTTGTGGTTAAAGGCTATGCACAAATTTTCGGTGTGGACTACTCAGATACATTTGCACCAGTGGCCAGGTTAGACACTATAAGGCTACTACTTGCAGTTGCAGCACAAAAAGGCTGGAAAGTGTACCAATTGGATGTTAAATCAGCATTTCTAAATGGTTTCTTACAAGAAGAAATCTATGTTGAACAACCCGAAGGCTTTGTGAAGGAAGGAGAAGAAGAGAAAGTTTATCTTCTCAAAAAGGCTCTCTATGGATTGAAACAAGCTCCAAGAGCATGGTATAGCAGAATTGATGATTATTTGCTAAGTTTGGGCTTTGTAAAAAGCTTATCTGAATGCACTCTTTATATCAAGCAATGTGGAGGTGATATCCTTGTTCTTTCTCTGTATGTTGATGATCTTTTAGTAACTGGAGATAATGCAGCTTTGATCGATGACTTTAAAATAAAAATGATGAAAGTATTTGAGATGACTGATCTTGGATTGATGACTTACTTTCTCGGAATGGAAATCAAGCAAAGTCAAGATGAGGTTTTCATTTGTCAAAAGAAGTATGCAAAGGAAATTCTCAAAAAGTTTCATATGGAAGATTGCAAGCCTCTAAGCACTCCTATGAATCAAAAAGAAAAACTGAGCAAGGAAGATGGAACCGAAAAGGTGAATGAGACACACTTTAGAAGTTTGATAGGATGCATGATGTATCTTACAGCAACGAGACCTGACATCTTGATTGCTGTGAATATTTTATCTCGGTACATGCATTGTGGAAGTGAATTACACTTGAAGGCTGCTAAAAGGGTGGTCGGATACATCAAAGGCACAATCAACTTTGGCATCAAGTTCAAGAAAAGCAAGGAGTTCAAGTTATTTGGTTTCTCAGACAGTGACTGGGGAGGATCTATAGATGATATGAAAAGCACTTCAGGATACTGCTTTAGCTTTGGATCAGGAGTTTTTTCATGGAGTTCAAAAAAACAAGAAATAGTAGCTCAATCCACAGCAGAAGCAGAGTTTGTTGCTGCAACTCAAGCTGTAAATCAAGCATTGTGGCTAAGAAAGATATTGAGTGATCTTAATCTCAAGCAGAAAGAAGATACTAAGATCTTTGTTGATAACCAAGCTGCAATTGCTATTTCACACAATCCAGTTTTTCACGGGAAAACCAAGCATTTCAACATCAAACTGTTTTTCTTAAGGGAAGTGCAGAAGGATGGTGATGTAACTCTTGTTTATTGCAAAACAGAAGAGCAAATGGCTGATGTTTTTACTAAATCCTTACCAGCTAACAAGTTTGAGTTCCTGAGAATGAAACTTGGTGTTTGCAGTCTCTAAAGCAAGGAGGAGTGTTAGAATTAGTGCTTAGGACTGCTGCCACGTTTGTGGATGCTTAGTGTGCTGTTTTGATTTTGTCAAAGTTTGTTTCCTAGATTTTAGGAAGTAGTTTGTATTCAGTTCTGATCTTGCCTTGATTATAGGATAAGATCTTATTTTTTAAGTCTTTAAATATCTGGTATTGAATTCAATAAAATATCAACTTCTTCATTCCAGAATTCTTCTTCCTTTTTTTCTCTGTTCCTCACGGTTTTAAAGCTTTCAAACAATAACAAAGAGCCAACATGATCCTAAACTTGAGATACAAAGCAATAAGCACAATTCTAAGGTGATAAAACACATCTTGCATGTAGTACCCTCTCATGAAGAAGAGCCAACACCTAGTAAACGGAAAAAAGAAGATCAAGACGTTAAACAATTAATCAAGACAAGAGTCAAAAACTGCAAGTGTTTTTTTTTTTTTTTTTAAATATTGTATACCTTACAAATCAATGAAGGCAAACTCCAAGTCTTGCAAATTATGAATGATTAATAGTTTTTGAGTGACATCCAGGTAGGTCCTATTAAAAAAAAAAAAAAAAGAAGCAAGCAATTAGAAACGAAGAATAATATGTCGTTTAAAGATGCAATTGAAGTATGGCAAGAAAACCAATACCTAAAAGAGAATATTTTTTGGAACGCAACTAAAATTTCTGCAAACAAACATTTGGTCAGTGCTAAATGGAGTGCACTTTAAAATAATTTACTTAAAAAACCGAAGGCAAACATTTAGAAAACGAAGGAAAATTGATTACCTTTCCAAAGCTAGCTTGACAGCTTTTTGACAGCTTTTAGAACTTGGAGACTCATGCGTATATGTTCCTGCAAATTAAAACAAGACTAAAGAAAAAGGAAATTCTTTAAACAACTCATTTAACCTGCAATCGAGAGTCCTAATCGATAACAACTAACTACACAAAGATCTCAAATTCAGGAAAAACAAATAATAGAGTTTTTAAGAAAAAAATCACTGATTATAGATTACAATAAAGTAAAAATACAAATCCTAATAAAATACAATTTTTCTAATTTAACGATGTGCATCCAACATCAATATATTCTTTCGTGTAATAAAACCTAAAATAAGCAAAGTATTCTGTATAACATTTTCAATGTCCACTGAACATTCTTAACTAAACGTAAAGCCTTATCTATAAACTAAACAAATAAAAGTAAAAAAAAAATGAATAAGCAATTCCCCTAATTTTTATTCTAGTGTCCTGGGCATCAATCTCCCGGTCCTCAAGTGATGATACCAAAACACTTGAAGATTCCACATAGGCTGGTTGTCTATGAAGAAGTACAGGAACAATTCCTCACATTGGGGGGTTGTGAGACAACTCACCATCAAAATGAGCTATTTCAATTCTTGTTGCTGTGACTTCCCAGTACTTGAACACCTTGTTGGAGTTCACATTAACTTAACTGGTTTTCACACCCTAAAATGGTTATTCCAAGTTTTGGACGGAGAAGGGAATTCACCCCACAATTGTTTTTTTTCAGAAGTAATAGTTTTTACGACTTGACATCAGCCTAGGTCAATCCAAATGCCCAAATACCACTTGATACGTCTGAACATAGGATAAAAATATATTCAGAATAGCATTCTGAAATATAACGAGCCATTCATGACAATTCCATAGTTAATAGTGACAAAAAAAAAAAAAAAAACTAGTACGAAATAAAAGGCCAAGAGCCTTTGTTATAGACTAGTCTATCTAGGTCTCAATAAGAGTCCTAATTAATGTAATAGTTAATAGATATAAATTTTGGCTCCGTATTGTAGAGTTTGTAACCCCCTTTTTTTAAGGAGTCCAACTCAATTCACAGGGGTAAGGCTTCTTGTCTGCTTGACACCCTTCCCATGTCATGAACAGTTGGATCTTTGTTGATTATAGGTGTTATGGGACACGTGTCATGCTCTTATTAGTTCAACGTCTTGACTTTTGAGTAGTGGGTTAGCTCTGGAGAATGTGGCCTGACAATTTCCGCACCATGGGCCTCCAACTGAAATTGAGTAGTTTTCTATAACAAATCGAGACCGACTCCTTTAGTCGCTCTAGATGTATCAACTACACATATTAGGTCCAATTATATCGACTCCAAGAACTCTAAGTGCCCAGGAATAGGGGAAGAAGCTTACAGAGGAATAGTTTTCATCGAAGCAAAGGAAACATTAAGGGAAGAGGGAGGTCCAGCTCAAGGGGACCAAATGGGTCCAAGAAATGTTATCACAATGGCAAGATTGGCCATATAAAAAAGATGCTATGTTGTAAATACTTAATTGTAAATTTTGTTGGTAATTTTAGTAGGTTAATTTGAAAATATACATATTTATTAAAATGAGTCTTTGATGCATTATAGACATAAATTGACACATAAATACTTAGTAACTCTTAATTTATTGTAGACAAAGGATGATATGTTATATATATACTTAAACCATTTTAATAAATAAGTTTAGAAAAACTAAAACATATTTAAATTAATTGTCAGAATTAAACTTTTAATCCTCAGTACTTGTTAAAATTGTTGTTTCCTTTAAAATTAATTATACTTATTATTAAAGTTCCATCTTCTAAGTTAAAATTCACTTAATGTATTTCCATTTCCTATTTAAATTTAAGCCGCATTTCTTGTTGTTGAAATTCCAAAAATCACAAAAAAAATCTAAAAATAGAAAAATTTAATAATATGTAAATATTGTAAATAAATTGTAAATAAAATTAACCAGCTAAGAATAAGATAACGGACATATTGGACCTTTGCAATACATTTTTCTTATAGGATCGACCTCGGATTTACTGAGATTTATTGCTTGGGCAACCTTATACTTGAAACTATTCGGACTTACAATTTTAGATCCATACAGTGTGTTTTTTTTTTTATTGGTGCAGTATTCTTATGTAATTTTTATTAATGTATGCATTTTACATGTTTGAATTGTGATGTTTTTATTTTTTTTTATTGCATGTTACACAAAATTTTTAAATAATTTAAAAAATTAGAGAAATTTATTTAATAATATGAATTCTGGGGTAAAAATTTAAAAATTATACAAATTTTAATAGTCGATTTTATGATTTTAAAACCCAAAAACGAAAAAAAAGGAAGAATGGTATAGTAGCACCAATAAACAGTGCCACACTAAATTTGACGCAGTGCTGAAGCAAACACCAATTTAGTATTGCTGTTTGGCGCCGGGTTGTAGCAAAATCTCAGCACTAATTTGCTGATTTAGTGCCTGAAGGCCTAAGGAGATGTAAAAAAAAAAAAAAAAAAAAAAAAAAAAAAAAAACCCTTAAAAAAGGCTAAATTATAACGGTCCCTCCAGTAAAACTTAAATATCAATGCATCACATATTGTGCAAGATTTTTGTCGTTGTCTATGGACGTATGCCATGCTAGGTCCTACGACATAATTATGATTGCAGAATTAGAATATGATTTTATTTTGCTAATATTTTACATATGGCTTCAAATAATATCATTTAAAATGATAATGGTATAATTGTATGGTACAAAATGTGAATTTTATAATCATGACAATTTTTAAGACATTCTAAAAATTTTGTCAAATTTCAATTACTCCAAAAAATCTACCTACACAAAAATGTGACCAACGTGAAGGTATATGAAAAGGATGCTCGAAATTGATAGATAAGTGTAAGTAAATGTGAATGACGAGAGAATATTAGTGAAACGAGTTAAGTTTAGTATATCTCAAATTGAGATCTACGAATTACTACTTCAAAATTAAAAATAAACGAAACAAGAGGTAAGCTTAGTAGTTTAAAACTATATACCCGCCTCTATTTTATCATGAAAAATATATACGAAATGAAAAAAACTTCAGAATGCCATAATTAAAAAATAAACGAAAATGTGAGCAACGTAGGTGTATAAAAAGGATGGTGTAAGTGGTTCCAAAAAAACGAAAAATGGAGCAAGTAAATGAAAATGAAGAGTGAGAATATTAGTGATACACGGTAAGCTTGGTATTGTCTCAAATTGACATCTACGAAATTACTAGTTCAAAATAAAATACCCACTCTCTATTTTATTATTAAAAACATACACGAAATAAAAAAATTCAGAAGACAAAAACCAAAATCAGAGATATCGTGATGTGTGTATGTTATTCCTTGCATCATAAGTATTGTTGCGCCCTGAAATCCTAATTGCTATGGTTCCGCTGCATCACAAGGAGAAATCTTGAGGAATATTTCTTATAGAACAATCATTTTGTGTGGTTTACTTATTAACTGCTGTGCTTCCCAAAAAATGAAGAAAGACTTGATTAATAAAGTAAATGAAGATAAATAATAAAGTGAGTACGAACATTATTGTACTCTTAGTTAAAAAAAGGAAAATGTTTCTAACATTATAAAAGAAAAAAAGAAAAGAAATAAAAATATTAAAACGTGTTTGGAATTCCTCATCCATGAATCAATATTTTCATTTTGGCGTACAAAAAAATAAATTAAAAAAATTATAAAGATGATCAACTTGCGCGATATAGTAGCTGGCCGGTTGTGATTGTGACCTCCTCTTTTGCCTTGTTAATAGAAACCTATGTTGGTTTTCAATGTGGGGTTGCTCTTTGGGAAGGCGTTTCGAATTCCTCGTCTTAATTAAAAAAAGAAAAATAAAATAAAAAAAAGTTCGTTCCTATAATTCTATTTACTATTTTCAAGGCAGGTAAGTAGGCGAACACATATTGATTCTATAAATACAGTCCATGGATCTCACATACATGAACCACACACTACTGCACTAAGAAAGAAAAGTTTGCTCAAACTTGGTAGTAAAAAAGAAAAGATGCAGTGCTACCTGAGCCATGTAATTAGTTTTCTGATCTTTAGCTTTGCCTTGAGCTTGTCGGTTGTAGGAACCACGGCAGCTCAATGCGGGAAAGACGCCGGTGGTGCGCAACGTCCAGAGGAGATGTGTTGTAGTAATTACGGGTACTGTGGCACCTCACAGGACTACTGTGGACCTGGCCACTGCCAGTCCCAATGCCCTAGTCCACCGGCACCCCCCTTTACAGGTCGATGTGGGAAAGACTTCGGTGGTGCGCAATGTCCACAGGGGATGTGTTGTAGTAACTACGGGTACTGTGGCACCTCGCAGGAATACTGTGGACCAGGCCACTGCCAGTTCCAATGCCCCAGTCCGCCGCCGCCGCCGCCTCCCTCTACACCACCACCTCCGCCTCCTCCCTTTACATCACCACCACCAATCCCACCTGACGATGTCAACCTCATCGTCACTGAGGCGATCTTCAAGGAGTTTCTTCCCTATCGAAATGACGGTGATTGCGAAGCCCGTGGCTTCTACACCTACGAGGCTTTCCTCACTGCTGCCAGACGGTTTCCTGACTTGGGCACTACTGGCTCTCTTGACATTCGTAAGAGAGAGCTTGCTGCTTTCTTTGGTCAAACCTCTCATGAAACCACAGGTATTAACTACTTCACTCATTTATAACATTTTTTGATACTCAATATAACCCCTCCCTCCATGTTTGACCTGGTGGTAATCTTTACTTGTTTATGACTATGATCCTTCCTTGGTTTAGTGATTTTTATACATGTTAAAAACTTAGTCATTATCTTATGCATACATACATACATATATATATATATATATATATATATATATTTGTAAGCAATTATATATTGCTCATAAATTAATTCACGCATTTGTATAGGAGGATGGGACGATGCACTAGGTGGTAGATATGCATGGGGATACTGTTATATAAGGGAACAGAAGCGCGGTGAGTATTGTTATTATAGCTTGGAGTGGCCTTGTGTTCCTGGACAACTATATTATGGCGGAGGACCTATTCAACTCACTAGGTAAGTTCCATCTCA